>CM053792.1:852190579-852548079 GCA_028749045.1 Cupressus sempervirens
ACTTGGAAAACTTGAATGCATTTCCGTTAGCCATGAGTACAGGAAGGCTAACTTGGTGGCTGATTAGTTTTTCAATGAAGCAATTATGAAAGAAATAGTGATGATATGGAATATCGGCAGGAACATTGCAACAAATGCAAAAAGCCTAATCGATCAAGAGAGGATCTAGGGAGGTATGGGTGTAATCCTAAGTTAATTATGGAAATTAATATTAGTATGGGTGAAAGCCACTACAATTATGGTAAATATGAATGAATTATCAAAAAAAAAAGTGGTGAAAAAAAAAGTGGTTCTAAAGAGAGTATCCAATGGATTGTAAAAGGGAAACATAGGTCAACATTTATGAGAATTGTAAACGTTTAGGCTAAAGAGATGTTTGGTGAAAGAAATAGGAAAGAACTAGTAGGTGAGGTAGACAAATGGAAGCAAAGAACAAATGCCTAGGAGAAGCTTGAAAAGGGTGGAATTGTAAATTATATCACTAAACTTAATGGATACGACCTAGCGAAAACCAATCTTATGGTAATTTCATGGAAGGATGATAGGGAAAAAGTGGATGGGAGTGTCGTATTAGATTAATTTGGAATTTATTGCTCGTTTCACTAAAATTCCAGCCAAGGGGTTAAAATTCTATAGAGACAAAAAGGTGTTTGCGAATGTGGTTAAGGATTTCGCCAAGAATAAAAAAGAGAAAAAGGAACTAGTAAAAGGAGAGACCTACTATGAGATGGATTCAATTAAAAAACTCTAGAGGTATGTGCTTAGGACCATTATTGAATATATATATATCTCTAGACACTAGATTTGATAGGGTTAGAACCCATCACTTTGTTTTACTTAATCATTCTTGTTATGGGGTTAAGGTTTCCTTTCTATTTAATTTGTATTCTTCTATGCACAAGAAAAAATCTACTTCTAACTCAGCCTTACATGAGGGTTTACTGCTCTTGATTTATGAGCATTTAAAGGCTCAATCTAGGAGTAAAACCCTAGCTAATGTTGAGGTTGCCTCTAAGGACATGGGGAGTTCTAACTTCTCCTCAAACTTGGAAGAGGTTCAAGGTATAAGCTCAGAGGAGGAGGAAGCTTTGCATTCATCCAAAAATAAGGCAAGGGGTAAAGATAAGGATACACCTACTCCATCAAAGGTGTCATGTAGGAAAAGTCCCAGGGGCTTTGTGCCCAAAATTGTTGATCAAAGGGAAGAGGAATATAATGAAGAAGATGAAGACATGGATACAGATGATGAGAATAAATGTGACGAAGATGAAGGTAGGGAGGAGCTAGTTGAAAACCCTAGAAAGAAATAGAAGAGGATGAAAGAGGAGGACATACCTATAGAGGGGAAAACTATTTCTAGTCTAGAGATTTTTGTGCTTCCACCTTCTCCAAGTCTCCCTTAGGAGCATGAAAAGGAGAAAATGGAGGAAGGAAGTGGTGAAATGGTTACAAAAGATAGGTGTTTGGCTTGGAAACATTTCAATGTTAGAAATGGATTGTGAGAGAAGCCATGAATCCACAAATCCTAGAAGAAAAAGAGGGAAAGGTCTAGATGGAAGATCTTATTGATCTGGTGCTGGTGGCTATAACTGATAATGTGAGGGAAGTGGGAATGAACTTGCTTTAAAATGCAAGAAATAGCATGATAGTTAATTTTAGATCAATTTAATGGTTGTTTCATGAAGTAGAGGAGGTAAAAGAAAGAATGGGGCAACTAGAAAGCTAGGGGAAGAAATTTGAGAGAGGGAATGTGATAGATCAGGAGGATGCTATCAGGTTGGTTGAAAAAAGGATGAAAAATTTGGAGACTTACAACCATAGCATGGCTAACCATATAATCTCCATTCTAAACTCTCTTAATGAAAACATTGTTATTCTTGATGGAAAGCTAAAAGCTAGCGGTCTTCTAGAGGACAACGAGCGAAAGAATAGAGATGAAGATGGGAAGGATGATGAAACCATCATGGACAAATCCCATAGCTAGCTAGATAGGATTTGCTTGAAGAAATAGGAGCAAATGTCTGAGGAGTATTAGAAAGCCTATGAAGTAGTGAGAACAATGTAGGACCTTGAAAGGAAAGTGGAGGAATAAGTTGAGGACTATCAATATCTATCATTTGGCTTTTTGTTTTATGTAGATTTTTTGCTTGGCTTTTTGTCTATCTTTCAATCTAGCTATTTGGTTGGCCAAAGTACTATTTCTAGGCTTTGTTGTTTTATTTACAAGCCCTATGATATTTAACAACTTTTAGGTTTCAAGATCCATGTAAAACCTATTTTTCTTATAAAAATCTCTTGGATCTCCATCAAATATATAGTCAAACTCTCTTACAGTCCATGATCCAACCTTCCTGATCATATACAAAACACAAACATTGTTTTTTCCACCCAATAGAGAATTCAAATCTCCTCCCTCATGAAACCCATACATCAATGGGGTTGGTGGGTGCTTTAGGAGGAGCCCACCTATCATCATCATTAGTAGCATCTTCTTCCTCTCCCTCTACCTTAGGAGGTAAAATTTATTCCCTCTCTTCAATTATACAAGAAGTATAATAAGAATCTTGAAGCTTATTATGATGAATGGAATGAGAATATTTGAGGTTCATTAGATCCATTCTTCTTTCCAACTATTCTTGGAAACCACCATAATTCTCATTATTTTAAGAAAGGTATTGAAATCTTCCATAATGATCTAGCATTTTTGGTTAAGATAAACCCTAACATAATCTAATTTTCTATAGAATTTCTTTCTATCCTTCCTAGAGTTAGGAGTATAAATTGTTTTAAAGAGCCACAATGTCCCATCTTTGAGATGCTCTAACCCAGTAAACAACTTTTTATCTTCGAAAAATACTAAATCGCCATGAACAATATTAATGTTTCAAAGATAGAAATAAATCATGAAGTGTCTTCATAACTACTTCCTAAGACCCAACAATTCTTGAAAATTTTGATACCTTCAGGCCTCTCTTTAGATAATTTTGCATGTTGAATTAGGATTTCATCTTGCTTTTTTTGCGTAAGCACATTTCCCAGAACAACTTGTTCGTGTAGACCATTTAGACAATTAGTTCCTATGAATAGGTGTACGCTTTCTAGTTCTATAGTGTGAACTCTTGCAGGGTGATCCTTTATCTCTAAACCCTTTTTTTAATTATGTAATTTTAATATTTAATTAATAGAGAAGGGACAATTCATAAAAGAATATCATCCCTCTAATATTTTCACAAGCTCAATTAGGTGTACCAATGTTGCAACTATTGAGAGATAATGTTGTGTTTGTATTTATCAGTGTCATTTTTTTTGTAGTCTACTTTAATTGTCCTATGCAATTTTAGAGAAATTAGAAGTGTGGTAAAATTATCTAATTCTAGCAGTTGACATATTAACCACCACAATTAATTCATAGCTCTTGTCTTCTTATCCATGCCAATATATATCTTCATATACTTATTCTCAATAATAGAGTTGCGATTTTCAGTTTCATCAAACACCTATTTATGGACATTTTCAAATGGTGCAAAGGTTGGAAAATAATGATACCAAAATTGACTATTCAAATATTAAAAATATAAATTTATTATTTTTTCTAAACAATGAAAACAGTAAGTACACTGAATTAGAAAACTACTATGAATGATTAATGTGTTGAAAGGAATGGACTCTCTAAGTATTTGTGTAATTAAAATCTATGCATTTAAATAAATTAATTTTACTCTATTGCTTTGGTTAACTTTAATGCCAATAGAAAGAATCCTACAAAGTGCATATATGATTACCTTTAAAACAAATGATCTATCAAATAAATTTAATCTTTACAAACTCATAAAATATTATTTCCAAATTATAGACTATGCCTTTATAAAAGCTAATTTTAGCGTTGAACAGGTCGAGCATTTTCTCCTCCTATATGAAGGTATTCATTCAATCATTAAATAGATGGAAACTAGTTTTCCGATACAAAAATCATAAAGATACCTATCTGGCTATTAAAATGACTCAATATAGAATTGTGAAACATAGAAAAGCCCTGATATTTCTAACGATACACAGTAAATGGCAGCTCAAGAATCAAGAGATATACACATAAACAATTTACATATCCTGCCAGAGAATCTATCTGGATTGAGGCCCAATTTAAGAAATTCAGGAATCAAGAGATATACACATAAACAATTTACATATCCTGCCAAAGAATCTATCTGGATTGAGGCCCAATTTAAGAAATTCAGATATATGCAATGTGCCTTATCATTAGGTTATCAACATCGTCTTATATTGACCAAGAATCATTCCACACCCTGAACTAATTAATGCAGTATGCATTTCTTGGGCCACTAAACAACCCTTTCGCTAGTACAAACAAATAAATCAGCACAGCACACCGTATGGAATTGTTGGCATGTCGAGCTTAAAATAGCTATATAGAAAGTAATTTACTGTTTTCAATTGGGAAAATACAGCAGAATTTTCAGAGCTAGAATAGAATAAAAAAGACCTGAATTTACGTATTGACAATACATGTTGCAAGCTTGGATACCTCCAATAAAGATGATGGATGGATAGGTTTTAGAATATATCAATATTTTCTCAATGCGTTGATGGCTATGAAGATAAATACCGAGCATGCAAAACATACTGATAAAGCCAGCAGAAACAGTTGGCATGCGATACTTGCAAATGTTGTGAGCTCGTTGTATTCCAGCCTCAGTTGCTGCTCCTCCTTAATCTTTGCATATATCATATAAAAAAGGACACTTAGAATTACACAGGCAAGCAGTAAAGATACCTCGCCAAACAATGGCCTCAGATGACTGTGTGATTGAATATCACAGCCAAAAAAGGTGAGAGAGACGCCCATCACTGCCAGTGTGCAATTCACGTACTTCCACTTCTTCTTGATAACTTTCTCTATTTGGTTGACATAATCTTCATCTTGGGTGTTATTTACCACATCAGTTTGGTTATCATTTTCTTCTTCCTCTAGTTGGATACGAGATTCAGAATAATCACCATCTCTTATCCCATTAACAGATTCCTCCATGATTGCCATTTCGTTTCCAGAAGTAGCTACTATTTCCAAATTGGACTCCATTTTTGCCCTTTCTTTAAAACTTAGATTATCTTAATATGAGATCACTTGCTTCGTCTTCAGTAAAAGGCAGTGCAGCTTCAGGTTGATTATGTAAGGCATACACTACTTCGCCAGACCATAGCGCACAAAATGAACTTATAAGTTTCAGCCAAGTGGATTTCATATGTTAAAGGAATATTCTTGTAAACAAGTATTATAAAGATCATTGTATTCAGAGAAGTTTCAATGAGCTTACGAGCTATTTGGACCCGACATCAGCCCGGCATAGTAAATATAAAGTAGTGGTAAGAATTAAAAAGGTGGGATGAAAAGCAAAAGCTACATTTATATATAATAATAAGCCTTTCAAAGGGAGAGGTATAAGATAATACATATCTAGATAAAGAATGCTTTTAGCTTGCACGGCACTAAAGTTTGTCTATATTGGGTTAAAGCTAACGTTTATTTATTGCAAGCAGTTAGACTTCTGTATCCAGAATATAGATAAGTTCAGGTGATTCCTCTATTGGTAGTGATAGATGAATCCTTCATCACGCTTGGCCCGATTTTCGGTCCAATTGTTCGTTACATATGATTACTATGTCAATGTTGTACAGAATCTTCTTCTAAAGCAGAGAAGCACTTTCGTTATAAATATAGAAATTTTGAAGAATTTAGAGAACGTGCTCCTACGGTGGAGAATTTTCATTTACTTCATGGTGCGACATGCTACAACTGTAACGTACTTCTGCCGGCAGATATTATTAACTATGGTGGCGCCATGATTCAAAAAGGTATTTGCATTTTTATGTTGAATACAGTGGGATATAAAGAAAAGGATTCTATATTAATATAATTTTGCAACCAGCTAAAGTGATTAGCACTCAGAAAGCCAATGGTATTTTTCTATAATTTGTTGACTATGGATAGAAAAAAAAACATGTAAGTAGAGAAATATCTTAGGTGGCCCATGCAAACAATATTTTAATAGATGGAGAGGGCAGAATTGTGTCTGTTCAGATCAGTCTGAATAGTACTTAGTTGATTTGAGTTGAGTTGGTGGGTTGTGAAGCAAAAACGCTTTTCAATAACACGGACTCATCTACCACAGAAATAAATAAGATTCAGTCTCTCAACTCTTTTCTTCAGACGTGCACTTTCTATGCCAGGAGAAGTGTGAAAGCGAATGCTTGATTTGTTGACGTTTCAAACCCATGATTCTAATATTGTTTAGTCGAAGAATCTTAGAAACTGTTCATTAGGTTGAAATTGGATACTAGAAAAGAGATCCCAAAATCCTATACAAAAACCAAAAGCGTTTTCGTGGCAGTTCGCAAGATATTTTTTCCCTTTTTCATAAAAAGAAATGTGGAGGAATCATCTATACCTCTGGAAACGCATTAGGACCACAGGGAATTGAGAACCTAGAATGAGACTCGGCAAACTCGTGCATTTCCACTGAAGGTGAACATTAGAGATGATAGCATGGTTTTAGTAAATTATGTAATGGCAGTTTACAGTAAAAGGTTTATATATGCTAGCATGTTCGTTAAGAAATTCAATACAAATAATGATGGAATTCTAGGATTTAAAGAACAGCAGCAATACAATAAAATAATCATAAAACTCAGAACAGGGGAGGCTCTGTTTTTATCAGAGAAAACACAGATATTTGTTTTGAACACCTGAGCAGACAGATTTTATTCAAAGCTGTTCAAAAAAATTACAAAATAGAAGATTATTTAATAGTCTACAATCACCATAGACTTCAGATCTAGTTCCTAATAAAACTAAAACAAAACCAATCCAAACTGACTCATGCACAGTATAACATATGCAAGGACAGCATGATTTATTACAAAAGAATAAACTACGGTAGATCAAACTACTGAACACTATTTATTATCATACATTAATATAAGACCAGAAATTATGCATGGTGACTTCTTATTTTAAAGTAATTCTAAGCTAGAACAAGGGTGGTGGAACTGAAGTGGTTTGAACAGTGATTCTGGAGTGAATCTCGGCATCAATCTTCATACTCCTCCTTGATTTTGAGAGGGCTCACAATCTGATCTCTAAGTGTGAAAAAATGATCCTTCGCAACTGCCTTTGTGAAGATGTCTACAATTTGCTCCTTTGTTTTGATGTACTTCAACTCAACCACTTTATTTTGTACCAAATCTCTGATGAGATGTTGTCTCAAATCAAAGTGTTTGGTCTTGCTGTGATGAACTGGATTCTTAGCCAATTTAAACTAAAAGAGGGGTAAAAATTTTATTGAATAACAAAGAGAGCTAAACAACACAAGAAATAAAGAGAACTACATAGCTTTATCCTGGTCTACAAGTTGATCAAGCATCTAAGATAAATCAAGGGGAAGCATCCTAGGATCAAGAATGTTCCAAGCCGGCCCCTTCTCAGAGGCCCATTTAGCCAGACAAGCAGCCACTCTGTTCCACTCATGAGGGATATGCATAAAGGACATAGAATCTAGAGAATTGCATAACTGAATGATCTACTAAATAACCAGAGCCAAATGCCAATCCACATGCACAAGGTTCCTATTATGCAATAAGTTCACAACCACCTACGATTCAGTCTCACAGATGATTCTTTTCCAACCACATAGATAACACTATTCCATTGCAACCAAGATTGCCAGGGCTTCCATGAGGTTATTAGTATGGTAACCCTTGTATATAGAAAACAAAAACTGGATATCACCAGAACTATCACGCCCAACTCCCCCAATACTAGTCGGACCAGGATTTTCCCGAGAAGAACCATCAGTGTTGATTTTAATAGTGCCCACCATAGGAGAAGACCAACATCCTTGACGATTAATATGCTGAGGGTGTTGCTTAGCTCTATTCCTAGAGCGGGTGTGGGGGATCGAAGGAGAGCAACCCTAAAGAGGAAAGGAGAGGCAAGAGTAAATACTAGCATCAATAGGATCCAAACCCCCACCTATGTCACATTTAGCAAGGAGTGTTTCTTGAAGAGAATTAACAATTTTCCCCCAAAAGTGCCTGATCTCAAACTGTAAATCATGAAAGATCCTTCTATTCCTCTCAAGCCAAACATGCCATAAAATAAGGGAAGGGCCAATAGTCCAAGAAACTTGACGAAAATAAGTCTTGGAAGGGGAATGGCCAAAACGGTCCTAGAATTTAGACAAAAAGGACACATGCCAGCACGTGTATCCCCACACACTCCACCAAAGGTACCAAATCTGTTTGGCAAAGGGGCACTGGAAAAAAAGGTGAGATACAGTCTCTTCACTATTGTGGTAGAGAACATGGATGTAAGGCCCCTGGAAGTCTCACTTGCAGAGATTATCCCAAGTGAGACAATGATTTTAAACCAAAATTCAGAGGAAAAAGTTACACTTAGGCCATGAAAATCTATTCCAAACTTTCTTCCACCAAGAGACCTCCACCTCACCAAAAAGTTGCTTTATCAACGCAAGGTACCCAGAAGAAACAAAATACTTGCCAGAAGAAGCACCTCCTCAAGCCAAAACATCAGGTCCCTACAACAAGCTGCACTCCCTAGAAGCCAATATCTGAGATAGTTCTAGCCGATCTCCCAGTAGGCCACCTAGAGGCCAATCAGAAGAATTCTTCCATCTATAACCCACAGCAAGGCCCAAGTTAAAAGACTCCTTATAATGAGCCACCTTATTCTATCCAGCAGAAAGAAAAGAATCACAAAGAGCCTGCAAGTGAGGATGAGAGGAAAGGAGAGGAGGATGCCCATTCCAAGAATCACTCCAAAATAGAGCCTCAGTGCCTTTGTTGGAGATCCAAAATAAACTTCTCTTCACCAGGTGAGCACCAATCTTGAGGGTACTCCACACCATAGAGCCTCTTCCCTCAAGAGAAAACTAGGAAACTTTTGAAGGTTCAACACCAAGTAAATACTTATGTGACAAGGCCCAAAGCTGAGACTGACTAGTACACCAACGCCAATAGAGTTTGGCAGCAAGAGCTTGACTGCACAAGATAGCAGATCGAAGGCCAAGGCCTCCTTCCTTTTTTGGCCAACAAACAGTATCCCAATTGATGAGGCTCCATTTGGTATGTTGCAAATTGCCACTCCAAAGAAATTGGCGAGAGAGGGCATCAAATTCTTTAAGAAAATACATCGGGGCAGCCTGAACCATGCTTTTATATATGGGAAGAGCTTGAACTACATATTGAAGGAGTGTCACCCTACCAGTAGTAGAGAGCCACCTATGAGTCCAATTATTGACCCTTTGTCAAAGTTTGTCAAGCAAGCTTTGCCAAAAAATCCTAGGCTATCTACCCACCACAATAGGGACCCCCAAGTGAATCAAAGGGAGAGATGCAATCTGAAATCTCAAGATATTAGCAATCCTCCACTGGATCAGCTCAGGAATGTTGAAGAAAAAAATAGAGGACTTGTGGTCATTAATTTTCTGACTAGAGATAGCCAAATAAGTATCCAAGGTGAGCTGAAAGGCTTTAGCTTCCCGAATCTGAGCTCTCCCAGCAAGGGCAGTATCATCAACAAAATGAAAGTGAGAAAGAGCAGGCAAACCATTTCCCCATTGCCATCCTAGATTCTTGGCCAATTTAATAGCACTTATATTGTCACAAAAGATCATAGAACCTGTATCTTTCCAATTTCTTCAAAAAAATTTCTGAGCCATAAAGCTTGTGTGCCAACTGAAGTGATCGCAACATATTATGCTTCTATAGAAGAGAGAGCAACTATTCTTTGCTTCTTTGAATTCCATGTGATTAAACCAGAACCCAAAGAAAAATAGTTACCAGATGTAGATTTTTCATCATCCAAACTACCTCCCCAATCTGAATCACTAAAGCCAACAAGCTCAAACTTATTAGAAGAACAGTGAATGCCAAAATCTACTGTGCAATTCACATACCTCAAAATTCTCTTGGCTGCCTTCATATGTTCCTCTGATGGATTTTTCATATACCTTGAAACCAATGAAAATAAATAAGCAATATCACACCTTGCGTGAGTTAAAAACATCAAAATCCCCACAATGCTCTTGTATGATGTCTCATCAATAATTTCAGCACCATCATCTCTACATAATGCAACTCCATGAGAAATTAGAGTGGAAAGAGGTTTACAATCAACCATATCAAATTTCTTCAATGTATCTTTTGCATACTTTTCTTGACAAATAAAATTTTCATCTTTACCTTGATAAACCTCCATGCCAAGAAAATACTTCATGAGACCTAAATCTTTCATCTCAAACTCATTCATCATAGCAACTTTGAATTCACCTTTCATCTTTGAACTACTACCCATATATAGCAAATCATCAACATACAAACTCACAATGAGAATATCATTACCTTATTGTTTTTAGTAAAGGGTAGGTTCTATAGTGTTTGCCACTAGTTCGCATTTTACTTTCATTGCCAAACTCTTTTAGGTCAATTTTATGCTTGATCTGTAGTAGCATTACTTTCAGATTTTTAGATATTGTTTCAAATTTAGTGATTATATGATGAGATTACTTGGTACTCTATATTTCATGTATGTATGATCATTATTTAGCACTTTCAGTTATTAATGATGATTAGTTAGATGTTTTATTATCACGTGTTTTCTTATGGATACTTACCCCATACTACATGTGTATGGTGTGCGTATTTGTTTTCTTTATGTATGGAATTTTTGATGTGGTTAAGGAAGGGAATCGTAGTCTCCTGCTAGTCGGGATCTACATGATGCACCACTTCCTACCATTGCCTGTTTAACTTAGAATATTATGTATGTACATGCATGGATTTTATGCAGGTTGCAGGTACCAGGTATTGACTTCCCTGAATTACCAAGATGAGCATACCCTATCGCATTATCTCAATGGTAAGAGAGGGAAGATAAATTCTTAAGTCCAAATCCTAAACTCTTAAGCCATTTGTCCTAATAAAAAATTAGGACAAGTATCTGAGTCAAGTACCCTCTGAATGCGTCGGATGATGTTAATTTGTGATTATAACCCTTTTGTTTGATTTGGTATGTGTTTTTCTATGATGGGTTTTCATATGTTGTTTTGTGAGTCCTTGGTCTATTTTCTATTAATTAAATCTAATTAAAAGATTAACTAATGATTTAATTTAATGAAAAATTATTATGATATTTTAATATTTAATTATATTTAATTAATTGAGAAATTAATTAAATAAATAGAATTAAATTGGAAGATAAAAGTTATAAGTTTTAAATTTAGAACATGAGAATATTTATTTAATTTAATATTAATATATTTAGAGTTTATTTTTAAATAAATGCTAAATATTATTGTTATTTAAGTTAATAAATATTTTATCAATTAAGTTTCTAAAATAAATTAAGAAGTGAAAATATATTAAATTATGAAAAAGATTCAAGTTCGCATGATGCATGCATAAGTTAAGAATAAAAGAAAATTCATTAAAAGATAAAATACGTATAATAATTTTATTTTAATTTCATTAAGTGTGCATGAGATTAAAGTAATAAATTAATTAAAAATAGAAGTCAAATGAAAATTAAATAAATTTATTTGATTATTCATTTAATGTGCATGAAAAGATAAAGAAAGATTAATAAAAGTTAATTTTAGAGTTGACTCTGGTGATCAAGGAGTCCTCTTGGGTGAACGCACAATTAGTGCCCCGATTTGAGGAGAAAAATCATTATTATCACTTGAGGGTTCATTTTCAAGGGGGACGAAATTTGGACGCGAATATTTGGATGTGAATTTTGGAGAAGGAAGTAGATTTTTGAAAGGGAGAAGGTTTTGAGAGAAGAAACTTCTCTCACAAATCTTTTCAGATGTTGCATTGTTAGCATTAGAATCTAAGTAGATTCTTGTGTTTTAAATTCGCATAGTAAATTACGTTTTCTATCCTTCTTGTCTTCTTCGTGACTATGAATTGTTTGTGCATACTTCTCTGCGATGAATCTTTCAGTATTATATTTTGAATTTACTGGAATACTTGTGGGCTTCTTCTGTATACGTGGGGATTAATATATCGCTAAAAACCTCCTTTCAGTAGATGAAAAAAAATTGTAAATTAATCTAGGAAGGGTTTGATTTTGAAAATGGAAATTTTGAGTTAAAAAAAATTGAATGATTATACTTAATTTTCCTATCAGATGAAATTGCAATTTTATATTAAAAAATTAAAAATAAATAAATAATGATAATAATAATAATAAAATTTTTCATATGGGGTGGGGCGGGGCGGGGCGGGGTGGGGCGGGGCGGGCCAGGGGGGGGGGGGGGGGGGTGCGGGGCGAGAAATTGTACTAAAAATGTATTTAATAAATTTTAAATAAATGAAAATGTTTTAATAAAAATATTTATTAAAAAATAATAATTAAAAATGATTTGGGGGTTGGGAGGGGTTACCCCATCCCATCCCGATCCTGACTTACCATCGACAACCTTTTACATGTTGCGCTGACCGTAGTGCAGACTGCAGCAGTAGCTGGCCTGTCGCTGAAAGTTCTTTAATAAGCCACACAGGCTATAAACACAATGTTGTATATATATATATATATATATATATATATATTATCATTTTAATTTATTAAAATTTGTTAGTAGTTATTTTTAATACATATTATTTTTCAATTATTATTTTAATTAATAATATTGATAAATTTTATTATTATTTATATTGTATTTAAATTTTTAATTAATAAAATTATTTATAATTTTATTAATTATTAAATAATAATTGTTGAGTTGGAAAATCATTAATCAACTTAATTAGTTTTTTTAAAAATATATAGTTTAATTAAATTAATGATGGATTAGTTAATATCAAAATTATAGATCTATTTTAATATTATTTTTAATAATATTGTTTGGATTGAAATTACTTATTTATTTCAATAAGTTAAATAAATAACTTGCCTTTTGAGATCATTTTAGAAAATAAATTTAAACCAAGTTGGATAATTGACTTTCATTCAGATATGGAACATGGGTTAATTGTAAGGGGTTAATTGCAAAAACTTATTACTTGAGACATACCCAAAACTAAAACTTAAACCTTATATTAACTTAACAATATATTATCAGTCATAACCAACTATGTGATGATTTTTTTGTCTATGTGGCTATTCTGTTGTCTATGCTTTGGGAGTTTGGGTGGTCCTAGAGTGCTGACCAGTTTAGGTTGTACTAGAGGCTCGGAGAATTATGCAATTGTGATGTCATGATGATGTTTCGATCTCAATCTTTTAACCCAACCATGGTAATGTGATGATATGCTCTATGATGTGATGAATTTACTACTTGTTATTGTTTCCAGTCTTCTTGTGTGAAACTAAGGTGTATGTACATGAGATACCTGACTTTACCATTTTTGAGTCATCGATCAGTTATATTTGATTTTCCTCCTAGTTGCTTGAGAAGACTGAAGGTTTTGAATGATTTGTGCTTGATGATATCATGTTGTGACATGTTTGACTTGACCATTTTGGAGTCTTCGATCAGTATTATTTTGGGATGCTTTCTGGTTGCTCATTGAGAACCAATGGATATTGTGGGATACTTTTTGATTGCTCGTTGGAGAACTGATGGATATTATGATTTATCATTTGATGCTATTCAGTTTCTTGTAGAGAACTAATGTGATTATTATGATTATATTTATGATGCTTTCCAATCACTTGTATCAGACTGAGGTGGTTTTACTATGATTCTTTGATTTTTGATTTCATGAGCCTAGGGTAGGTTATCTATGTGTAGTGTTGAGAAGTGGCTTGCAATGGGGGTCGGGGCCCTAAGAGGCTGCTAGTGTAAACCCATTGTAAGTTGTTTTAATAAGTGAAAACATTTACACTAAATGAGAGAAAAATGAACCTAACAAGATAATTGTATGTTCTCTCCCATGCCTTGAGTGCTAATACAGACTAGGATGGGGTAGAGGGAATGCTTGGTTGTGTCCTTGCATTCCGTAGTATGCCTCGTTAGTTCGAGAGGATACTAGTGGTCGCAGGGATCACTAGGGACCCGAGATTCCTAAGGGATTTCTCAAGTAACTTCTACATGACTTTTGCGATGAAATTTTTCCACTTGCATAGTAGGTTTCCTACATGTATTGTGTGCCTCTGGGTCTAGATGTCAATCTGTGTTGAAACTTTTGAGTTAGTATACTTTTAGGATTTCCTATACTTAGAGAGTACTTGTGTTTTGTGTTTTGATATCCTATTTGGGACTTGAGACTATCTCCTCAGCATGGTGGGAGTGGACCATTTAGGTTCCACGCGGTTGGGTGGTAGTGCTTTTTCACTCTTATCATTGAGATCCATTCGTAGTCACCGTGGTTGGAGCATTCTTGTTCACATTTACCTTTATTTTGTTCATGGATCATTATGATGGATGGTTATATTTTATGATGGATGTTATATCTTTTGATGTATGGATGTATCATGTATGGTGTATGATTTCATTTATTTTATTGTATGTATCATGGATTCTAAGAGGATGATGTATTTCTATTTTTACATATGTATTTATATTCTTTTAAGCCTTTCATACCCTGTGACATGTACAGTGGATGAATGAGCATTTCAAATTAATTTTTCAAGAGGCATTTGAAACAAATGTATATTATAAAGGACATTGGACTTTATAATTATTCTTTCATGTGGATGTGCTACTTGTTAGACTTAGAATTAATTAAATTTAAATGTGACTTAATGTCTTGGGATCCTTAGGGAATGTAACCTGTTATGTATGTTTGTTGATGATTACATGTTATTGCTTCCACTACTATTAGTTTGATGTGTATGATCTATCTTTCTTGTTTTAAAAAAAAATAAATTAGCAAACTTAGTAAAACTTTAGGTTAATTCTTTTGAATCCCTTGGTAGGGTGTTACAGGTTCACTCTTACTTCTTTGAAAGTCATTTTGGTGAAAATATCTATCAATTCTTGCATACCATGCACATGGTGCTTGCTTGAGGCCATACAAAGCCTTCTTCAACTTGTAGATATGCTCTTCTTTGCCTTAATCTTCAAACCTTGTAGCTATCCCACATATACCTCTTCTTCTAAGTACCCATTCAAGAAGGCACTTTTCACATCCATGTGATGAATGCTCCATTTCTTTTGAGCTGCAAGAGATATTAGCATCCTAATGCTTTCTTGTCTTGCTATTGGTACAAAAGGTTTTTCATAATCGATGCCATACCTTTGAGTGAAACCTTTAGCAACCAATCTTGCCTTATGTCTTTCAACACTCCCATCACTATTATACTTGGTCTTGCAAACTCATTTTGTGCCAATCTTCTTCTTCTTATGTTGAAGATCGACAAGATCCCATGTCTCATTCCTATGAATGGAATCCATCTCTTCATTCATTGCTTGCATCCAAACCTCATTAGCACATGCATCTTCAAAACATGATGGCTCATAATCAGCTTTAGCAAGTAATGCAAAATTTATTGTCTCACCTATTGGATCTTCTTCATATGTTTGATTTTAACACCTCTCATAGATATTACTCAATCTTCTTACCTTTCTTGGAGGACTTGAGGATGGACTTGCTCTTGGGATTGGAAAGGGGTTTCTTTTTGGGCTTGGTGATCTTGAAATAAAACCACTAGCTAGTTGCTCATTATCATTATCAGCAATAACATCATCATCCAAAACTGATTTTGGCTTTTCAACATGGTTTTCTTGATTACCATAAACTCCCCCTTCATCAAAAATCACATCTCTTGAAAAAAAAATCTTATTAGTAATAGGATTGAATAATTTGTAAGCTTTTCTTTCCTCACTATAGCTCACAAAAATACATGATTCACTTTTAGCATTTAGCTTTTGCCTATTTTGATAAAGGATGTGAACATAAGCCAAACAACCAAAAACTTTGAAATGATTTACATTAGGCCTTTTTTCATACCATGCTTCAAATGGAGTCATCTTGTGTAAGGCACTTGTAGGACTCCTATTGAGAATATATACGTCTATAACAACTGAATCAGCCCAATAATAATTGTTCAAACCCTTGGTCTGTAACATGTTCCTTGCCATTTCTACCACAATACGGTTCTTCCTTTCAGCCACTCCATTCTATTAAGGTGTCTATGTAGTTGTGAGTTGTCTTTTGATCCCATTCATCTTACAAATTTTTTGAAAATCTTTTGAGCAAAACTCTCCTCCACAATCTATTCTCAAACATCTAATAGTGTTCCCTCTCTCATTCTCTACATGAACTTTAAACTTCTTGAATGTGTCAAAGTCTTCATCCTTAGTCTTCAAAAAATATACCCAACTCATACATGAGTAATCATCAATAAAAGTAATGAAATATGATGACTTACCCAAGCTTTTTTTTTTCATAGGACCACAAATATTTAAATGAATAAGTTGAAGTGGATATTAAGCCCTCCATGCATTGCCTTTAGGAAATGATTCCCTTACATGCTTCCCTTTTGCATACCCTTCATAAATCTATTTATGCTCTTCAACCTTAGGCAATCTAAGAACCAAAGCATTTGATGTTAGATTCTTCAAACTATTGAAATTCAAATGGCCATACCTAAGGTGCCACAACCAAATTTTGTCCTTATAGGCCATATTGACAATCTTATTGTCATTTTCACCAAACTTTAAAGGAAAAATCCTATTCTTTGTCATATGAAAAATTTTAATCACTTTATTTCTTTGATTCTTATCATAGATAGTACATTTCATATTCTCAAATACGACTCTATAATTCTTCTCATATAGCTACCCAATACTCAATAAATTATCCTTCAATTTGGGAGTATAATAAATATCTTGAACACTTTTCATACCTTCCTTTGTCTAAACATCCATGGCTCCTTTGGCTACAACATCCACTATATTATTATTACCAAGAGTAATATTGGATCTATAACCATCATCAAGCTTTGAAAAAATTTCCTTGTTACTAGACACGTGGTTAGAGCATCCAGAATCCAAATACCAAACATCATTCACATTACTCTCACCTTTACCATAACACAAAAAAAAAAAATTTACTTGAGGAAGGATTCTGATCTTGTTGAGCATAACTGATATTATTGTTACTTGATATCAATCTACACTCTTTCTCAAAATTTCCATACTAATTGCAATGATAGCATTGGATGTTCCTTTTATGAAATCTCCTCTACCTCTTCCTCCTTGTGCACCTCCTCTTCGTCTGGATCCTCTTGAAAAATTATAATTTTGACCCCTTCCTGAGCCTTTGTTGTTTTTATTGCTATTGCTAGCATCATCATTCTTTGAAATTTTCAATTGAGAAGCAAAATCCTTTTCATTAACACTAGTAGACGTGTCCATTATTCTATCCTCATGTGATATGAGAGATCCAACCAATTCAGCATACTCCATGGTAGCTATATTTTTGCATTCTTCCATGAGAATTGCTATAGTATTCCATCTTGGGGTTAGAGATCTTAATACCTTATGTATTACATGCTCTTAAGTCATAGGTTCACCTAAAGTTGCCATTTTATGTGTTACATATTCCACTCTCACACAAAAATCTCTCACATTCTCTATCTCCTTCATATTCAAGTTCTCGTATTCTTGTTTCAAGGTTTATAGCTTCACAACCTTGACCTGATCATTACCATGGTAAGCATCTTTTAGATTCTTCTAGGCCTCTTTTTCTATCTATGCATCAACAATTTGGGGAAACAAGCTATTCTCAAAAGCCATTTGAATGTGAAACAATACCATTGCATTCTTCTTCTTAGCTTCTTTCTTCAATCTTCTATCATTAGGTTGGAGAGTATTCTAGTCTATAGGCCCTTCATATCTAAATTCAACGATCTCCCAATAATCTTTCCCAATAAAAAATGTCTTCATCTTGATTGACCAATATTGGTAATCAACTCTATCAAACTTTGGGATTTGCAAATTGTTTGCCATGCTGCTATCTTCCAAACACCTTGAGCTCTGATACCAAATGTAGGATTTAAAGAACAATAGCAACACAATAAAATAATAATAATACTTAGAATAGGGGAGGCTCTATTTTTATCAGAGAAAACATAGATATTGTTTTGAACAGCTAAAGAGACAAATTTTATTCACAGCTGATCAAAAAAATTACAAAATAGAAGTTTATTTAATAGTCTACAATCACCATAGACTTCAAATCTAATTCTTAAGCGAACTAAAACAAAACTAATCAAAATTTATTCATGCACAACGTAATATATGCAAGGATATGGTACTAATGGTGGTAGATTTAACCTTGGATATGGCCTAGAGAGCTTCATCCTATTCATTTATCTCACGAAAGCTATAACAAGTGATAGAACCTTCAATTTTAAGATAAAAATTGTTGTTAAAGCTTCATTTTTTCCTATTTTAGAAGGACATGCATAAGAGACTTGCAAAATAGTGAAAATAAAGATTTCATGGGCATAATAAAGGATGTGTAGGATGGAGAAATTTTGTTGATTTGCACCATGGAAATTTGACATGGTCCAAAACTGTGGTTTGTCCCTATTTCAAAGTAGGATTCCCATGGGCCATACAAAGTCACAATTTTGGGGAAGAACAAAGAAGGCTTGCAAAATAGTGAGTTTTTAGAAGTTCACAAGACAAATTTGTTTGACCTAGTTAATTGGTCATTTTTGACATTTTGGGAAGCATGTAGAGTTTATAATGTGAAATGGGAAAAAATTTCCAAATTATAGTTGTTTGAAATATTCCTCAAAATGGTGAAAAGGGGGTTGCAGTACATTACTGATCATCACAATATTGAAAGAGGTAGCATCATAAGCATGCAAAACATGTGTGGAATGTTATTGATGCAATTTTTGAGTTAATGAGTTATTAAATGTGACATTTTTATTAAGGCCTCACCGCATGCTAAATGTACAAGAAACATTTCAATGTGCATACTTCAGTAAATTGTTCAAGTTATAGTATTTGAGATTATAAGTGTAGAATGTGGTTTCCAATCTACAAGCATCTATTGGGATAAGAACCTGAGACAATGGTGCAACTTGATTTCTCTACTGAATAACACTAGTTTGATATCATCAATAACATATACTAAGGTACATGGGACTTTAGAATGAATTATGTAGACTATACAAGTGATTGTCATGAGCTTGAATTTGAAGGGATGTAATTGCATGGATACTGGTGGAATGGGAGGAACAATTGGGTGAATCTCCATATATTAATGATATGCTCTCTTTTTTTGTGGCCTTCTCCCTTGAAGATTATGACAATTTTTATTTATTTTCAAACCATTAATACTATGAATAATTTGCATTTGTTTACTTAAACAATTTTGAAAAGGTCTGAAGCTTTGTTGCACCTATCCATTTACTATAAGGAGAGGTACCAAAACCCTGAAAAATGAAGATCATATCTTATTGTGAGAAAAAATTAATTAAAATTTCAACAACTCACAACCCTAAACCTAAAAATTTATACTCGGCACTTAAAAACTGCTCGGCACATGAAGGTGTCGAGTGCCAGTTTTACTCGGCACTTGATGGTACTGAGTGCCAGTTTTACTCAGCACTTGATGGTGCTGAGTGCCAGGGAAAGTATAGGTGCTGAGTTAGCTCGGCACAAGGAAGCCAAGTAAGCTCGGCACATAAAGGAAATGCTCAGTGACAATGGATGCCGAGTAAGCTCGGCTCCAACTAAAGTTTATAACTTAGAAAAAATTCCAACATGAATGCATTCACCATTAAAACCAGAGAGCCAAAGCTTTAAGCTTTCGAACAAATTTCTCAAATGCAACATACAAGGGAAGATCAATAGATTCAAGTATGCTTGCTTGCTTTCTATTCAATCTTTCATTAAACTATTACAAAATCTAGGAGCATTCGGCTTCAACCAGAAAACCATAAAAATAACCCTAAACTGATAATACTTCAAACTTCAATAAAATTTAAACTAGCAACTCTAATGGCTACATACAAAGGTTCCTGAAGCAGTCACTGCTTCAACAGGATGAATCTAGCAATGACAAACTTATAGAGTGAACAAGGAAACACGTGCAACTGTAGGCACAAACTTCCTTTCTTCTTCCTTCTCTGCTCAGCTTTGCAACTTCTCTCTGATATGCTTGATCTCACTTAATAGAATGAATGTTGAAACATTCCTTTTATCATATTCTTCCTTTCCCTCTCAACGTTCAAATTTCAAACTCTCACCTACCAAAAATGAATGCCTGTCGTGACCTGACAGGGTAGATGGGCGTGGGGCTCGAGGACAACCTGCAAGCATTGACGTTAATTTCCAACACTCCCGCTTTGTCCTGAGACCCACAAACAAGGATCACTGCTGATCCAAATAAACTACACCAAGACTCTGTCTTAAGTGTACAAAAGTTCCAATGCCTAATGGCTTGGTAAAAATATCTGCTAGTTGCTGCTCTAACTTACAAAAATTCATTTTGATATCCCCATTCTACACGAACTCTTTGATGAAGTGATATTTGATTTCAATATTCTTGCTTCTCCCATAGAAGACTGGATTCTTGGACAATGCAATTGATGAGATGTTGTCACAATAAATTGTGGTTCCATCCTCTTGCCTTTCATTCAAATCTGTCAAGATCCTCCTTAGCCAAATTGCTTGACATGCTGCTGCATTTGCTGCAATGTATTCAACCTCTGCTATAGATTGAGCAACAATAGGTTGCTTCTTCGATGCCCATGAAATTGCACCCGATCCCATATGAAACATGTATCCAAAAGTGCTCTTCCTATCATCTATACTTCCAACCCAATCACTATCAGTGTAACCAACCGACTTGAAATCATCATTTGCAGTATATAAAATCCCAAATCCCTTGGTACCATACACATACCTTAGGATCTTTTTTCCCACTTGCCAATGGGAATCCTTTGGTGTTTACATAAATCTGGAAATCAAACTCACTGCATGCATTAGGTCTGGTCGAGTTGCAGTCAAATACATTAGACTTCCAACCATACTCTTGTATAATGTTGGATCCACTCTCTTGCTAGAGTCTTCCTTAATCATCTTTAGACCTATTGTTGTTGGTGTGGGGGCTGCCTTACTATTTTGCATTTTAAATCTCTCCAAGATCTGCCCTGCATACTTTTCTTGAGAGATGAAGATGCCATCATGCGTTTGTTTTATGTCTATGCCTAGAAAGTATTTCAAGAGACCTAGGTCTGTCATTTCAAATTAACTTTTCATGGCCTCTTTAAACTCACAATTCATTAGAGCCTTATCATTACCAGTAAAAATCAAGTCATCTACATACAAGACAACAATCAATACATTACCATTTGCTTCCTTGATGGAAAGAGTGGGCTCACCATTGCTTTTACTAAAGCCATTGCTCATCAAATATGAGTCAATCCTATTGTACCATGCCCGTGGAGCTTGCTTGAGCCCATAAAGAGCTCTCTTCAACCAATATACTTTGTTCTCTTCACTTGCAACATCATAACCAGGTGGCTGCTCCACATACACTTCTTCTTTCAATACACCATTTAGGAAGGCAGACTTCACATCCATTTGAAATACCTTCCACTTATGCTGAGTTGCAATTGCTATGACAACATGCACGGTTTCTATTCTTGCAATAGGGGGATAGGTCTCATCATAGTCTCTTCCATACTGTTGTTTGTAGCCCTTGACTACTAGCCTTGCCTTATGCCTATCAATGTTGCCTTTAACATTACATTTGGTCTTATAGACCCATTTCACTCAAATCACATGCTTCATTGGAGGAAATTTAGTTAGCTCCCATGTCTCATTCCTTTCTATAGCATCTATTTCCTCATCCATGGCATTACACCATTTCTTCTCCTTAGTAGCTTCCTCAAAATATATTGCATCACTATGAGAAAACAATAAAAAATTAACACTCTCATCATAATCTTCATACCTTTCATCTTGGTATATCTCCCTAAGACTCTTGGTCTTTCTTGGTAATAGGGAGGAGAGTGTTGGATTAGAATCTTCATTGCTGCTGCATTGCCGACTAACTCGATCTTCACTGGTACTCGACATTGACACTCGATCATGCCTAGAGGAGGTTGGCACTGTCTGAACCTTCTTGCCTTTTCTTCTATTTGCTCCTTCTTCTTGTTGTTCACCAGCATCTTCTTCACTCATAATTGGCACTTTACTTGAAGTGCTTGGTGACTCATTAGTTGAAACATACCAAGACTAATTTAAAAGAAATTCCACATCTCTTGAAAGCATCTTCTTGTTGTTCAATGGATCATACAATCTGTATGCCTTTGATTCTAGGCTGTACCCTATGAAAATGCATTTCACACCTTTATCATCAAATTTTTTCCTTTTCTTTTTAGGCACATATGCATATGCTACACATCCAAACACTCTTAAGTGTTCAACTGTCCATCTTATTTGTGACCAAGCGTCCATTGGAATTATGTCATGGACTGCCTTTGTAGGACACCTATTAATTAAGTAAACTGCTATTTCCATAGCCTCTCTCCAAAATTCAGTTGGAAGACCTTTCTCTTTCATCATGCTCCTTGCCATTTCAACAATGGTCCTATTCTTTCTTTCAGCCACTCCATTCTGCTGTGGTGTCTAGCTGGCTGTGAGTTCTTTCTTTATGCCATGTTTCCTGCAAAAATTTACAAAATAATTGGATGTATACTCTCCTCCTCTATCTGATCTAAGAACCTTATTATAGTGTCCACATTCTCTTTCAGCCTGGGCTTTAAATTCTACAAATTTATCAAATGCTTCAGATTTATTCTTTAAGAAATACACCCATGTCCTATGACTGAAATCATCAATGAATGTCATGAAATAAGTACTCCCCCCAATGGAAGTAACTTGCATAGGACTGACAAGGTCAGTATGCACTAACTCTAATCGATATCTAGCCCTCCTAGAATATCCAGAATTAAAAGGAAGCCTATGTTTCTTACCCAAAATACAAGACTCACACTTGTCACATGAATTTCCTACACAGGGCAAACCTTCTACCATTCTTTTATTTGACAATAAATTTAAACCAGCATAGCCAAGATGACCATACCTGAGGTGCCATAGTCGTGAGGGGTCTCCAATCACACTCCTTAGAGCTGATTGTGTGGGAGGTGCAACACTAACTTTAGATGAGAAACATGTCTCAATCCTCAGTGGAAACATTCTGTTCTTTTTCATTTGAACTGCTGCAAGTAAATTCTTGCTCCCATCCTTTTCTTGATAGACACACATGTCATTTTCCATCAGCACTTTGTATGCATTTTGAATGAGCTGACCAATGCTCATCAAATTGTGCTTCATACCAGGGGCGAAATACACATTTTCTATTTCCCTTTTCTCACCTTTCTTGGTGCAGACCATAATAGATCCTTTGCCCACAACTGGTAGGGTTCCATTGTTACCCATCTTAATTTCTGATTTGAAACTCTTGTCAATGAATGAAAACAAGGTTTCATTACCACTCATGTGATTGCTACATCCACTGTCAAGGTACCAAACCTCAGGGCTTCCTTCTTCACCAACATTACACATGATGAAGGGAGCAGCATTGGGTCCACTTCCTATATTCACATCAACCACATTTGCTTGTCCTGACTAATCATTTTGCTTCTTCTAGAATTCATTTGCATAATGCCCATATTTATGACAGTAGTAGCATTCTACATTACTCTTATTTGAGTTGTAGTTTTTTAGTAGCATTCTACATTACTCTTATTTGAGTTGTAGTTTTTCTTACCTCCCCTTGAAGTATTTTGTGATCTACTTGCTCCATCTGCTCTTCCTGAGCTTTTTGCTGCAGCATTCCTTTGTCCTCCAGTACCTCAGCCTCTACCTCTAGAGTTTCTACCTAAGCCATTTATTCCTCTCCCCCTTCCTCTTGAATTTGACTGAGCCTTGAATGCTTGCTCTTGGGTAGAAGAAGATGTGGATCTATTGATCCTATACTCATGGGTTTGAAGAGAACCCATCAACTCATCCATTGTCAAAGTAGTGAGGTCTTTTGCCTATTCTATGGTCATCACCAAATGGTCATATTTGTAAGGTAGACTCCTCAATATCTTTTCCACTATCCTCTTCTCTTTATAGTCTTCTCCATTTGACTTTAGTTGGTTAATCATATTGGAGGTCCTTGAACTGAAGTCTGCAACTGATTCATTCTCCTTCATTTGAAGGTTCTCAAATTCCCTCCTGATGTTCTGTAGCTTTACAATACGAACTTTATTAGTCCCTTTGAAGTTCATCTCAAAGATATCCCATGCTTCCTTTGCATAATTTGCTGCTGCATTCTTAGGGAATATGGACTCTGTCATTGCTGCTTCAATCAAACTTAGTGCTTTTGCATATTTCCTCCTTGACTCTTTCAAATGAGTCTTCTATGCATTTGTGAGAGTAGCATACTGAGTTGGATCAGTCACATCATTGAACCCATTTACTACAAACTCCCATAACTCATTTGCAACCATTATGGTTTTCATCTTCTTTGTAATTGTACCATAATTCTGTCCATTAAATGATGGTGGTTGCTGCCATATCTTTCCTGCATCTCCTACCATGATAAATATCCCAAGAAAAAACAAATGCCCTAACTCACTTTCGATGTGGGGCCTCAAAGCTCTGATACCATGTGAGTAAAAATTAATCAAATTTTCAACAACTCACAACCCTAAGCTTAAAAATTTATACTCGGCACTTAAAAATTGCTCGGCACATGAAGATGCCAAGTGCCAGTTTTACTCGGCACTTGATGGTGCGGAGTGCCAGTTTTACTCAGCACTTGATGGTGCTGAGTGCTAGGGAAAGTATAGGTGCTGAGTTAGCTCGGCACAAGGAAGCTGAGTAAGCTCGGCACACAAAGGCAATGCTCACCCACAATGGATGCCGAGTCAGCTCGGCTCTAACTAAAGTTTACAACTTAGAAAAAATTCCAACGTGAATGCATTCACCATTAAAACCAGAGAGCCAAAGCTTTAAGCTTTCGAACAAATTTCTCAAATGCAACATACAAGGGAAGATCAATAGATTCAAGTATGCTTGCTTGCTTTCTATTCAATCTTTCATTAAACTATTACAAAATTTGGGAACATTCGGCTTCAACCAGAAAACTCTAAAAATAACCCTAAACTGATAATACTTCAAACTTCAATAAACTTTAAACCTACAACAATAATGGCTGCATACAAAGGTGCCTAGAGCAATCACTGCTTCAACATGACGAATCTAGCAATGACAAACTTACAGAGTGAACAAGGAAACACATGCAACTGTAGGCACAAACTTCCTTCCTTCTTCCTTCTCTGCTTAGCTCTACAACTTCTCTCTGATCTACTTGATCTCACTTAATAGAATGAATGTTGAAACATTCCTTTTATCATATTCTTCCTTTCCCTCTCAATGTTCAAATTTCAAACTCTCACCTACCAAAAATGAATGCCTGTCGTGACCTGACAGGGTAGATGGGCGTGGGGCTCAAGGACAACCTGCAAGCATTGACGTTAATTTCCAACACTCCCATTTTGTCCTCAGACCTACAAACAAGGATCACTACTAATCCAAATCAACTTCACCAAGACTCTGTCTTAAGTGTACAAAAGTTCCAATGCTTAATGGCTTGGTAAAAATATCTGCTAGCTGCTGCTCTGACTTACAAAAATTTATTTTGATATCCCCATTCTCCACCAACTCTCTAATGAAATGATATCTGATTTCAATATGCTTTCTTCTCCCATGGAAGACTGGATTCTTGGACAATGCAATTGATGAGATGTTGTCACAATAAATTGTGGTTCCATCCTCTTGCCTTTCATTCAAATCTGTCAAGATCCTCCTTAGCCAAATTGCTTGACATAATGCTGCATTTACTCCAATGTATTCAGCCTCTACTATAGATTGAGCAACAATAGGTTGGTTCTTGGATGCCCATGAAATTGCACCCGATCCCATATGAAACATGTATCCAAAAGTGCTCTTCCTATCATCTATACTTCCAGCCCAATCACTATCAGTGTAACCAACCAACTTGAAATCATCATTTACAGTATATAAAATCTCAAATCCCTTGGTACCTTTCACATACCTTAGGATCTTTTTTCCCACTTGCCAATGGGAATCCTTTGGTGTTTCCATAAATCTGGAAATCAAACTCATTGCATGCATTAGGTCTGGCCGAGTTGTAGTCAAATACATTAGACTTCCAACCATACTCTTGTATAATGTTGGATCAACTCTCTTACTAGAGTCTTCCTTGCTCAACTTCAGACCTATTGCTATTGGTGTGGGGGCTGCCTTACTATTTTGCATTTTAAATCTCTCCAAGATCTGCCTTGCATACTTTTCTTGAGAGATGAAGATGCCATCATGCATTTGTTTTACTTCTATGCCTAGAAAGTATTTCAAGAGACCTAGTTCTGTCATTTCAAATTCACTTTTCATGGCCTCTTTAAACTCACCAATTAGAGCGTTATCATTACCAGTAAAATTCAAGTCATCTACATACAAGACAACAATCAATACATTACCATTTGCTGCCTTGATGTAAAGAGTGGGTTCACCATTGCTTTTGCTAAAGCCATTGCTCGTCAAATATGAGTTAATCCTACTGTACCATGCCCATGGAGCTTGCTTGAGTCCATAAAGAACTCTCTTCAACCTATATACTTTTTTCTCTTCACCTGCAACTTCATAACCAGGCGGCTGCTCCACATACACTTCTTCCTTCAATACACCATTTAGGAAGGCAGATTTCACATCCATTTTAAATACCTTCCACTTATGCTGAGCTGCAATTGCTATGACAGCATGCACAGTTTCCATTCTTGCAACAGGGGCATAGGTCTCATCATAGTCTCTTCCATACTGTTGTTTGTAGCCCTTTACTACCAACCTTGCCTTATGCCTATCAATCTTGCCTTCAACATTACATTTGGTCTTATAGACCCATTTCATTGTGATCACATGCTTCATTGGAGGCAATTTAGTTAGCTCCCATGTCTCATTCCTTTCTATAGCATCTATTTCCTCATCCATGACATTACACCATTTCTTCTCCTGAATAGCTTCCTCAAAATATATTGGATCACTATGAGAAAATAATGTAAAATTAACACTCTCATCATAATCTTCATACCTTTCATCTTGGTATAACTCCCTAAGACTCTTGGTCTTTCTTGGTAATAGGAAGGAGAGTGTTGGATTAGAATCTTCATTGTTGTTGCATTGCCGACTAACTCGGTCTTCACTGGTACTCGGCACTGACACTCGATCATGCCTAGAGGAGCTCAGCACTACCTGAACCTGCTTGCCTTTTCTTCTACTAGCTCCTTCTTGATGTTCATCAACATCTTCTTCGCTCATAATTGGTACTTTACTTGAAGTGCTTGGTGACTCATCAGTTGAACCATACCAAGATTAATTTTCAAGAAATTCTACATCTCTTGAAAACATCATCTTGTTGTTCAATGAATTATACAATCTGTATGCCTTTGATTCTGGGCTGTACCCTATGAAAATGCATTTCACACCTTTATCATCAAATTTTTGCCTTTGCTCTTTAGGCACATGTGCATATGCTACACATCCAAACACTCTTATGTGTTCAACTGTCCATCTTATTCGTGACCAAGCTTCCATTGGAATTCTGTCACAGACTGCCTTTGTAGGACACCTATTAATTAAGTAAACTACTGTTGCGATAGCCTCTCCCCAAAATTCAGTTGGGAGACCTTTCTCTTTCATCATGCTCCTTGCCATTTCAACAATGGTCCTGTTCTTTCTTTCAACCACTCCATTCTACTGTGGTGTATAGCTGGATGTGAGTTCTTTCTTTATGCCATGTTTCCTGCAAAAATTTACAAAAGAATTGGAGGTATACTCCCCTCCTCTATCTGATCTAAGGACCTTAATATAGTGTCCACATTCTCTTTCAGCCTGGGCTTTAAATTCTACAAATTTATCAAATGCTTCAAATTTATTCCTTAAGAAATACACCCATGTCCTACGACTGAAATCATCAATGAATGTCATGAAATAAGTACTCTGCCCAATGGAAGTAACTTGCATAGGACTGACAAGGTCAGTATGCACTAACTCTAATGGATATCTAGCCCTCCTAGAATTTCCAGAATTAAAGGGAAGCCTATGTTGCTTACCCAAAATACAAGCCTCACACTTGTCACATGAATTTCCTACACGTGGCAAACCTTTTACCATTCTTTTATTTGACAATAAATTTAAGCCAGCATAGCCAATATGACCATACCTAAGGTGCCATAGCCATGAGGGGTCTTCAATCGCACTCCTTAGAGCTGATTGTGTGGGAGGTGCAACACTAACTTGAGATGAGAAACATGTCTCAATCCTCAAGGGAAACATTCCGTTCTTTGTCATTTGAACTGCTGCAAGTAAATTCTTGCTCCCATCATTTTCTTGAATGACACACATGTCATTTTCCATCAGCACTTTATATCCATTTTTAATGAGCTGACCAATGTTCATCAAATTGTGCTTCATACGAGGGGCAAAATACACATTTTGTATTTCCCTTTTCTCACGTTTCTTGGTGGACCATAATAGATCCTTTGCCCACAACTGGTAGGGTTCCATTGTTACCCATCTTAATTTCTGATTTGAAACTCTTGTCAATGAATGAAAACAAGGTTTCATTACCACTCATATGGTTGCTACATCCACTGTCGAGGTACCAAACGTCAGGGCTTCCTTCTTCACCAACATTACACATGATGAAGGCAACAACATTAGGTCCACTTCCCATATTCACATCAACCACATTTGCTTGTCCTGACTGATCCTTTTGCTTCTTCCAGGATTCATTTGCATAATGCTCATATTTATGACAGTAGTAGCATTCTACATTACTCTTATTTGAGTTGTAGTTTTTCTTACCTCGTCTTGAAGTATTTTGTGAGCTACTTGCTCCATCTGCTCTTCCTGAGCTTTCTGCTGTAGCATTCCTTTGTCCTCCATTACCTCGGCCTCTGCCTCTAGAGTTTCTACCTGAGCCGTTTCTTCCTCTCCCCCTTTCTCTTGGATTTGACTGAGCCTTGAATGCTTGCTCTTGGGTAGAAGAATATGTGGATCTATTGATCCTATACTCATGGGTTTGAAGAGAACCCATCAACTCATCCATTGTCAAAGTAGTGAGGTCTTTTGCCTCTTCTATGGTCATCACCAAATGGTCATATTTGTGAGGTAGACTCCTCAATATCTTTTCCACTATCCTCTACTCTTGATAGTCTTCTCCATTTGACTTCAGTTGTTAATCACATTGGAGGTCCTTGAAATAAAGTCTACAACTGATTCATTCTCCTTCATTTGAAGGTTCTCAAACTCCCTCCTGATGTTTTGTAGCTTTACAATACGGACTTTATCAATCCCCTTGAAGTTTTTCTGAAGGATATCCTGTGCTTCCTTTGCATAATTTGCTGCTGCAATCTTAGGGAATATGGACTCTTTCATTGCTGCTTCAATGAAACTTAGTGCTTTTGCATCTTTCCTCCTTGACTCTTTAAAATGAGTCTTCTGTGCATTTGTGAGAGCATCATACTGAGTTGGATTAGTCACATCATTGAACCCATTTACTACAAACTCCCATAAGTTATTTGCAACCATTAAGGTTTTCATCTTCTTTGCAAATGTATCATAATTCTCTCCATTAAATGATTGTGGCTACTGCCATATCTTTCCTGCATCTCCTACCATGATAAATATCCCAAGAAAAAAAAAATTCCCTAACTCACTTTGGATGTGGGGCCTCAAAGCTCTGATACCATATGAGAAAAAATTAATTAAAATTTCAACAACTCACAGCCCTAAACCTAAAAATTTATACTCGGCACTTAAAAACTGCTCGGTACATGAAGGTGCTAAGTGCCAGTTTTACTCGGGACTTGATGGTGCCGTGTGCCAGGGAAAGTATAGGTGCTGAGTTAGCTCGACACAAGGAAGCCGAGTAAGCTCGACACACAAAGGCAATGCTCACCCACAATGGATGCCAAGTAAGCTTGGCTCCAACTAAAGTTTATAACTTAGAAAAAATTCCAACATGAATGCATTCACCATTAAAACCAGAGAGCCAAAGCTTTAAGCTTTCGAAAAAATTTCTCAAATGCAACATACAAGGGAAGATCAATAGATTCAAGTATGCTTGCTTTCTTTCTATTCAATCTTTCATTAAACTATTACAAAATCTGGGAGCATTTGGCTTCAACGAGAAAACCCTAAAAATAACCCTAAATTGATAATACTTCAAACTTCAATAAACTTTAAACCTGCAACTCTAATGGCTTCATACAAAGGTTCCTGGACCAATCATTGCTTCGACAGGATGAATCTAGCAATGACAAACTTACAGAGTGAACAAGGAAACACGTGCAACTGCAGGCACAAACTTCCTTCCTTCTTCCTTCTCTGCTCAGCTTTGCAACTTCTCTCTGATCTGCTTGATCTCACTTAATAGAATGAATGTTGAAACATTCCTTTTATCATATTCTTCCTTTCCCTCTCAATGTTCAAATTTCAAAATATCACCTACCAAAAATGAATGCCTGACAGGGTAGATGGGCATGGGGCTCGAGGACAACCTACAAGCGTTGATGTTAATTTCCAACACTTATATCAATAGAATATTATTTTGCAAAATATATACAAAGTAGGGCATAACATAGAATTGGACAACTTGTTCAAGTTTTAAGTGGATATTGCAATTGGACACCTCTCTATTGTACTCTTTTTGAAGTTAATAAAACTAATTTATTTCACTTAATAATTGTGCATAATCATCCTGTATTTTTATATAGATTTTCCTCTTAGGTTTACATTACCATTGATAGGTCCAAATTCAATACATTCCTTTGATCAATAAAATTCACAATATTTGTATTTTTTATTCAATTAGTCTTTCGTGATTGAAAGTTAAAAATAACTGAACTATTGTTTGTATTCAAGTTCTCTATCTAGCAATTAATGGTAAGAGCTAACAATCTTTGAAGAGTTTTGATGATCTTGAAGTTTATATTGAATTTACTCTATTTTGTCTAATTGGAGTAAGGAATTGGTCTAATTTGATTTCAATAAAGAATATTATTAATTAAAGTTGGTGAAGTTCTTTGTCATACTCAAGTTCTCTACAATCTGTAAACCCATATTTATTCAAAACATTTAAAACACTAGAATGATAATGTGCTTATATGTATGTGAAAGAGATATATGATATCTATATAGATGAATGATCTAACAAGATAAACACATGAAAATACTCTAAATGTGATAATAAATAATGCTAGATGACGGTAAATGATACTAATAACTTATAGAAATGATGCTAATGACTTGATAACTCTTAGTTCCATAATACCTATAGTAAGCATGCATAAAACTTGCTCCCTTTTCTCTTGAAATGGCCTTGTCTTTATAGATTTTTTTCAATGGACCATTCTACCTTTCCATGTGCCCTCAAAGCTACAATTGAGAGGTGCATGTTGACTTGAGCATATGTAATAGAGAAAAAGAACCTATAGAATACAAGGGGGGTGACCTAGAATATTATATTGGTGAGCATACTTGATCTACTAGATTCTTTACCTTAGCTTTTAGTGTAGTTTTACAATTTTTAGCATACCCATGTCACATATGAGCCCCACACATATCCCAGTATAAGACAATATTCTTCTTGAAGAAATCACAAAATCTATGCTTAATATCTCACCAAGAGAGATTGTGATATCTCCATTTCAGTATATAAATTAATTATACATAAAAAGTATAATATTAGTAATCGATAATTTATATAGAATAAATTATAATTAGTTGAAGTTACAAATATAAATTGTTATATATTATATAATTATAAATATTAATTATACATATGAATATATGAATATTATTATCTATATATATAATTAGATATTTAATTGTCATTCTATAAATAATTAATATATATACATATATATCAAATATTTTATGTAGTATAGTATATCAAAATTATATCTATATTAAGTAATCATAAATAATTAAAATGATTAATATAAATTAAATATATAAATTATTTTATATATATATTATCATACACATATAATATATATACATATATACTAGATATTTAAATTTAATATACTATTGAATATAAATAATATATACCTATATATGTACTATGATATATAAGATTAATGAATAAATAATATTTATAACAAGTAATACTATTAATAATGATCAATATAATATATGTTATTAAACTTATATAACTAATATATTTAATATATAATATTTTATATATATATATATATATATATATATATATATATATATATATAATTAATATAATTATAATTTTTAATATAATATAATAATTATATTATGAATAGACATGTTTCTATGTAATACCGAATATATATATAGAATTTCAAATCTTAAAGATTAGATCAGATATATATTTCAAGAGGAAATTAACTACAATGTTCTAAAGGGGACATTACAAGTGGTATCAAAGCATGATTCTGCTATAGAATGATGATGAATAACTACGAAGAATGAAATAATAAAGACAACAAAGGGATCTGCAGGAAAACAGGAGTTTCAATATCAAATCGTTCCTGCAAATCGAAAGGCGTATTCCTGTAAATGTTAAGACACAAATGACGTCCTTGTGATCCAGACGGGACAATCTGTTTACTCTTGAGAATTGCAAGACAGTTTTATACACAAGATCCAAAAACAAACATGCAGGAGCTATAGCACTTGATGTTCACCGGCTCCATTGTAGATCTTATGAAAATTTACTATTGCGAATCAGTGAAGTGGACATTTGTGAGATAAAAGCCGTTGAGCATTGGCCTGCAGAGCAGTTCTAATATATACATGAACCTTGCTAAGCCAGTCTTTTGAGGGAACATTGATATGGAGCAATTAAAAAAAAGCATCAAACAGACCATTTAAGAAAATGGATATATTGTTTAGGAGAGAAAGCAAGGGACGAGACCAGTAGTATTGAACGGACGAGGGGATAACAAAATGGTCACAGCGGTTTACAAAGTATTAAACCGTGTGAGCATTCAAAATTTATACAAGGGTTTCAGCATCTAAGAGAAGAGAGGTATGGAGCAATACAGAAGGAAATCAATTCGATTATTCACTATCAGAGGCGCAGGTGTAAGCCTTGGGTACGTGGGCGGATGTGCTGGGAGGCAGAGGCGCCTGGAAGGCCATAGGGAAAGTAAAATCTCCCTGTGAATGCCTTTTGTTGCATATCCCATATTAGACAAGCCTTCATCCTTCACAATTCACTTCATCAGCGAATAAGGAAGTATAAACAATAGCCAACGACATTTGGATTGGAGAAACAAAATCTACATGAGTATATAAAAGTTGTAAATAAACAAATAATAAATACTATCGCTGTTAAAGAAACAGATACATACTACTATTGCAGAATCTGACATAAGCTGATACCCGCACACTTAAAAGGAGTTTATAAATTCAAATTCCAACATTATCGATCTTGGCAGTAGAATAGCGAAGAAAAAAGTGTGAACACTAAAGGAATGCATGTATTCTCTTAATTGCAAGTGCGACACAGGAGTTCATTGGTGTGTGTATATGAAATAGGAAAGATGCCCATACTGCAGTGATATCATTTAATTCAAAGCCAATGAAATGAATCACTTTAAGAGAAGAAACCTTAGAATCTCATGCATAAATTAATAAGGGATTAATAGGAGACATCCATGATAGAGGAAATGCACTATATTAAAAGAAAAGGAGGCTAGTCAATTAACAAACAAGTTTAAGAGATGAAGTCACTCCCACATCAGCTGATTGGTCCTTCATACGAGTACAGAGGGACCCACATTGTTAGTGAAGAAAAGATATTAGAGGAAGACACACATAAATATGTCCAACGTATTTCAGCATCCAACGTACTTCCTGTGATGATGTGAGGTCATTAAAAGATATATGACACTTTAATGTGGAAAGTCGATATGAAGACTACTTCACACTCTTAAATTACCACCTCAACACATATGGGTAAAGAGATAAATTATTTATTGTTTTTCGTATAATTTCATGAAATATTATTATTAGTATTTTTGATAAATATTGAACATTCAAATATCTGTTATTCATTCTTATAATTGAATAGTTATAAGTAAGTGAGATTGGTTGACCAAGTTAATAGGTAATAATCAAACCATTATGGAATAAGATGTTATTAAGTTTTCAAAATTCTCATATTGAATTCTAAATGAGATTAGTTTTCAATTGTTATCACAAATAATTGTGTTAAACTGATTAAATTATTTAAAGGTCATCATCTCCCAAGTTGAGATTAGGCCTGCGGTGGAATGGACTGGGTGACATCACTCGAGGTACTGGATAAAGCCTACAGGTACCGGGTAAGGCCTACAATGACGAGATATTCCAGGGTACATCATACAATGGCACCTTCTTAAAAATGATGATCGGAGAGAGGTAACGATAATGAGGGCAAACGATGAGGCCCACTGATTGGGTAATAGGGCAGCCCATTATAGTTTCTCCTCCTGTACTCATAAATTGATGGATTAATATTATAATGAATAGATAGTTTTAATTGACAAGTCAGTAAATTGGGATTATAAACACATTGTCAAGAGATTGATTTATACATAATGTGTACTAATGATTTCTTTGGTTGCAGGATTCACAATTAAGGAAATACCTAACATGTATATTGCATGTTTGCATCGTGTTTACTCCGTGTGTTCACTTGTTTACATCATGTTTGCTCCATGTCTTCATCTGTCTGCATCATGTCTATTTCATGCTTTCATCTATCTACATCATGTTTGCTTCATGTTTTCATTCATTGAGATGTATATTTCATAAATATTTTAGGACTTTTGTATACAAATATGTTTGTATGTATGAAGGAGTTTGTATGTGAATGATTTTCTTGAGGACAAGAAAATTCGAGAGGGGATGGTTGTGATATCCTCATTTCAGTATATAAATTAATTATACATAAAAAGTATAATATTAGTAATCGATAATTTATATAGAATAAATTATAATTAGTTGAAGATACAAATATAAATCGTTATATATTATATAATTATAAATATTAATTATATATATGAATATATGAATATTATTATCTATATATATAATTAGATATTTAATTGTCATTCTATAAATAATTAATATATATACATATATATCAACTATTTTATGTACTATAGTATATGAAAATTATATCTATATTAAGTAAATAAATAATTAAAATGATTAATATAAATATTATATATATATATATATATATATATATATATATATATATATATATATATATATATATATATATATATATATATTATCATACACATATAATATATATACATATAGATTAGATATTCAAATTTAATATACTATTGAATATAAATAATATATACCTATATATGTACTATGATACATAATTTTAATGAATAAATAATATTTATAACAAGTAATACTATTAATAATGTTCAATATAATATATGTTATTAAACTTATCTAACTAATATATTTAATATATAATATTATTAATATATATATATATATAATTAATATAATTATAATTCTTAATATAATATAATTATTATATTATGAATAGACATGTCTTTATGTAATACCGAATATATATATATATATATATATATATATATAGAATTTCAAACATTAAAGATCAGATCATACGAATTATTATTGGATATATACATTTCAAGAGGAAATTAACTGTAATATCCTAAAGGGGACATTACAGAGATCACAAATACATCCTCATATAAAAACCACAAACAAAGACTCAAAATTATATGGTTAATAACTCACCAAGAGAGATTACTGATACATCCTCATATGAAAACTACAAATGAAGACTCGAAATTCTTACTCATACAAGACCCTATAAAAAGAAAAATTTATTTAGATCTAGATTTGAAGATGAATTTTGTAGAGAAATATCATCTTCATCATTCATCCATGGGCCTCAAAAAACAAATATATGACATATATGCATGGCATGAAATAGTAAAATACATGAAAATTTTGGACATAGTAGTAATTTCATCCAAATAATTTGAATCAAAATTCTTCTTATCAAATAAAATTAAGTACATTGATATTTAGACAAAGGCCTCTAAACATTCCAATAAACATCACTTCAATAAGCCTAATATTGTTTTCTTTCACAAGATCTAGAATAACAATGGCACAATTCCCATTCAAAGATTTTGAAATGTTGCAAGCCAAAGAAAAAAAATACTTTCTACATTTTTTTACCCAAGAGAGGGATGACCAATGGCAAGAAACACTCTCTTGATCTTAAAAGAGGTTGTGAAAGAGAACTATTAGAAGGATGCCTCTCACCCCTCTACAAGGATCCAATCTGCAATGGAATTCTCCTAGATCCTTTGGAGTGCCATTTGGGATGCTAACTCTTGGATCTCCACTAGATATAGGGTCAGAGCCTCATGCAACTCATCTCTATACATAATTTAGCATCTTGAATTAGGACTACATATGGCTTGTTCTCCATAAGAGCATTTCTTAGAAGAACTTGGCCATGTAGACTATTTAGGAAATCAATTCATCTCTCTAAATAGTTCTTTGCTTTCTACTTTTGTGATGTGAAGTCTTGTGGGGTGATCTTGTAGCCCCCAGCCCTTTTATTGTGAATATTTAACTTTAATATTTAATTAATGGAGAAGTGACCATTCATTAAAAAAAAAAAGAAAAAAAACTTCCCTCTAATATTCTCACAAACCCAATGAGGTGTATCAGTGCTGCAACCATTGAGAGATAATGTTGTGTTTGTATTTATCAAGGTCATTTTTTGGTAGTCTTCTTTAACTGTCCTATGTGATATTTGAGAAATTAAAAGTATACTAAAATTATCCAGTTCAAGCAATTGACATATTAACCACCACAATCAACTAATACCTCTTGTGTGCTTATCCATGTCAATATATATCCTCATATACTTACTCTCAAATAATATCGAGTTCTGATTTTAAGTTTCATCAAACACCTATTCACACAAACTTTCAAATGACGCAAAGCTTGTAAGATAATGAAAATAAATTGACTATTGAAACATAAAAAAATATAAATTAATTAAATTTTCCAAAAAATGAAAACAATAAGTACAGTGAATTAGATAACTACTAAGAATGATTAATTTGTGGGGAAGAATTGACTAAAATGTTTGTGTAATTGAAATGTATGCACTTAAATAATTTAATTTTACTATATAGCTTTGGTTTCTTTAGTGACGATAGAACGAATCCTACAAAGTGCATATATGATCTACCTTACCAGTCTAATTTATCTTGCAAATGACCTATCACATAAATTAAATCTCTACAAACTCATAAAATATTATTTCCAAATTATAGACCATGCCTATATAAAAACAATAGCTTGAGCAGTTTGTCCTCTTATGTGAAGATATTCATTTAATCATTAAAATGATGAAAACTAGCCTTCCAAAGCTTTAAAAAATCATAAAGATACCTATCTGACTATTTAAATGACTGATCTAAAATTGTGAAACATAGAAAAGTCCTCCATGTTTTTAACGATACACAGTAAATGGCAGGTCAAAAGTCAAGAGATATACACATAAACAATCTACATATGGCCACAGAATCTATCTGGTCTGAGGACCAATTTAAATATTCAGAAATATGTAATGTGCCTTATCATTAGGTTAACAACATCTTGTCGAAAGGACCAACAATCATTCCACACCCTGGATTAATTAATGCAGTAAGCGTTTCTTGGTCCAATAAACAACCCTTTCTCTACTACAAACAAATAAATTAGTACAGCATACCATATGGAATTATTGGCTTGTCAAGCATACAAATAGCTACATACGTAGTAGTTTACAGTTTTCCATTCAAAAACTACAGCAAAATTTTCAGAGCTAGAATAGAATCAAAAAGACAATTTACGTATTGACAATACATGTTGCAAGCTAAGATACCTCCAATAAAGATGATGGTGATGGATAGGCAGAGGACAAAAAAGTAACAAAGACATAGAACAATACAATGTGCTGCCTCACAATAAATTGTATTATATTTCGTTCCACCCTAATATCAAATGAGTACATATTGCCTTTTATAAGAAAGCATACAATATTCTAGAGAAATGTACTATTAGCTGAGAAGACAAAACATTGACAAACTTCTAGAAAAATATCACAGCCGACTCAACCTTTGGAACAAACCCTAAAACTAAACTTAATACTCTAGAAGTATAGTTTAAAATGAGAGATCTAGAACTCTCGATGAGAAGACAATAATAAGTAAAGTAGTTGGAGTAGGTAAGGACCGCTGGAAGCCTACATCACCAACACTCCCCCTTAATCTTCACTGCCATGTATGTCTGTAATACCAATACTTTCTCAAAGATGTTCAAAGACATTCTTTGCAAGAGGCTTTGTGAAAATGTTTACCAGTTGTTCTTTGGACCTACAAAACTTAAGACATATGTCACCATTGTTCACTAATTCACAAATATAATGATATCTTATATCTATATGTTTACTATGTTGATGAAAGACATGATTTTCTGATAAAGCAATTGTAGAATTATTATCACAATATAATCTTGTAGGTTCTTCTTGTGGATGCTTCAAATCTAAAAGTACTCTTCTCATCCACATTGCTTGACAAGTTGCTAATGTTGCTGCAACATATTATACTTCAGCTGATGATAATGTCACAATTGGTTGCTTCTTTGATGCCCAAGAAATAGCTCCTGATCGTAGGTGAAATATATGTCTTGAAGTGCTTCTTTTATCATCAAAGCTACCTGCCTAGTCACTATCTGTATAGCCAATCAGCTTGTAATAATCTGCATGTGCATATTAGATCCCAAAGTTCTTTGTTCCAGCTATATACTTCAAAATCCTCTTTCCAATTTTCCAATGAGTTTCTTTTGGTTTGTCCATGAATCTAGAAATGAGACTAACTCCATGCATTATATTTGGTCTTGTAGCTATCAAATAAGAAAAAATTGCCAACTAATCTTTTGAATAAAGTTGTGTCTACATTAGGACTTTCATCATTCTTGCTAAGTTTTATACCCAATGCAACTGGTGTAGGGGCTGAATTCAGATTTGTCATTTTAAATCTTTTCAAAAAATCAGTAGCATACTTACTTTGACAAATAAAAATACCTTGATCATTTTGATTTACTTGTATCCCAAGAAAATACCTCATAAGTCCTAGATAAGTCATATCAAATTCATTTTTCATGGCTGCCTTGAAATTATTAATTGACATATTACTAGTGAATACCAAATCATCTACATATAAGCAAACTATCAATATTTCTCCTTCATTGTTTACTTTGACATACAAAGTTGGTTCATAGCCACACTTACTAAAACCATTATTCACAAAATAAGAGCCTATTTTGTTGTACCAAGCTCTAGGAGCTTGCTTCAAGCCATATAGTGCCTTCTTCAGCTTGTATACCTTATTTTCTTCTCCCAAAATTTTATATCCTGGTGGTTGTTTTATATACACTTCTTCTTTTAAAATGCCATTCAAGAATGTTGATTTCACGTCCATTTGCTAAACCTTCCAATTATTTTGGACTGCAATGGATAAAATCATTCTAATAGCGTCTAATCTTGCCACAGGTGCAAATGCCTCATTGTAGTCTATACTCGGTTGGTGTGTGAAGCCTTTGGCTACTAGTCTTGCCTTGTGTTTCTCTACTTTTCCATTAGCATTATATTTTTTTTTGTATACCCACTTAACTCCAATCACATGCTTGCCTTTAGGAAGATCTACTAAGTCTTAAGTATCATTCTTTTCTATTGACTAAATTTCTTCATCCATGGCTGAAATCCATTTGTCATCTTTAATAGCTTCTTCAAAATAAATTGGATCAGCATGTGCTAAGAGTGCAAAATTAATGCATCAGTCATCATTTTCAGCCTCTTGTAATTTATTATATATGTCTCTAAGACTTTGTGTCTTCCTTAAAGTATTTATAGATCTTAATTTTAATGAAGCAAATGTTGGATTATATTATTCATTGCTATTAGTGCTTGCTAGAGTAGTAGTGTTTTGAGTGGTAGGTGCCCTTGTAGGTGTTTTAGGAACATTTGTTTGTGTTGTAGAATGCACATCTTAAGTTTTATTTTTTTCATTTTCTTGCGGAACACTAGTTGCAACTATAGTTGACTAATCCAAGCTACCATATCATGCTTCTTCTACAAACTCAACATCACAACTTATTATTAACTTCTTTGTGATGGGATTGTATAGCCTATATGCCTTAGATTGTTCACTATATCCCACAAATATGCACTTCTCTCCTCTATCATCCAATTTTTGTCTCACTTCTTGAGGTACCAATGAGTATGCCACATAACCAAATATTCTCAAATGTGCTATATTATGCTTCCTTTTGCTCCAAGCTTCTTCTAGTGTTTTGTTTACTACTGCTTTCATTGGACATCTATTTAGTATATATGTTGAACATGCAACTGCTTCAGCCCAATACTCATTTGGCAAATGTTTCTCCTTTAACATACTCCTTGTCATCTCCATAATTGGTCTATTTTTTCTTTTTGCTACTCCATTTTGTTGTAGAGTGTACCTTGCTGTAAATTATTTTCATATGCCATTTTCTTTGCAAAAATTCAAAAAATCATTTGATACGTATTCTCCACCTTGATCAGTTCTTAATGTTTTAATAGAGTATCCACTTTCTTTCTCAACTTTTGCCTTGAATTCTTTAAAGACAACAAATACATCTGATTTATACCTCACAAAATAAACCAAAACTTTTCTGCTGAAATCATCAATAAATGTCAAGAAATAAAATTTTTAGCTTAAGGATGGTGTTTGCATTAGCCCACAAAGATATGAATGGACTATCTCAAGTGGATGTTTTTCTCTATAAGACTTTCCAATTGAATTTTTTTTTCTGTGTTGCTTTGCCAAAATACAACACTCACATATTGTCTTAAGTGGCTCTATTGATGGCAACCCATAGACCATTTGTTTCTTATATAAGAATTGTAACCCTTTAAAGTTTAAATGACCAAACCTTAAATGCCATAGCCAAGATTCATTTTTGTGTAAAGCTTTGAATGCAAATTCAGCTACTTTTTGCAATTCATTTGGTCCTAAGAATAATTCACTTTGGATTTTAAATGGGAACATTCTATTTTGTGTCATTTCAACTTTTGCAATCAGCCTATTGCTTGCTCTTTTATCTAGAATCACACATTCACCATTTTCAAAATGTATTATATATCCCTTTTATACTAGTTGTCCAATGCTTATGAGATTGTATTGCAATCCAGAAACATAATATACATTAGGAATTTCCTTTTCTTCAACCTTTCTTAGTTCTTATGCTAATTGAGCCTTTTCCCATGACTAAGATTTGATTATTTATCCAAGTTAACCTCTGATTTTACTGATTCATCTATTGTTGAGAATATCTCCTTAGACCCACTCATATGGTTACTACAACCACTATCTAAGAACCATACTTCTTTAGAACTCTCTTGTGCAAAATTTCATGTTATCAAGACGGTGTTTTGCTCACTAATGTTGGGCTGAATTTCATTTGTAAAATGTGCCTTTTGTCTATTCATGTCATATTGTCTTTTTCTACACTTAGATGCAAAATGCCCAAATTTATTACACTAATGACATTGGATGTTAGATTTGTCATACCTTTCTCCTTGATGATGGTTGCTCTGCCTTCCTCTTGTTGATGTGAAATTGGTTTGTGAGCTTGATGCTGGCCTTCTACTCTCAAGCTGTTGATTTTCTCTTCCTCCTCTTGGTGTTAAACATCCTCTGCCTCTACTATGATCTGGTCTTCCTCTCATTCTTCCAAATGAAAGTTGAGTCTTGAAAGCATTCTCCAATGATGAAGTTTTCAAACGATTCAACCTTTGTTCATGTGATAAGAGAGAACCCATTAACTCATTTATTGATAGCAAGGAGAGATCCTTAGATTCTTCAATGGCTACAACTCTTGAATCAAACTTATTTGGTAGACTTCTAAGTATTTTCTCTACAACTTGTTGATCCCCAAGGGTTCCTCCATATGATCTAATCTGATTTACTATCCCCATTGTTTGCGTGAAGAATGAGTCTATTGAATCTGAATCTTTCATTTGTAAATTTTCAAAATCTCTTCTAAGATTTTGTAACTTTGAAGTTTTTACCTTTCCCGTGCCCTAGTATGTTGATTGCAAGTTGTCATATGCTTGCTTTGAGCTTGCGGCAGCATCTACCTTTGGAAATATTGCTTCCTCCACTGCCTGCTGAATAAAGAATAGTGCCTTAGCATCTTTTTTCCTATTTTCCTTTAATAAATCTTTTTCAGCTTGTGAAAGAGCTTGATATGCCTATTGGTCTGCTGGTTCAGGGAACCCACTTTCAACTAAATCCCAAACATTCTGAGAATGAAAAAGTGTTTTCATTTTGATGCTCCAATAATCATAATTTTTGCCATTAAAAGTAGAAATTTGTGGCTATGAAATACTTCCATTGGTTCCTGCCATGATTTAACAGTAAAACTTCCTGACTTGTAACCACTACAAACCCTTTCTCTTCCTTCTTCACATAGCAACTATAATCTCTTCCTTAGATCTTTTTGCTCTCATTTGCCCTTCACCCACAATGACATCTACCTATAAAAATAATGCCCAAATTTTCTACAGCTCTGATACCAATCTGATGGATAGGCAAAGGACAATAAATAACAAAGACATAGAACAATACAATGTGCTGTCGCAAAATAAATTGTATTATATTTCATTCCACCGTAATATCAAATGAGTACATACTGCCTTTTATAAGAAAGCATACAATATTCTAGAGAAATCTACTATTAGCCGAGAAGACAAAACATCGACAAACTTCTGGAAAAATATTACAGCCGACTCAACCTTTGGAACAAACCCTAAACCTAAACCTAATAATCTAGAAGTATAGTTTAATAATTGATGAGAAAACAATAATAAATAAAGTAGTTGGTATAGGTAAGGGTAAGGAAGATTAAATGCACAGCTGGAAGCCTACATCATCACCAACAGATGGATGGATAGGGTTTCGAACATATCAATGTTTTCTCAATGCGTTGATGGCTACGAAGATAAATACCGAGCATGCAAAACATACTGATAAAGCCAGCAGAAACAGTTGGCATGCGATACTTGCAAATGTTGCGAGCTTGTTGTATTCCAGCCTTAGTTGCTGCTCCTCCTTAATCTTTGCATATTTCAAATGAAAAAAGGACGCTTAGAATTACACAGACAATCAGTAAAGATACCTCGCCAAACAATCACCTCAGCTGACTATGTGATTGAATATCACAGCCGAAAAATGTGAGAGAGACGCCCATCAGTGCCATTGTGCAATTCACTTACTTCCACTTCTTCTTCATATCTTTCTCTATTTGGAGGACATATTCCTCATATTGGGTATTATTCCCATCATCAATTAGGGTATCATTTTCTTCCTGCTCTAGTTTGATACGAGATTCAGAATAATCGCCATCTCTTATCTCATTAACTGATTCCTCCATGATTGACATTTCGTTTCCAGAAGTAGCTTCTATTTCCGAATTGGACTCCATTTCAGCCCTTTCTTTAGTATTTAGACGTACTTAGTCAGACCATAGCGCACAAGATGAATTTATAAGGCTCAGCCAAGTGGATTTCATTCGGTGAAGGAATATTCTTGTAAACAAATATAAGATTATAATTCAAGTATTATAAACATTGTTGTATTCAGCGAAATTTGAGTGAGCTTACGAGCTGTTTGGACCCGACATCAGTCCGGCAAGGCAAATATAAAGTAGTGGTAAGAATTAACAAGATGGGATGAAAAGCAAAAGCAGGACCAGAAAAAAAGCACCAAAACCACGGCTCTTGTTTCCATTAATTGCAGCTTGTCTTGACTGAGAGCATTTTCTCTTTTCATTTTTTATTTGATTAAACAAGGAGGACATGAGAGGACGTGAAGGAGCTCATCTACAAAGATTCTCATATTAAGAAGCCATTCGTGTCAGAGGCTGAGAGTTTTTAAATAAAGGGCAATGAAAAGAGATTCTCGAGCGCTCGGTGGGTTTTAGTCGCATAATATACAATATCTAGATAAAGATTGCATTTAGGTTGCACGGCACTAAAGTTTGTCTATATTGCGTTAAGCTAACGTTTATTTATTGCAAGCAGTTAGACTTGTGTATCCAGAATATAGATAAGTTCAGGTGATTCCTCCATTGGTAGTGATAGACGAATCCTTCATTACCATGTCAATGTTGTACAGAATCTTCTTATAAAGCAGAGAAGCACTTTCGTTATAAATATAGAAATTTTGAAGAAATTAGAGAACGTGCTCCTACTGTGGAGAATTTTCATTTACTTCATGGTGGGACATGTTACAACTGTAACGTAAGTCTGCCGGCAAATATTATTAACTATGGTGGCGCCATGATTCAAAATGTATATTGCATTTATATATTGAAGATAGTGGGATATATAGAAAAGAATTCTATATTAATATAAATTTTCAACCAGTTAAAGTGATTAGCACTCAGAAAGCCAATGCAATTTTCCTGTAATTTGTTGACTATGCCTAGAAAATAAAACATACAAGTAGAGAAATATCTTAGGTGGCCCATGCAAACAATATTTTGAGGATCGGGCTATTCTCCTACAAATCAATAGATTTTTTGAAAAATTTTAACATTTAATCTTTATGATATGTATAGTTTAATGATATAAACTAAGACTTTTAACATTTGATCTTTATGATATGTATAGTTTAATGATATATATAGTTTATAGTTTAAAAAAAAATATTAGAAAACAAAATCACTACATTTTTTGGAGATTAGCTTGTCCTTACTTTAGTTTGTCTTTAGTGTCTGTCCCATATTTTTGTTGAATTGTGAAGGCCAACAGACACTAGTGTTTTTCCCTCCATTTATTTTGTTTCTTCAGCTGATCATTTGTGATCTATAAATGCTGATCGCATGTATTGTAAACTCAATTGATTTTTCATTAATATAATTCCTCTGCTCTCAGTGTGGACGTAGCCACGATTTGTGGTGAACCACGATAAACTCTGTGTTTATGCGTTTTTGTTGTTTTGTATTTTCTTTTGCATTCTTGGTTGATTTACAATTTTAATAGGCAAATGGACATCACTCAAAGATTTCCAACATTACATTTAAGAAATAATAATAATAATAATGTAGGAGGATAGATAGAGAGGGCAGAATTGGATGTGTTCAGATCAGTTTGAATAGTTCTTAGTTCATGAGAATGATAACAATTTGCTTAGTCTTTCGATTTGAGTTGGTCGGTTGTGAAGCAAACACGTTTTACAATAAGATGGACTCATCTACCGCAGAAAGAAATAAGATTCAGTCACTCAACTCTTTTGTTTAGACATGCACTTTCTATTTCAGGAGAAGTGTCAAAACGAAATGCTTGATTTGTTGACGATTCAAACCTTTAAAAAATCTTAGAAAAAGTTCATTAGGTTGAAATTTGATAATTGAAAAGAGATCCCAAAATCCTATACAAAAATGAAAAGCCTTTTCGTGACAGTTGACATGATATAGTTTTCCTTTTTCATAAACGGAAATATGGAGGAATAATATATACCTCTGGAAACGCATTAGCACCACAGGAAATTGAAAACCTAGAATGAGACTCGGCATACTCGTGCATTTCCATTGAAAGTGAACATTAGAGATGATAGCGTGGCTTTAGTAAATTATATAATGGCAGTTTAAAAGGTTTATATATGCTAGAATGTTCGTTAAAAAATTCAGCACAAATAACGATGGAATGGCTATGTCAAAGATGCAGCAAAAAGAGAGAAATACCATAGTTAGGTTATGGAGGTAACACATGGATTTGTTTGGCTGTGGGAATAAGAATATGGGAATAGGAAGACATATTTTGAAATTGTTATTCTAGAATAGAAAATAAGAATACATATTCTTATTCTTGTTTGGTTCAGGTGGAATTTGATGAGAATTTGATAGACCAAAAAAATTATGTTTTCTAAAATAAATAAAATTGGAATAGGAATACATATTCCAATTCCACCTATTTAGTTGAAATTGCAAATGCTCTTTTTTAGACCAAAATTGGAATCTATTGACAATTCTAATTTAATGCATCCAAATATAGAATTTGAAATTTTAAGAATTTACATATGCTTATTGCACTCATATTCCCATGCTAAATGAAAAGTGATTGTTTTGTCTTTAAAATCTAAAATTGATGTGGGATGGAAAGAAATCAATTGTCATTTTGAAACTAATAATTACTCATTTATTATCACTGCAACCTCCTTAGTCTTTCACTACATTAATCTTACACACCCTAATAGTCAACCAAATAATCAAGTATATATGTACTAATAGTTATTATTTAATTAGCTTTCCTTTAACTTTTTCTTCATTTGTGTATCAATATTGGAAGGAGCACATTACTGTGAGGATATTTCTCTACAAGTAGTAGTGCTTTTTAGTGCACGGTTATTGGTACAGTTGGTTAATGTATGAGTTGACATTTTGAAATAACAACTTTTTGAATTTTTATGCATAACAACTCCTATAATGTGTTAAGAAGGATATTGTTGAAAATAGATTGTTACAAGTGTGATAAATGTGTTTTAATCAATGTTTCATCACTAATGTTAAACTATTTTTTTTTATAAGACAATTGCTTATATGATTTAAGTACCATCACCTAATTGATTGATGAAGAGGATTTGATCAAAAGATGTAACAATAACACCTAGAGGAAAAGTTAAGTAATGATATAAAAAGGAGTACAAGAATCAACTAAGATAGTGATATCATAGTGCATTGATAATCTACTTAAGGTTGCAAAGGTTGGTTACACTAAGCAAGTTTAGAAGAACAAGTTAAGCAAAGTTTGTTTACCAAACTTGACTAAATGGATAGTAGGTGCCGAGCAAAGTTAGTGCAAGTTGAGTAGAAAATCATTTGGAGTCGAGTAAAAATCTATTTTAGTGTATGCTGAGTAAAATAATGGATGCCAAGTAGAGTTTAGTTGATGTCGAGCACTACAAAAATTTGGTTTGTGTCGAGCAATGCAGTATGTGTCGAGCATTAGAAGCAAGTTAATGCTAGGTGGCAACATTATTAGAAAGATCATGAGTTCGATGGATCTAAGCTGACAAGTTTGTTTTCTTGGATTTTATGAACGAGGTAAAAGATAAGATTGATGAGCTAGTGGCATAGAATTCATGGTAAGCTATTTTGAGGAAAATTGATAGATGATTGAAGGAGACGTTCCTAGAAGTGATATGAAATGAGGGGTAGATTGACTGAATCCTACCTAATCTTTCCTAAACCTGAATTGGATGATGAAAAATAAACAAAAATATATATTAATTCTCTATTTAAATGGTGGCTGGTCAAAAGAAAGGGTTGACATGTGCGAAAACCTAAGGAAGACAAGCAATCAAGTGTATTGCTGCATTTAGTGACCTAATTGAGAGTCTGCATTGGCATGTTAAGCAAGAAGGCTTAAGGGGATGGATGCTTGAAGGGTGAACAAGCTATTAGAGCTAAAATATGTGAAAGCCAAGTAGAATGGAGGACTGAAATAGAGATATGTAATCTACAAATTGAGTTGTAAGTTGTTATCAGATCAAGCTTTACTATTACTCTCTAATAATTGTATCAATCTAGGGTAAATCCTTTGGATTAAGGTTGACCTAACAGTCGTTTGTAAATCTTTTAATTGGGTGATAATCTAAATGAATGGTCTAAAGTCCTCTAACAAGGCTCAGTCCTAATAAGGTGATTGAAATCTTTTAGCAGGGTCACATTTAACAATGTGTATTGCAACCTTTAATAGGGTTGTCCTATCACCAAGCATCACTTCAAAAGAGTGGAGAAGAGTACCATGTTACTGGTGGTTTTTCACAAATTAGATTTCCACATAAATCATTATGTCAAGTGTGTTGTTGAATCTATTATCTTTCATGTTTACATTTCTACAAATTGATTTGACAGTAACCTACAATTTTTAAGTGATTGCATAATCTTATGGATGCATGCATGAAGATAAATATTTTATGGGTTCACTAAGCTATAAAAAGTTTCATTTATACATCTAGACCTTGGATAACTAATTCACAACCCAAACCCCCTCCGCCCCCCCCGCTTTTAGTTATTCTTAAGAATTCAAACAATTGGTATCAAAGTAATCTTCTTAAGAGAACTAGTTTGAAGGTACTAGAAGCACAAAGATCGAGATGTCAAAAAGAGATGTACCCAAGCTTAATAAAGATAATTTTCTTGTATGGAAAAATTTGATGAAGCTACACCTTGGATGACTTGAAGATTGTGCACAATCTATCATTACTACTGAGCATGTTGATCTTGCTCGACCCCTAACTACTAAGGATCTGAAAAAGAAGAAAGAACATAACTAGGCAATGTTGGAGATTTCCTCTGCCATAAACTATGTTGAATTTGATGATATAAAAAGTCCTGATATTGCAAAAAAAATGTAGGATGTTTTACATCATCTATGGAGGAGACATGAATGTTCTGAGAGCCAAATCTCAGTCTTAGAGGTAAGTTTGATTATATGAGAATGCAAGAAGGTGAAAATATTGCTTGATATTGCTCAAGGATAAAAGATGTTGTTAATGAAATAAGAGGAGCTACTAGTACAATAGATGATGATACTATAATAAGTAGACTTTTAAGAACATTGCTGCCTATATATACTATTAGAGTTTTTGTAATACAAGAATTGAGGTGTATACTAGGGAATACTCTGTCTATTGAAGGTCTAGTAGGTAGACTCATTGCTTTTGAGCTATCTAACTTTGATAGTTATAAACCAAAAATCATTGAATCTACTTTCAAAGCTAAGCTATCATTTAAAAAGCCTATTGTGAAGAAGAAAATGGAAAAGTATGTGTCCAATGATAGTGATATAGAGGTAAATTACCTATCATTTATTTCAATTGCAATAAAGTTGGACACATTGCTGCTAGATGTCTAGAGAAGAAAAACTACAAAGGTGGTGACAAGTATAAAATTAGAAGAGATGAAAATAACAAAGATTACAAAGACAAAGGGAAGAAGTCTTGCTACATTGTTGAAGAGGAAACAAAAGATGAATTTGATGAACATGATGATGAAGTGATGTACGTTGCAATGAAGGATGAATTTGATGAAGATGAGGCAACTGCACTTGTGTCTTCTGTGAACAAAAATGAAAAATGGATCATTGACAATGGGTGTTCACATCACATGACTTGAGATAAAAGTAAGTTTATTATCTTGAATTGTTATGATGGAAATAATGTAAGATTTGGTAATGATGCACAATGTTTGATAAAAGGAAAATGTTCTATCAAACTAAACGAAAAGATTTTATGTGACAATACAGACTATGTTGAAGGACTTAACTATAATCTATTGCGTGTGTCACAATTGAATAATTCAAGATATTAGGTTGAGTTCGAAAATAAGATTGCTAAGATATATGATATTGGTGGAAAACTAATTAGAAAAGGGTGATCAAACTAGGAGTAATATATTATAACTTGATATATATGATGCTACTTGTCTAATTGTAAAGTTTGATGATGTCCGGCTATGGCACAAGAGGTTATGTCATGTTAATTTTGATAACTTGGTTAGTATCAGTAATATGAGAAAAGTTATAAGTTTTCCTAAGTTGAATAAGTTTGATAATATAATGTGAAAACAATGTTAGTTAGGAAAAATAACAAAGTTAAGTTTTAAGAGTAAAGCTCATACCTTTAAAGGAATACTAAAAATTGCTCATACAAACATGTGTGGTCTAATTGAAGTGTAAAGCTAGAAAGGAGACAGGTATATTATCCCACTTGTTGATGATTATTCAAGAATGATGATAGTTATGTTTCTAAAATAGAAATCTAATGCTTTTCAAATATTGAAGTGGTACTTAGCAAGAGTTGAGAAAGAAATAGGTAAAAGTCTAAAATGTTTGAGATCTAATAGAGAAGGAGAATTTATGTCAAATAAGTTTGAGATGTTCTGTAATAACAAAGGAATCAAAAGATAGACATATACTCCTAGAACCCCTACACAAAATAGAATTGCTGAAATGAGGAACATGTTTATAATGGACTATGATAGGACACTCATGATGGAGAAAAATTTTGCTTTAAAATACTGGAGAGAAGTTGTAAATATTGATATCTATACCCTAAACTATGTATAAGTCAAGAAAGGTACTCATTCAGCACCTTTGGAACTATGGTATGGATACTCACCCAATGTAAAATATTTTAAATTATTTGGAAGCAAATGCTTTTTTCTCAAAGATTTAGAGAATAGTAAACTAGATGCAAAAAGTGATTTAGAGAATGGTAAACTAGATGCAAAAAGTGAAGGAGGTATATTCCTAGGCTATTCCACAAGAAGGAAAGTTTATAAGTGTTTAAATATTAACACTAACAAATTTGTGAAAAGTACAAATGTGAAATTTGATGAATATATATAAGTATGTGAGACTAAACCTATGAAGGAATCAAAAGAATACATATCATTTTGATATTTTTATGAAGGTATGTCTGCTAAAGAAGATGTTACAAATCAAGCTACAGATCAATAGAAACTTTTAGTTACTTCTGAGTTACATACTATGAATGTCGAGTTGCATTCAAGAACTAAGCTACATTTAGATGCCAAGTTATAGAATGAAGTCAAGGAACATTTTGATTCTAAGATTAGTGTACATGAGAGAGATGTTGAACTACCTATCATAGATGTATATAGTGACTTTGAAGTAGATAGACCAAATAAATAAATTGAAGCTGAACCAAGATTGTCTAAATAAGTTTAGAGACATCATCCTGTTGCAAAAATCATTGGAGATAGAGATGCTAGACCAATGAAAAGGAAAAAATTGAGAAATGATACGTGTTTTCTAAGCATGAAAGAACCCAAAATAGTAAAAGATACCTTAGAAGATGTGGACTGGAGTAAAGCCATGGAAGAAGAGATTGAACAAATTAAGAAAAATAAGACATGGACTCTAGTTCCTAGACTAGAAGACAAAAATGTGATTGATACCAAGTGGGTATACAAAAAATAAGCTAGATGAAAATGGTGAAGTCACAAGGAACAAAGAAAGATTAGTTTGCAAAAGATATGCGCAAGAAGGATGAATTGACTCTAGAGAAACATTTTCTTCTATTGCTAGAATGGAAGGAGTAAGAACTCTACTTATTTATTCTACATACAAAGGTTTTAAATTTTATCAAATGGATATTAAATTTGCATTTCTAAATAGCATTTTAGAGGAAGAAGTTTACATAGAACAACCAAAAGGATTTTTTGATGTTAACTATAAGATTACACCAAGCTCTATATGGTTTGAAACAAGCACCAAGAGCAAGGTATGAGAGGCTTCATAATTATCTTGTGAAGATTAGATTTGAAAGGACTGATGATAACAAAAATCTATACATGAAAATAGAGAAAGACAAAGGTATTTTTTTATCTAAAGTTTTTGTTGATGATATCATATTTGGAGGTCAATATGCTTTATGTAAGGCTTTTGCAAATGAAATAAAGTAAGAATTTGATGTCTATGTTTGTAGAGATCAAGGTCTTTGTGGATTTGCAAGTACATCAGATAAAATACAATATATACATCACTCAGTCAAGGTATGTTAAGGAGATACTGAAAACTTTTGGATTGGAGAATTCTAAACCAATAAGTATAGCTATGGTGATAGGACATAAATTGTCAAAAAATAATGATTCAACTCAAGTGAATCAAACATTATACAAGTCTATGATTGACAAATTATAATATTTAGTACATAGAAGACTTCATATTGCATTATCTATAGGGATAGTTGCTAGATTCTTTGCTAATCCCAGAGAGAATAATTTGATGCTTGTAAAGAGAATAATGAGATATCTAAAAGAAACTAAGGTATATGGTCTGTACTATAAGAAAAATGAGGAATTTGAATTAAGAGCCTATACTGATGTTGATTAGGCTGGAAACATTGATGACACAAAAAGCACCAATAGAGGAGCATTTTTATTAGCAAGAGGTTGGTTACATGGACTAACAGGAAACATAATTGCACTTGACAATCTACTATTGGAGCTGAATATGTTGTTGCTATAAATTGTACAAACATTGTATTGATCAAATAGCTACTCAAAGGTATGAAGGAAGAGATTACTGATCTAGCGATACTTTATTGTGATAATACAAGTGCTATAAATATATCAAAGAATCTTGTGATGCACACAAAGACTAAGCATATTGCAGTCAAGTATCATTACTTGAAAGAATTAATTCAAGATAAGGAGAGTGGAGATGGAATACGTTAACATTAAAGAGAAAATTGTTGACATCTTCACAAAAGTATCACCTAAAGATGCTCATGAGTATCTAAGAGGTAAACTAGTGGTGATACCCCTATCAAAGGCTATCTAAGAAATAAAAGGAGTTTCCTACATCAAACAAGTCGATTGACATATGTAACACATTGATGTAGTTGATCTTACTTTAGGAGTTACCTAAAGTAATCATAATGTTGAAAGTACAAATCAGTCACAAGAAAGGTGATTAAAGTGAAATTGAAGAAGTTCATATTTTCATATTAAGCTGATAAGTCTTTGGAATTATTTTCAAATAGGGAGAAATACAAGAGAGTGAACAAAAAGGGAGAAATCCTAACACATAGTATGAGGGAGGAATGCTAACTACTGAGAAAGAAAGTGTATCTACTGATAACATCTATCTACCTAGTAAGAGGGAGATACTGTAGAAGGGAGAAATATGAAGTAATTTAGAGGGAGTCATAAGGATGAATTGATTGTTGATTGTCTATTGATCAAAACATAACATAATTTTCTAACCTATTTAGAAGATGATGACAGTTGTTGATCAAGGGAGAGATTTCAATAATAGGAATTATTTTCTTTTTGGTATTTTTTTGGTCTTACTATTTTAACCAAGTTAGTTTGGTTGATAAGTTTGGTTTGACATCAATGCCAAAGAGGGACATTGTTAAGAAGGAGATTTTTGAAAACATATTGTTACAAGTATGATAAATGTGTTTCAACCATTATATTATTTTTTCACTGATGTCAAACCTACTTTTTTCTAGTAAGACAATGGCTTATATTATTTAAGTACTATCACCTATTTGATTGATGAAGAGGATTTGATCAAAAGATGTAACAATAGCACCTAGAGGAAAGGTTGAGTTATGATATAAAAAGGAGTACAAGAATCGACTAAGATAGTGATATCATAGTGCATTGATAATCTAATTAAGGTTGCAAAGGTTGGTTACACTAAGCAAATTCACAAGAACAAGTTAAACAAAGTTTTTCTACAAGCTTAACCAAATGGATAGTAGCTGTCAAATAATGTTAGTGCAAGCTAAGTAAAAAATCAGTTGGAGTCGAGAAAAAGTCTATTTTAGTGTATGCTAAGAAAAATAGTGGATGCTGAGCAAAGTTTAGTTGATATCAAGCACTAGGAAAATTTAGTTTGTGCTGAGTGATTTTACAAAGGATGCCATGAAATATAGTATGTGTTGAGCATTAGAAGCAAGTTAATGCTTAGTGCCAGAATTATTAGAAAGATCATGAATTCAATGGATCTAAGCTGACAAGTTTGTTTTCTTGGATTGTGTGAATTAGGTAGAAGATAAAATTGATGAGCTGGTGGCACAAAATTTATGGTAAACCATTTTGAGGTGAATTCAATGAGGGTTGAAGGACAAGTTTCTAAAAGTGATATGAAATAAGGGGTAGATTCATTGAATCCTACATAATTTGTCCTAACCCTAAATTGGATGATGAAAAATGAATGCCAAAAGATCGTTATTTTCTATTTAAAGGGTTGGTTGGTTAGAAGCAAGGGTTTTCATGTGTGAGAACCTAAAGAAGGCAAGGAGTCAAGGATATTGCTTCATTTAGTGATCTAATTGAGAGTCTGTATTGGCATGTTAAAAAATACTGCTTAAGGTTATAGAATCTTGAAGGGTGGACAAGCTATCAAAGCTAAAATGTATGAAATCCAAGCATAATGAAGGACTAAAATAGAGATCTACAGTTTGCAAATGGCGTTGTAAGTTATTATCACATCAAGCCTTACTATTGTACTCTCTAATAATTTTATCAGTCTAGGGTAAATCCATTGGATTAAGGTTGACCTAACAATCATTTGTAAATTCTTTAAGTAGGTGACATTCCATGGGAATGGTTTAAAGTCCTCTAACAAGGCTCACTCCTAATAGGGTGATTGAAATCCTTTAACAAGATCACATTTAATAGTGTGTATTGTAACCTTTAATAGGGTTGGTCTTTCATAGGGCATCACTTCAAAAGAGTGAAAATGAGTAGCATGTTATTGGTAGTTTTTCTCAAATTGGGTTTCCATGTAAATTATTGTGTCCAATGTCTTGCTAAATCTATTATGTTTTATGTTTAAATTTTTGCTAATTGATTTGACAGTAACCTACAAGTTTTAAGTGATTGCATAATCTTATGGATGCATGCATGAAGATAAATGTTTAATGAGTTCACTAAGCTGTGAAAAGTTTTATTTATACATTTGGACCTTGGATAACTAATTCAGCCCCCTCTCAATTATTCTAAAGAATTCCAACACAATGTGTTTTTGAAAATGATTATTCAATTCTATATTTTCTTTGACGTTACACAAAATGTCAAGCCTTATCAAGCAAGTCAGTAATTGTCAAGCTCACTCAGGCATTGAAGACAATTTCTTGTGTGTGTTGAGCATTCTAGTTATAACCAAGTTCTGAGTTAGTTCTTACCAAGATAACTCGGGCATCAAAGGGAGATCCTATATTAATCAAGTTTACTCAATTACCAAAGGAAAGTTAGCATGGATCCTATGTTAAACTGAGTTTACTCGGTTATGAAAGAAAAGTTAGCATGGATCCTGTGTGTTTGTTAACCTTTAACAAGGTTGGTTCCTAACAAAGCTCACTTCAGTAGAGTTAAAAATAGTAACTAATTGCAATAGTTGGGTTTTTCCAAATTAAGTTTCCACATTATATCTTGGTGTCTCATGTGTTCATATTATTTGCTTTATGTTTCTACAACTAAGTGAATTAAGGTTAATCACATTTAATATCTTAAGAACTACATGTTTAGTGTTAATAGAGTGACAGGAATATTTTTAATATTAACCAAGTAAAAGTAATATTTTTCAGTGTTAATTGAGTGATGATAATTCAGTGTTGAATGATTTACAACAAGAATTTGTTTTAAAGTTGTATTGACATCTTAAGGGACTTGGATTTTCTTTTGTGGTAACTAATTCACCCCTCCCCTCTCAGTTACTCCTTTACATTTCTAGCATGTGTGTCATTAATATTGGCAAGCAAATGACTTTAAGAAGATAAGTTACATATGAATGTATCCCAAAAAAAATAAAAAAATCTACTATACTATTTATGATGTTAAACTAAATGAGCTTAGCTATAGTTGGTGCTAGTTCTTTTTCCTAGTTCAAGTTGTTAACCATCAATATTCATTGTGATTATTGCACTTATCAAAAAAGTAATGACCAACACTATTAATGTGATGTCTAATAACCTACTTCTTTATCAAATGGAGAAAATATCAAATAAAATAAATGTTTTCTATCATTTGAATGATTGTATCTAGTGAAATTTCTTTATGTATTACAGTTATTGAGGAAATTATTAGGAAGCCACAAAATTTACTTCTAAATTAACGTCTTAATTTATCTATATAGTTGAATGGGATATTTTATGTAATGTGATATAGATTGATATAGATTGCAAAGAATGATATGGGAAATTTGATATTTTGATTATAGTGGGGAAGTCCAGTCTTATATGGACCAAAAACATAATGTTAAAAACATTATAGGATGAACAATCTTAAAAGGAAACCAACTAGGAACTACAAGAAAAACCCATCACTAACATAGGGTAGAAAAAATGACTTACAAAGAAAACATTGGAAAGATAAACACTGATTTTCTTTTCCCAAAATTTTAACTAGATTTTCATTCTTTGTATGATACCCTCATTAATGTTGTTGACTTTCATAGTAACACTATCAAGAGGTGTCATAGTGTTATCCTTGTTGCGAAGCCTCATGGTGGGATTGAGTACAGTCTTGTTTGCATCTTCCAATTTAGCATTCACTTCCTCTGAAGGATCCTTGTATCTCTTTCAAAAACCAACTTCCATTGAATTCTCCTTCTTGACCAATTTGGTACCAAAGGTGATAGATTCACCCTTGGACATAGCCTAGAGAACTTCATCATATTAATTTATCCCACAAAAGCCATAAAAAGTGATAGAACCTTCAATTTTAAGATAAAAAATGGTGTAAAAATTTCAATTTTTCCATTTTAGAAGGACATGCACAAGAGGCTTCTGAAATAGTGAAAATCAAGATTTCATGGGCACAAAATAGAAGTAGGTCTGAAATGGTAATATTTTGCCAATTTGCATGATGGAAATTTGACATGGTCCAAAAATGTGATTTATCCCCATTTTAGAGTAGGTTTCCCATGGGTTACACAAAGTCATAATTTTGGGTGAAGGACACAAGAAGGCTTGCAAAATAGGGATTTTTTTGAATTTCACAAGGGCAGTTGATTTGACCTAGTTAATTAGTGATTTTTGATGTTCTGGAAAGCATGTAGACTATATAATGTGAAATGGAAATTTTTTTCCAAATTATTGAAGTTTTAAATATTCCTCGAAATGGTGAAAAGGGGTTTGCTATACATTAATGATCATTGCAATTTTGGAAGAAGAAGCCTCATAAGCATGCAAATAGAAAAATGACCATTGTTGAAATATTTTGAGAAGTACAAGGTAATTTTTTAAAATTTTAATTGGAAATAACATACATGTTGTACTTACACACCCAAACATGTGTGGAATGTCATTGATGGAATTTATGAGTTAATGAGTTATTAAATGTCACTTTTTTATTAGACCCTCATCACAAGATGAATGTACAAGAAAAATTTCAATGTGCATACTTTGGTAAATTCTTCAACTTGTGGGGTTTCATATTATAAGTGGAGAATTGGGATGCAATATAGGAGCATCTAGTGGGCTAAGAACCCAAGAAAATTATGCAACCTTATCTATCTACTGAAGAAGAACACCAGTTTAACATCATCAATAGCAAATACTAATGTGTATGGAACCACATAACAAATTATCTAGGCTAGATAAGTGATTGTCATGAGCTTGAACTAGAAGAAGATAGGGGTACAATTGCATGGGTATTGGTGGAATGGGAGGAACAATTGGGTGAATGTGCATATATCAATGATATGCTCAATTTTTTTTGTTGCCTTCTCCCTTGAAGATTGTGACAATTTAATTATTTTTTAAGCCACTAATATTATGAATAATTTTAATTAGTCTAGTTAAACAATTTTGAAAGGGTAGACTAAAGCTTTTTTGCACATCTTGATTCACTATAAGGAGAGGTACAAAGACCCTTAAAAATGAGGATAATATCTTATATCGATAGAATATTATCTAGTAAAATATATACAGACTTGGGCATGTCACAAAATTGGACAACTTGTACAAGTTTTGAGTGGATATTGTCATTGGACACCTCTCTATTGTACTCTTATTGAAGTTAATGAAAATAATTTGTTTCACTTAATAATTGTGTAGAATCATCCTCTATTTTTATATAGATTGTCCTCTTGGATTTACCTTTCCATTGATAGCTCAAAATTCAATACATTCCTTTGATAATTAAAATTCATAATATTTGTATATTTTATTCCATTAGTCTTCTAAGATTAAAATTTAAAAATAATTGATCTACAATTTGTATTCAAGTTCTCTATCTAGTGATTGATGGTAAGAACACACAATCTCTAAAGATTTTTTATGATCTTGAAGTCTATATTGAATTTACTCTACTGTGTGTAATTGGAGTAAGGAACTAGTCTAATTTGATTTCAATAAAGAATATTATTAGTTGACACTGGTGGAGTTCTTTTTCATACTCAAGTGTTCTACAGTCCGCAAACCCATATTTATTCAAAACATTTAAAACACTAGAATGAGAATGTGCTTGGATGTATGTGAAATAGCTATATGATATCTAAAAAAATGAAATAGATGAATTATCTAACAAGATAAGCACATGAAAATATTATAAATTTGATACTAAATAATGATAGATGATACTAAATGATACTAATAACTTATAGAAATGATGCTAATGACTTGATAACTCTAAGTTCCATAATATCTACAGGATGTGTGCATAAAACATGCCCCCTTTGCTCTTGAAATGACCTTGTATTTATAGATTTTTCTAGAATGGTAAAAGTTTAGATTTTACTTTAGCTTTAGGAAGACAATTTTTAAATGGGATCCACCGAGGATAAGGAATTCATGAATGGAAATTGAAATTGGACTGTTATACAACAAAGGGGTATGTGAGGATAAATAGTCATTGTTCCTTTTTTCTTTTATTGCGTTTATCTTTTGGGATAGTTTCAAAAAGCTATCTGAGGATAAATAGTCATTGTTCCTTTTTTCTTTTATTAAATTTATCTTTTGGGATATCTTCAAAAAGGTGAGGATAAATAATTATTTGAATTGGCTTTTTTTTCTTTTTTCTTTTTGAATTGATTTGTTCTTTTTGAATTAATTTTTCTTTTTGAATTAATTTAGAATTTGAATTAACTTTAATTTTTGAATTAATTTAGAATTTGAATAAAAATTTTGTTTACAATTAATTTAGAATTTGGATTGATTTTCCTTTTTATTTAGTTTACAATATGGATTTGATTTAGAATTTGGATTGCTTTTCCTTTTTTATTTAGTTTAGAATTTGGAATTGATTTAGAATTTGCATTATTAATTTGATAAAAAACTTAGCCAATTAATTGATTAAATTAATTAGACAAACAAATTGTTGTTGTGATTAATTTAAATGTTTGTTGTTTTCTCCATTTTTTCTAATATGGTCTTTAATCCTTGCTGATTTGATTAAAATCATGGTGTTGAAGTCCTACCATTTTTATGGTGTTTACAAATGGCCCTCTTTGAGCTAATATGTGAAGCATATTATTTCATGAATACCTGATTGTTGATGCCTTTATATTTACATGTTAATATGATAATTGGGAACTATGATTGTTGATGATTTCCTGATCTAATTTTGACATGGTACATGAATGTTGGCAATTTAATGACTGATTTTGATGTGGATATGACGATGTTCAAAACTATGGTGTTTAATGCCCTTGTCTTTGAAAATTTTGCTTGGATGCCCCTGTTTGATTGATTGATTGTGCTTGTTTTTCTTTATGATGATATGAATATTGGTATGATATTGGATATTGAACTGGTGTCCCCTCGGATATTAAAATGGAATGAGTCAGTTGCAAGATATGCATATTCCTATTTTGTTTCAAAAAATGATGTTGTGTGATAAATAGGATTATTTAATGCGAAATATGTGATCAGTACCAATGCAACTAGTCAGATTGGAGATGTCTACCCCAAAGAATATCATATCTATCAAATCAATTAGAGGACATGAATTATTCAATAAAATTGGTTAGATGGATAAGATGCTCCCTTCTCAAGATATAGAGTTGGGAAAATGTTGTTTCCTCTCAACATATAGAGGTGGGTAAATGCAGTGTGCATCTCAAAATATATAGTTGGATGAATGATTGGTTCGTGGTCAAACTATTATCTTGAAAGCTAATTTGGATGACACTTAGATTTATTTAGGATAACTACCTTTAATGATGTGATTGATTAGATATGAAAATACGACTAAGGTAATTGGATAGACATGTGAGGGTTATGCCCATGACCATTTGAGTTAATTAAGCTTGGGATAAAAGAAATTGAAGGGATAAAATGTCTGTATGGATAATGAGAAGATGAAATGGTGCAAAGATCTTCAATTTTTGTGATATACATAGTCTATCGAGCCTACATCTTCAATTCAAGAGGATTGATGAGGATCCTACTGATGATTTTTATAGTAGATTTAGAGAGAGATTTTATGAGTTAGGTGGCACTAGGTATACTAGGTGCATGACCAAAAGATGAAGGTGTGGGTGCCTCTAGTGAGAAGGAACCATCAGATCAGATATGGGTCTGGTGCCCCTAGGAAGTAGGGTTCTTTAGATCAAATACATAGATATGGAATTGGTGCCCCTAGTAATGAGATCCAATGATGACATTGGCTAGATTCTTGTGATTTATCATAGATGTAACATAGGGATATTTGATGTATCAATATTTTCTCAATCCATTGATATCTATGAAGATAAATATTGAGCATGCAAAACATACTGATAAAGCCAACACAAATAGTTGGCATGAGATACTTGCAAATGTTGTGAGGTCATTGTATTCCATCCTTAGCTGCTACTCCTCCTTAATCTTTGCATATATCATATAAAAAAAGATGCTTAGAACTACACAGACAATCAATAAACATACCTCGCCAAATAGTGGCCTCAGTTGACTATGTGATTGAATATCACAGCCAAAAAAGCTGATAGAGATGCCCATCACTGCCAATGAGCAATTCACATACTTCCACTTCTTCATATTTTTCTCTATTTGGAGAACATATTCCTCATATTGGGTGTTATTTACCCTATCATTTTGACTATCATTTTCTTCTTCCTCTAGTTGGATATGAGATTCAGAATAATGATCATCTCTTATCCCATTACCTGATTCCTCCATGATTGTCATTTCGTTTGTAGAAGTAGCTACTATTTCTGAATTGGAGTCCATTTTCCCCCTTTCTTTAAAACTTAGATTATCTTAATATGAGATCACTTGCTTCATCTTCAGTAAAAGGCATTGCAGTTTCAAGTTGGTTATGAAAGGCGTGCACTAGCTAACCAGACCATAGCGCACAAAATGAACTTATAAGTTTTAACCAAGTGGATTTCATATGGTGAAGGAATATTCTTGTAAACAAGTATAAGATTACAATTCAAGTATTACAAAGATGATTGTATTCAGCAAAATTTTAGTGAGCTTACGAGCTCTTTGGATCCGACATCGGTCCAGCAAAGTAAATATAAAGTCATGGTAAGAATTAACTAGGTGGGATGAAAAGAAAAAGGTAGATTTATATATAATAATAAGCATTTGAAAGGGGGAGCTTTAAGATAATACAATATCTAGATAAAGAACACATTTAGGATGCATGACACTAAACATTGTCTTGTGAGAAATACAAATTAAATTTAACTTAATCTCAATACTCACAATTGTAACCCTTAAAAATTTGCTCGACACATAAATATTGCTCGACACATGAAGGTGCCAAGTGCCAGTTTTACTCGACACTTGATGGTGCCAAGTGGCAGGTTGCTCGGCACTTGAAGAAAAGTGCTCGACACAGGAAGGTGCTGAGTGCTAGATTTACTCAACACTTGCTTAACACTTGAAGGTGCTGAGTGATAGGCAACATGTGCTGAGTGAACTTGGCACAAAGAGGAGCTCGACAGCAAATGTTGAGTATGCTTGGCTAACAAAGAAAATGCTCGACAACAATAGATGCCGAGTGAGCTCGGCTCCAACTGAGAAATTATAACTTAAGAGATTTCAACGTGAATGCATTCACCGTTAAAACCAGAGAGCCAAAGCTTTAAGCTTTCAAACAAATTTCTCAAATGCAACATACACGGGAAGATCAATAGATTCAAGTATCCTTGCTTGCTTTCTACTGAATTGGGATTTAAACTATTACAAAATCTAGGAGCATTCGGCTTCAACCAAAAAACCCTAAAATAACCCTAAACTGATTATGCTTCAAAAACCTTTAAACCTACAACTCTAATGGTTGCATATAAAGGTGCCTGGAGCAATCATTGCTTCAACAGGATGAATCTAAACAACAAACTCACAGAGTGAACAAGGAACCACATGCAACTGTAGCCACAAACTTCCTTCCTTCTTCCTTCTCTACTCAGCTCTGCAACTTCTCTCTGATCTGCTTGATCTGCAAACTCTTCAGAATGAATGAATAATCATTCCTTTTCTCTCATTCCATTTTCCCTCTCAACGTTCAAATTTCAAACTCTCACCTACCAAAAATGAATGCCTATCATTCATGGATGCCTAGGTTTACCTGACAGGGTAGATGGGCATGGGGCTTGAGGACAACCTGCAGGCATTGACATTTAATTTCCAACACTCCCCCTTTGTCCTGAGCCAAACGAACAAGGATCACAACTGATCCAAATCAACTAAACCAAGACACTCTCTTAAGTGTACAAAAGATCCAATGCCTAATGGCTTTGTGAAAATGTCTACTAGCTGCTGCTTAGACTTGCAAAAATTCATTTTGATATCCCCATTCTCCACCAACTCTCTGATGAAGTGATATCTGATTTCTATGTGTTTGCTTCTCCCACGGAAGACTGGATTCTTGGACAATGCAATTGATGAGATGTTATCACAATAAATTGTGGTTCCATCCTCTTGCCTTTCATTCAAATCTATCAAGAACCCCCTTAGCCAAATTGCTTGACATGCTGCTGCATTTGCTGCAATGTATTTAGCCTTTGTTGTAGATTGAGAAACAATAGGTTGCTTCTTGGATGCCCATGAAATTGCACCTGATCCCATGTGAAACATGTATCGAAAAGTGCTCTTCCTATCATCTAAACTTCCAGCCCAATCACTATCAGTGTAACCAACCAACTTGAATTCATCATCTGTAGTATATAAAATTCCAAATCCCTTGGTACCTTTCACATACCTTAGGATCCTCTTTCCCGCTTGCCAATGGGAATCCTTTGGTGTTTCCATAAATCTGAAAATCAGACTTATTGCATGCATTAGGTCTGGCCGAGTTGCAGTCAAATACATTTGACTTCCGACCATACTCTTGTATAATGTTGGATCCACTCTTTTGCTAGAGTCTTCCTTGCTCAACTTCAGACCTACTATTGTTGGTGTGGGGGCTGCCTTACTATTTTTTATTTTAAATCTTTCGAAGATCTGCCCTGCATACTTTTCTTGAGAGATGAAAATGCCATCATGTATTTGTTTTACTTCTATGCCTAGAAAGTACTTCAAGAGACCTAGGTCTATCATTCAAATTCGCTTTTCATGGCCTCTTTGAACTCACCAATTAGAGCCTTGAGATTTCCAGTAAAAATTAAGTCATCTACATACAAGACAACAATCAATACATTACCATCTTTTGCCTTGATGTAAAGAGAGGGCTCACCATTACTTTTGCTAAAGCCATTGCTCATCAAATATGAGTGAATCCTACTATACCATGCCCGTGGAACTTGCTTGAGCCCATAAAGAGCTCTCTTCAACCTATATACTTTGTTCTCTTCACCTGCAATTTCATAACCAGGTGGCTGCTCCACATACACTTCTTCTTTCAATAGACCATTAAGGAAAGAAAACTTCACATCCATTTGAAATACCTTCCACTTGTGCTGAGATGGAATTGCTATGATACCATGCACGGTTTCCATTCTTGCAATTGGGGCATAGATCTCATCATAATCTCTCCCATACTGCTATTTGTAGCCCTTGACTACCAGTTGTGCCTTGTGCCTATCAATCTTGCCTTCAGCATTGCATTTGATCTTATAGACCCATTTCACTCCAATCACTTGTTTCTTTGGAGGAAAATCAGTTAATTTCCATCTCTCATTCCTTTCTATTACATCTATTTCCTCATCCAGGGCCTTACACCATTTCTTCTCCTTAATAGCTTCTTCAAAATATATTGGATCACAATGAGAAAATAATGCAAAATTAACACTCTCATCATAATCTTCATACCTTTCATCTTGGTATAATTCGCTAAGACTCTTGGTCTTTCTTGGTAACAGGGAGGAGAGTGTGGGATGAGAATCTTCATTGCTGCTGCATTGCAGACTATCTCAATCTTCACTCATGCTCGACACTGACACTCGGTCATGCCTAGAGGAGCTCGGCAATGACTAAACTTGCTTGCCTTTTCTTCTATTTTCTCCTTCGTCTTACTATTCATCAGCATCTTCTTCACTCATAATTGGCACTTTACTTGATGTGCTCGGTGATTCATCAATTGAACCATACCAAGACTGATTTTCAAGAAATTCCACATCTCTTGAAAGCATTATCTTGTTGTTCAATGGGTCATACAATAGGTATGCCTTTGATTCTGGGCTCTACCTTGTGAAAATGCATTTCACACCTTTGTCATCCAATTTCTTCCTTTGCTCTTTAGGCACATGTGCATATGCAACACATCCAAACACCTTTAGGTGTTCAACTGTCCATCTTATTTGTGACCATGCTTCCATTGGAATTTTGTCACGAATAGCCTTTGTAGGACACCTATTAATTAGGTAAACTGCTGTTGCCACAACCTCTCCCAAAAATTCAGTTGGGAGACCTTTGTCTTTCATCATGCTCCTTGTCATTTCAACAATGGTCCTGTTCTTTCTTTCAGCCACTCCATTCTGCTATGGTGTATAGCTGGCTGTGAGCTCTTTCTTTATGCCATGTTTCCTGCAAAAATTTACAAAAGAATTTGAGGTATACTCCCCTCCTCTATCTGATGTTAGGACCTTGATATAGTGTCCACATTCTCTTTCAGACTGGGCTTTAAATTCTACAAATTTATTAAATGCTTCGGATTTATTCTTTAAGAAATACACCCATGTCCTACGATTGAAATCATCAATGAATGTCATAAAATAAGTACTCCCCCTAATGGAAGTAACTTGCATAGGACTAATTAAGTCGGTATGCACTAACTCTAATGGATATCTAGCCCTCCTAGAATTTCTAGAATTAAAGGGAAGCCTATGTTGCTTACCCAAAATACAAGCCTCACACTTGTCACATGAATTTCCTATTCGTGGAAAACCTTCTACCATTCTTTTATTTGACAATAAATTTAAACCAACATAGCCAAGATGACCACACCTTAGGTGCCATAGCTATGAGGGGTCTTCAATCACACTCCTTAGAGCTGATTGTGTGTGAGGTTCAGAAAAAAATTGAGATGAGAAACATGTCTCTATCCTCAAGGGAAACATTCTGTTCTGTGTCATTTGAACTGCTGCAAGTAGGTTCTTGCTTCCATCCTTTTCTTGAATGACACACATGTCATTCTCTATCAACACTTTGTATCTATTTTGAATGATCTGACCAATGCTCATCAAATTGTGCTTCATACTAGGGGCGAAATACACATTTTGTATTTCCTTTTTCTCACCTTTCTTGGTGCGGACCATAATAGATCCTTTGCCCACAACTGGTAGGGTTCCATTGTTACCCATTTTAATTTTTAATCTGAAACTCTTGTCAATGAATAAAAACAAGGTTTCATTACCACTCATGTGGTTTTTACATCCACTATCGAGGTACCAAACTTTAGGGCTTCCTTCTTCACCAACATTACACATGGTGAAGGCAGCAGCATTAGGTCCACTTCCCATGTTCACATCAGCCACATTTTCTTGTCCTGACTGATCATTCTATTTCTTCTAGCATTCATTTGCATAATGCCCATATTTATGACAGTAGTAGCATTCTACATTACTCTTATTTGAGTTGTAGTTTTTCTTATGTCCTCTTGAAGTATTTCGTGAACTACTTGCTCCATCTGTTCTTCCTGAGCTTTCTACTGCAACATTTCTTTGTCCTCCATTACCTTGGCCTCTACCTCTGGAGTTTCTACCTGAGCCATTTCTTCCTCTCCCCCTTCCTCTTTGATTTTACTGAGCCTTGAATTCTTTTTCTTGGGTAGAAGAAGATGTGGATCAATTGATCCTATACTCATCGGTTTGAAGAGAACCCATCAACTCATCCATTGTCAAAGTAGTGAGGTCTTTTGCCTCTTCTATGGTCATGACCAAATGGTCATATTTATGAGGTAAAATCCTCAATATCTTTTCCACTATCCTCTGCTCTTGATAGTCTTCTCCATTTGACTTCAGTTGGTTAATTAAATTGGAGGTCCTTGAACTGAAGTCTGCAACTGATTCATTCTCCTTCATCTGAAGGTTCTCAAATTCCCTCCTTATGTTCTGTAGCTTTACAGTATGAACTTTATCAGTCCCCTTGAAGTTTGTCTCAAGGATATCCCATGCTTCCTTTGCATAATTTGTTGCTGCAATCTTATAGAATATAGACTCTGTCATTGCTGCTTCAATCAAACTTAGTGCATTTGCATCTTTTCTTCTTGACTCTTTCAAATGAGTCTTTTGTGCATTTGTGAGAGCAGCATACTGAGTTGGGTCCATTACATCATTGAACCCATTAACTACGAACTCCCACAAATCATTTGCAACCATTATGGTCTTCATCTTCTATGCAAATGTATCATAATTATGTCCATTAAATGATGGTAGCTGCTACCATATCTTTCCTACATCTCCTGCCATGATAAATATCCCAAGAAAAAACAAATGTCCTAACTCACTTTGGATGTGGGGCCTCAAAGCTTTGGTAACATGTGAGAAATACAAATTAAATTTAACTTAATCTCAATACTCACAACCCTAACCCTAACAACTTTTCTCAGCACATAAATATTGCTCGGCACATGAAGGTGCTGAGTGCCAGTTTTACTCGGTACTTGATGGTGTCGAGTGGCAGGTTGCTCGACACTTGAAGAAAAGTGCTCGGCATAGGAAGGTGTCGAGTGCCAGATTTACTTGGCACTTGCTCGGTACTTGAAGGTGCCGAGTGACAGGCAACATGTGCCGAGTGAAATTGGCACAAAGAGGAGCTCGACAGCAAATGCCGAGTATGCTCGGCTCACAAAATAAATGCTTAGCAACAATAGATGCCGAGTGAGCTCGGCTCCAACTAAGAAATTATAACTTAAGAGATTTCAACGTGAATGCATTCACCATTAAAACTAGAGAGCCAAAGCTTTAAGCTTTCAAAAAAATTTCTCAAATGCAACATACAAGGGAAGATCAATAGATTCAAGCATGCTTGCATGCTTTCTATTCAACTGAGATTTAAACTATTACAAAATCTGGGAGCATTCGGCTTCAACCAGAAAACCCTAAAATAACCCTAAACTGATTATGCTTCAAAAAACTTTAAACCTGCAACTCTAATGGCTGCATACAAAGGTGCCTGGAGCAATCACTACTTCAGCAAGATGAATCTAAACAAAAAACTTATAGAGTGAAGAAGGAACCACGTGCAACTGGAAGCACAAACTTCCTTCCTTCTTCCTTCTTTGCTCAGCTCTGCAACTTCTCTCTGATCTACTTGATTTGCAAACTCTTCAGAATGAATGAATAATCATTCCTTTTCTCTCATTCCATTTTCCCTCTCAACATTCAAATTTCAAACTCTCACCTACCAAAAATGAATGCCTATCGTTCGTTGATGCCTACGTTGACCTGATAGGGTAGATGGGCATGGGGCTCGAGGACAACTTGCAGGCGTTGATATTTAATTTCCAACATGTCTATATTGTATTAATGCTAACATTTATTTTATTGCAAGCAGTTACACTTGTGTATCCAAAATATACACAAGGGTTTCATGCCACACTAGTCCCTTCCTTTAGCAGGATTGGTGAGAAGTGAGTAGGATGAATGGATATAAGAGATTACTAGAATATACGATACTGAAATTTAGTGCACAGTCAACTATGTAAAGAAGTGGATCTAAATATAAGTAGAAATAACCATATATCAGAAATCAATAAGCATGTTGAAGAAGCACATTGATGAAAATAAAAGTGGAAGATTATGTAGGAGAACCAGCTACCATACTGGGGAAAACAATCCACCCATAAGTTTTTGTTCAAAGTTCCAATTTCTTTCTAGGAAAAAAATTCCACCGCATCACTTTTTGTTTAAACTTCCCATTTCTTTCTGAAACACACTAGTCAAATTAGGTTAACACAGAGTATTATAATTTCTCATGAAACTGAACAATGAAAGTTAGATGCGGTTAACACAAAGTATTATAATTGCTCAAGGAAATGAACAATGAAAGCCCATGGCACTATACTAAATTTTAGGTTAAGTTTCATTGTAGTCCAAGCTAACAACAATTGGTAAAGATCAGCTATGACCTCTACTGATGGACAAGTTTCCACTGCATGACTTATGCTATAGGTCATTTGGTTATGCTTCTGGTTCAACTACGTTAGTGACTTGATCAATTGAATATGGCTATACATCTACTACTATTGGTGCCTACCTAGAATTTGTTTTTTTAACTCACGGCTCCCTCTAAAATTATAATGCTAACTTCTAGAGGGGATTACATGAGCCTTTAGGTTTTTTGATTGCTGATTTCAAAATAGCAGACCACAATGAGAAGTAGAACTGGCTTTTGATTTCAATGTCTATGTTTTCAATGCTTCAAAGCCAACGAAAGTGTGATATTGATGCATTGACAAAAGATCTAAAGACATTGGCAATAAGTGCACAAGATAGTCAATTTGTAGTGAAAGAGCAATTATTTGGCCCATACTAGGAGGAATGGAAATCATTTAATATTGTTGACAAACATGTGTCTCAACCTTGCAATCCTTTCTTGGAAAATTCCAGCATTTGTTTCTGGAAGTTTTCCACTTGTTTATGCATCGGAAAGTGGTTAGTGAGTTGTTAAAATGAGTCTTGTCCATAGTAGAATATAGGTAGGTCATTTTTAGAGCCTTGATGACTCATTTTGTGACTTTTCTGGGGGTCTAGACTAAGAGACAAAATTGTGGATGAGATTACTATTTTAACCTGGTTGTTTTTCCATATTGGAAATGTAAATGTCAAAAATGGGTAACATGTGGCATGGTAGTTTTGCCCATGGTTTTGTAAAACCATAAGTGGTTTCTAGGTTGTAAAATCACTATAAAAAGATGGCTTGGGGAGGTGTTTGTGTAATTGAGTTTAGTTTGCAACACTAGTGCTAGAAGGAGTCTCTCCAAGTTCGAGTTGTGGTGATGCACTCCTCTAAGAACTTGCATTGCAAGTGTATTGTAATCATCTTGGTTTGATAACACATTGTGCGAGTTTTGGAGGGTGGGGATTTTCTTTGGGAAGGGTTCCCTCACGGTAATCATTGTCTTGTGTGTTCTTTGTTATTTTGATTATGTTATTATGCATTTCTTGAGATCTTTGCAATAGTTACTTTGATTTGCATAATCGTCCTCTTAAAGATTAGCATAGGAAGAAATTTTGCACACCTTTGCTTCCTTACAAGTGGTATCAGAGCTTGGCCAGTTTTGGTTCTATTTCTTGGGTACAGGGTTTTTTGAGCTAATCAAGGTTTGAGTGGGAGCTTGTGCAGAGCATTTCATTTTTGTGTTGCAGGATTGGAAAGATGGCAAGCATGTCAGGGAGAATTGATGTTGAAAAGTTTTTTGGCACAAAATTTGAGATGTGGAAGCTGAGGATGGAAGATCTGTTGTCTGATCGAGATCTATGAGATGCAATTGATGAGAACAAGTTGTGACCCATAGATCCAGCATTAGCCACACAATATGATATGACTGATAAAAACGCTAAAGGTCTCATCAAATTGTGTCTTGCAAACTCAATTTTGATTAATGTCCATGAAGAACCTACTGCGAAGAAGCTTTGGAAAAAGCTTAGTGAGATCTATCAAGCGAAATCACTTGTGAATAAGATTTTCTTGAGGAAGAAGTTGTATTCCTCGAGAATGGAAGAAGGTGGACAAATTTCTGAGGATCTGGAAAGGTTTAATATGTTGGTGACTCAGTTGACCTTAGTAGGGGTGCCAATGGATGAAGAAGAAAGGTGTCAAATCTTGTTATGTTCATTGCCAAACTCATGGGATAGTCTTGTGATGGCTATAGGGAGCACTTCAGTTGTCTTGAAGATGGAAGACGTTGTTGGTTCTCTACTTTCTGAGGAGATGAGAAATAAGGTCTCTCTGAATGCCAAAGAGGCTTTGAGTGTTTGTAGAAGACCAAAAGAAAGAGGCAAGAATGAAAAGTAGCATGGCCATTCTAAGTCCAAAAATAAGGGGAGATCGAAATCCCCTAGTAAGTCCAAGGCAATCTGCTAGAATTGCGGCAAACCTGGACACTTCTGAAAGGACTGCAAAGAGGAGAAGAAAAAGAAGAAGAAGAAGAAGAAGAAAGATTTTGGTTTTGAGTACGAGAAGGAAGATGGAGATGCTTTCATTGCAGCCTTGGCCACTCATGCAGGTAAAAATGCATGGTTAATAGATTCAGGTGCATCTTTCCACATGACTCCTAATAGGAACTAGTTTAGTAAGTATGAAAATTTTGATGGTGGTAAGGTGTATTTGGGTGATAATTTAGTAATTGATATTGTTGGTCGTGGAAGTATTCGTGTGAAATTTTCTAATGGTAGAATTAGAAGATTTGATGGTGTCTTGCATATCCCTGGACTAGCAAGGAATTTGTTATCAGTTAGTAAGCTAATAGATGCGGGTGTGCATGTACAGTTTTCTAAAGTAGCTGTAAAAATGGTGAGAGGTACTATGGTAATAGCAAGAGGAAGTAGATTGAGTACATTGTACCAACTTGATGCATGCACAATCCAGTGCAATAATACTTCTAATAAGATTGTGAAAAAGACTAATCAGTTGGAGAAGGAGAGAGTTTCTCTTTCAATAGATGGCCATGGTTTTTGGGTACCCAAGGGTGCTCTGTCTACTGAATCAAAGTTGCTTGCAGAGAAAACTATCTTATTGCACCAAAGACTTGGCCACATAGGTGAGAAGGGCCTACGGACCTTGAAAAATAAGAACCTTGTTGATGGGTTGAATGACTGCAATCTTGAGTTTGATTTTTGTGAGCATTGTATCTATGGTAAACAAAACCGCATTCAATTTTACTCGAGTTATCATAAGTCTTCATGTATTTTGGATCTAATTCATTTAGATGTATTTGGTCTAGTTGATGTTCCTTCTATTGGTAGATCAGTTTATTATGTTTCTTTCATTGCTGATTTTAGTAGAAGGACATGGGTTTATTTCCTTAGGAGTAAAGCTGAAGTTTTCAGTCATTTCAAAGAATTTAAAGCAATGGTTGAATTGGAGACTGGAAAGAAAATAAAATGCTTGAGAACTGATAATGGGTGTGAGTTTTGGTCCAATATTTTTGACACATTTTGTAAAGATTGTGGTATTAAAAGAGAGAAGAAAACTCTGTATTCTCCACAACAAAATGGAGTTACAGAAAGAATGAACAGGACCTTGATGGAGAAGGCTAGGAGTATGTTGAGTGGTGCTGGACTATAACAAAAGTTTTGGGCTGAAGCTATAACCACTACCTACTACCTGATAAACAGGTCTCCTACATCAGCTCTTATTGATAAGACACCAATGGAAGCGTGGTCGGGCCACAAGCCTTCAGTTAGACATCTAAGAGTGTTTGGTTGTGAGGCATATGCTCATGTGCCAAAGGAGAAGTGAACAAAATTGGACAACAAAGCTGTCAAATGTATCTTCATCAGATATAGTTATGGTGTGAAGGATACAAGCTTTGGGATCCTATTGTACAAAATGTATTTTATTCCAGAAGTGTTATTTTTAGAGAAACTAAGCCTTGTTCTGTTACAGTGCAGCCAGAGAAAATTAAAGAAAAGAAAGATGTGATTGAACTTCCTGCTACACCTGAGAAAGTTGAATCAAGGCCCTTAGAAAGATGAGATGTTGAAGAGAGCTCTATGAGTTCTAAATCATTAAAGGAAGAGGGAGAACCTAATCATGAACCTGAACCTCCTAAACCTGAACCAGATCTTGTTCGAAGATCTAGTAGACAAAGGAAACCACCTGAAAGGTATGGTACTTATTCTCCTAATGATTGGAGGTGCATATTTGCATTGAATGCTAACATTGATGAACCAAGATCTGTAGAAGAGGCTCTTGGTATGAATGATTCAGAGTCTTGGAAAATAGCCATGGATGAAGAAATGGCAGCTCTTAAGAGGAATCAAACATGGGACCTTGTACCATTGCTTGAAGGACAGAAGCCTGTTGGTTGTAAATGGGTGTTCAAAAGGAAGATGGGTTCAAATGGAAGCATTGAGAAGTATAAAGCATGTTTGGTTGCAAAAAGTTACTCTCAAGTTGAGGGAGTAGATTATAGTGAGATTTTTTCTCCCGTAGCAAAAATGACATCCATTAGATTTTTTCTTTCTATTGCAATAGCTTATGATCTAGAGATCGAGCAAATGGATGTTAAAACTGCTTTTCTTCATGGAGATTTGGAGGAAGAAATTTACATGTCACAGCCAAAGCACTATGTGGTGAAAGGTAAAAGTCATTTGGTCTGTAAATTGAAGAAATCCTTGTATGGTTTAAAATAGAGTCCTAGGATGTGGTACCAGAAGTTTGATACATATGTGTTGAGTTTTGGATTTGTGGGATCTAAATCTGATCACTGTATATATTTCAAATCTGATGGTGATGGTTTCCTGGTTATTGCCTTGTATGTTGATGACATGTTATTTATTGGAAAAGGAAAAGGTTTGATTGTAGAGTTAAAATCTCAACTCTTAATAAAGTTTGAAATGAAAGATCTTGGTGCAGCTAGGCACATTCTAGGAATGGAGATTATACAAGATAGAGGAAATAGAAAGCTTTGGCTAGGCCAAAGTAAGTATGTTTGTACTATTTTGAAAAGATTCAATATGCAGGATGCAAGACCATTGAGTGTTCCTGTTACTATGGGAACAAAGCTTTCTAGCTCACAGTGTCCTACATCCCCATTGGAGATGGAAGAGATGAGTCGAGTACCATATCAGAGTGCTGTTAGAAGTTTGATGTATGCTATGGTTTGTACAACACCAAACATTGCCCAAGTAGTGGGAGTACTTTCTCGTTATATGTCTAATCCAGGAAGAGCACATTGGGATGCAGTAAAAAGAGTTTTTAGATACTTGTGGTGTACCTCAGAGTACTCGATATGTTTTCATGGAATAGGAAGTGAGCATTCCTTGAATATTTGAGGCTATGTGGATTCGGACTGGGCTGGTGATGTTGATAGAAGAAGATCCACTAGTGCATATGTGTTTACATTATTTGGTGGTGCAATCAGTTGGATGAGTAAGCGACAGGCTGTGGTTTCTTTGTCCACTACTGAGGCAGAGTATATGGTAGCTACTCATTCCTGCAAAGAAGCCATCTGGCTAAAGAGATTGTGTTCAGATATAGAGTTCAAATAGGGTGCAGTGACAATTTATAGTGACAGCCCAAGTGCAATCTACCTAGTGAAGAACCTGACTTTTCATGTGAGGACCAAGCACATTGATGTACAATATCATTTTGTGAGAGATATGGTTGAGGACAGCAAGGTGAAGCTGGAAAAGGTAGAGACTTTGGTAAATGTTGTTGATGCATTATCTAAGCCCATGAGCACAGAAAAATTCAGATGGTGTTGAGAGTCTATGTGCCTCTCAGACCCTAGCAATTAAGTCCATGATATTTTGGATCCCCTGACTCTTGCAAGGTGTTCAACAAGTAGGAGAATGTTGAGAAACATGTGTCTCAACCTTGCAATCCTTTCTTGGAAAATTATAGAATTTGTTTGTGGAAGTTTTCCACTTGTTTATGCATTGGAAAATGGTTAGTGAGTTGTTAAAATGAGTCTTGTCCATAGTAGAATATAGGTAGGTCATTTTTAGAGCATTGATGACTCATTTTGTGATTTTATGGGGCTCTAGACTAAGAGACAAAATTGTGGATGAGATTACTATTTTAACCTGGTTGTTTTTCCATATTGGAAATGTAAATGTCAAAAAAGGGTAACATGTGGCATGGTAGTTTTGCCCATGGTTTTGTAAAACCATAAGTGGCTTCTAGGTTGTAAAATCACTATAAAAGGAGGGCTTCAGGAGGTGTTTGTGTAATTGAGTTTAGTTTGCAAGACTGGTGCTAGAAGGAGTCTCTCCAAGTTCGAGTTATGGTGATGCGCTCCTGTAAGAACTTGCATTGCAAGTGTATTGTAATCATCTTGGTTTGATAATACATTGTGTGAGTTTTGGAGGGTGGGGTTTTTCTCCCGGAAGGGTTTCCCCACGGTAATCATTGTGTTGTGTGTTCTTTGTTATTTTGATTATGTTATTATGCATTTCTTGAGATCTTTGCAATAGTTACTTTGATTTGCATAATCATCCTCTCAAAGATTAGTGTAGGAAGTGATTCCGCGAACCTTTTCTTCCTGACAAGTATTCCTACATACTATATATAGATTTTGTTTCAAGCATCACTAAAAGAATGGGATATTGAATGACCTAGATATTTCACCATCAGAAGAATGTACCCAAACATGCCAAATCTACAAATTAAAGATCTGTTCAAGAAGTGATCAAATTTTGTGGCATCTTCTATTATCCAACACATCTAGCAAAGAATGGGGCTGGAATAAATGACAATTATAATTATTCTAATACTCTATTTATCTATAATTAGAATAGACCAATCTAGGTAAGCACACTTCCTTCGGTTGTTAGCTATCTTGGCCCATACCCCTATAGACTTTAGGAGGAGTATGGACATTGGTTGTGGCTGATCCGTTCTCATTCCAACTTATGTATGCACGTTGATCGTGGCTGCTCAATTCTCATTCATTGATTGGAAAAAAATCAAATTTTCAGTAGCAATGGATTTGGGGCATTTTCACAAAATTTTTACCAATTCTACATTTAGTATAAGCCTTGAGACTATAGCTTTTGATATAATAGAATGTATAGTATGTAATTGCTTCTACTATGTAAATTTTCCACTACAAAGCACACAAGTTTATTCAGCTAAGATGTAAGAGGGACATACCCAATGCTAAATGTAGTGAGGCCTATAGAAACCTAAATGTGATTACATCACTAGGTAATCTTATTTAGTTATCTCTTAGGACATTATTGGTTAAATATTAATTAATTAATTAATTATCATCCATTAGTTAATTAATTAATTTAATTAACTATAGTCTAATTGATAAAATCAAATGATAACCGAAAATCAATTTATCAATTGAATCCCTATTCCTTTATTAAATTAAATAAATCTTCAAATTTATTTAATTTAATCTCATATCCCTTATTTATTAAATAAATTATTTAATAGATCATTCTTAACCCGTAAAACATCCCTAAATACTACCTTTACCCCTAATCCAACCCATTCACCCATACTAACCTCACTTAGCCTCCTAACTAACCCATCCCATCAAAACTAAACTGCTTGCCCCCTAACCCCCTTTCTAAACTAAGTCCCTTCTAAAAATTTGCACAAATTTAAGAAAGGGTTTAGACATGCTAACGCAAGCCAAAGCCCACAAGTCTCTTTTATCCTCTTCCATCCCTATCCAAGAGTATTAATGGCTCTTACTTGCCATTAATACCTCTTACATCCCACACAATGTCTCTTACATCCCTCTTACACACTCATCCTCCCTCATTACTCCCTTTGACCAATCCTCATCCCATCCTCTCACACTCATCCTTTTTTGTGACAAGTGTCACTCTCCTATTGGCTCTAAACTTGCATAATCCATGTGCTGTCCTTTCAAAGCATCATAGCCCTCATTTATTCTTTCTCCTTCCTCACATCCTGACCCTCCATTTCTCTACCCTTTAGCCTATAAATGAAACCCTCTCCCTTCACAAATATTGTCCATTTTTATCCAAACTTATATTGCTATTTGGAGAGCCTAAAAACTACCAAAATACCATCATAATGTTGAAATCCATCCATACCCCCATTGTTGAAACCCTCATCCATATAGACACTTGATAGAAACCCCCCACTTATTGAAATCTTGAGCACATCATGAGCATACATTCATTATCCATCAGGGACATATCTATGTCATTGTAGGTTATACCATAAGAAGCCTACCATTCTTGGTTTGTCTTCCTTCATGGTGATAACTTTAGTCCTATCATAAGTGTTAACTTATTTAGTTGTTTGAATATTTTTTATTAAGTTAGTATTCCTTTTACACTAACTAGATTAGGTGATACATTTTGGCACACTCGGTGGGACCTCACATTTGGGTCACTACAATCTCACTTTCATTTGTTAATATTTGAACTAACCAAACTGACATTTTGTGTTTATTTGTGTACACAGGTGGTTTTCTAATAGTTTTTGTAGGCACCAAAGTCTTTGTAGTTAAGTGCACTCAAGCTGGTGTAGTACTAGGATGGGTGACCTCCTGGGAAGTCTTGGTGCTTCACCCCTATGAGCATGACCTAGATCGAATGAGTGCTAAGTGTTCCATTTATTCTCATGAGAGATGGATTCATGTTGAATCACTACTCATGAAATATGGGTCAATGAGTTTGACTCAAAAATCACACAGTTAAATCTTGATAGCAATATCAAAACCAAAGTCTCCTATCAAGAATTATGGTCCCAGCCATAAAAGAAAAATCCAACTTAGACAACTTTTTCTCACCTCTTGTTCACGATCCTGCAAATGCGAAATTGCAAACCTGCGGCTATGGGATCACTGTCTTAAACCTGTGGGAATGCAGACCTATGAAGGCAAGATCTCTCTCTATTCCAAAAAAAAATGCAATGTGCCATTAAAACTTCCCTTTCATTCCCACCGACACTATTCCCATAGGAAGACCAATTTTTACTAGAGGGATCACTGTTAAAGACCCACAAAAATGCTTGAGCTATTTAGTCAACCAATACTCCCCACTTTTTTCCTCCTCCATTAAATCCGCTAAAAAATTCATTGATGGGAATGCTTCCTCATAGACTCATGGGATCATCATTTTGTGGAATCACCCTATGATTTTTTACTCCTAGCCCATTTTTTTATAGTTTCGCCAATTCTCTATACTACAATCTCACCACCTCTTAGTTGTGTTCTCGTGCCATGGGATTGCTATTTAAACCTGCGAGATCACTGTGTATGTCCATAGGATCACTAAATTGACATTTTTGTTATAGGTATCTGTTGGAGCAAAATACTAATAGGTTTTTGTAGGTTTTCTTAGATACTTACTAAATAATTCATCTTTAAATGCTATGAAAATTAACAAATTTTTCCTTTTTGTGGAATGTATGCCTAGATTTTAGAATTCTTTTCATTGGAATGCTTGGATAGTTTAATTAAAAAGATCCACTATTAAATGCCAAGTATTTAAAATTGAACCAATGCAATGAGCACTTCATTTAAAGGGGAAAACCAACATTATGTGCGAACACCTCAATCTTAGTGCTTAAAATGAACTCATAAAATCTTGAATGCCTTAAGGATAAAATCATTCTTGTTCCCTCCTTTTCAAAGATTTCATGCATGATTTACCTTTTATTAACTCAATTTCCTTTTGTTGACCATCATTGTAAAGTTGGAATGAACAATTGAATGCTAAGCTCATGTGTGTCTTCAAAAACTAGCTTGATTAGGATACACTAAAGCATCCAAATAGAAATAAATCAAGTGCCTTGTGTGTTTTGAGATTGTGTCCTCTAGCACATCTTGGTCTTTTCTATTTTTTTGCAACATAAGACTTTAAAGTACATGATGCATGTACCAAAAGTTATTAGCAAGATCATCTGCAACAACCTAGGAATACTTCTAGCAAGTTCATTCACCTCTAGGAATCACATCCCCTTTGGTGAGAAGCTCAAATGGGTAAAAAGTCTGGTTGGTATATAAATAAGGGGAAAGATAAACTATCTTGCTTTATCACCCAAGTTTGGGTGGTGTGCTTCTAGGAGTAGCCTAAGGTGGAAAAACTTTCCCATGATTTCAGCATGTCTAGAATAGATTCTTAAATGGATCACATATGTAACAACTATTTGGAGAGGCTCCACAGACCCTTTTACAACCCTGTTTTAGTCATTCTTGATTTTATCCATGGTATGTTTATTTACAGTACAAGGGAAACAACATCCCTCAAGATTACTCACCATCATGCTCCCATAGTAGAGGCATAAGGCCACTTTGGTTTCATCTCCAAGGGTTGGTGTTCCCACAAAAGAGAAACTTCTATTTTCCATGCCTTGAAGATTCTTTGATGCGTATCATTTGTTGATTGACTCTTGTATTGACACACCTCTTTGATTAGAGGGACATATTGCACTAGAATCAAGAGACATCAAGTTGTGAGCTATGGAATAGAATATTGCAACCAAAATTTGACCTTAGGGATAAAGAGTGTGTTTGAATTGTCTTATTTGTGCTCAAGATAGGTGAAAAAAAATTGTAAGAACATACACAGTTTCTATGGTTACTATCAAATGCTTTTGCTAAAGAGATCACTTGTTTGTCTTTCTCAAAGTTGCTTTGTCCTTTGAGAAATTGTTTTCTCACAATTCATTATGACAAAAAGATCCCATCCTTGTTATTTCAAAAAAGGTGTTTAGCAAGTCCATTCGCAACAACTTTTGTCTCATTAGTTCAACTTTATCTTTTCCAAAACTATACTTGTTATCTCAAAAACAACTAATAGAAAAATCCAGTTGTGAACAAACCTTTTTCTCCTTAGTCCAAATTTGTCTCTTTCAAAATATCCTTGTTACCTATACTACTTGACAAAAAAAAACACATTTGTCTTCAAAATAGGTTCTCCTTACTTTTGTTCAAAAGGATTGTTAGCAAGTTTATTCACAACAAATCCTAAACCTAGTTTGCCCCACTTTACTACACCATTTCTTAAAACTTAGCTATTCCTCAACTAATTTATGTTTCCAACCCAAGGTTAAAAAATAATATTTAGCATAGTCATTGCCTATAAACACCCATAGTTACGATCAAATATCTTAGAGTTATCTTATGTTAGGCCAAACTAAGACCAAGTTCAAAAAGGCTAAACTTCCACAAATACTAGCTTACAAGGAAATAGAAGCAGAACACAAGAAATATACCCCCAATCCAAAGATCTCCAAACTAGACCAAGTTGAGAAAGATGATGCAGACATTGCATTACAAACTGAGTGGAATTACAAAATTCAGAACCTAACTCTCCAATGCGGTGTTGACCATAGCCTTATCAACAACTCTAATGTTACTCACTCTGTTTAGATCTTTATTTTTTCACACACACTCATGCTCTTATCTCCTGATAGGTTTAGTCTTTCACATAAAATAACTACCCCATTCAAGCATTTAAAATAGAATCATCTCATCTCATTTTGATAACAACCTTAGGTTTTTAGGAATCCTCCACATATATCATTAAACCCCAGCACCCTCCACTATTTACTCATCCACTTAGAAACATTTGTGCACCACTTCATTAAGCTTTTTTTTCCCTAAAAGAAGTTTCCATCCATCTCACCATCATAGTTGTCCTTAAAACTAAGCATTGTCTAGGATAGGTTGTCACTTGTGTCCCACATCACCTTGAGCAAAAGGCTGGGATACACACTTGATCCTTCTTTGTCTTCCAAAAATGGACATAAGGCTACCTTAGGGTTTGATATCACCATCACATTTTCAAGATCATACTTAAGGGAAAAAAAATCTCCTTCACTTAGTATCATATCATTTAGGTTCTCAAGGTACCACTAAATGCACTTTCACACACTCTTCTTTAAATTTTAGGAAACCAATCCACCTTAGTCACACTTAGACAAATCACTTTTTCATGTAAAATTAGCGTCATCCTTCTTGCATTTTTTCCTTAGAGAAGTTGTCCTTAGGTGAACCCACAATAGTGGGTTACACTTTTTTCGGAGGAAGAAATTCCTCCAAACAAGCACGGATCCAAAAAATTACATGTATAGTTTCGATAGAAACTCTTTTTCAAAGTTTTGATCGAAACAAGTTACTTTCAATAGAAAGTAACTGTCGATCGAAACTAACCGCGCCGAAAAGTTTCGATCGAAACTTAAGTAAAGTTTTGATCGAAACTTTTAACGCGGGTTTCCCCATGGTTTAAAAGTTTCGATCGAAACTTTACTTAAATTTCGATTGAAACTATGAAAACTGCTAGCATAAATAGCGACGCGGTTGGATTCTCTCCTCATTATTTCAATCGAAATTTGGAGAGAGACTGGCATCCGCTTTATCGACCATTTGAAAAAGGTATGAAACATTTGTTTTTTCCTTTTTTCTATTTTTTTAGTTAAAATTTATATGTTTTTTCATATATTTTATTGCTTTTTATATATGTTTCTTTGTATATTTTATTTTACTATTCATGCTTAAGCCTCTAATGTTATTATGAATCTCTAAATTAGATCTAAGTATATAATATTGTCTTTTAATTTAAATTTTATTTAAAAATTTATTATTTTAGATGTTTTGAAATGTATTTAATTTATGTATTTATTACAATGTTGAATGATTAGATTAGATGTAAATTTATTGTTTAAGTTACATGTAGTTTTACAAATAAATATAATTTTGACTTAGAACCATATAACCTTGACCTAGAACCATATAACCTTGACCTAAAACCATATAACCTCGACCTAAATTAATTATTTAAACTATAATCATGACCTAACCATATAGTTATGTACAATAAAACCCTAAACATATATAACTAAGTACTTAATCACATAACAACTCGCCAAGGGATCCAAACAAAAAACTTCTAATACTATTTAAAATGATTTTACTTAAATTGTATTGTACTTTGTTTCATGGATTGAAAATGGATGATGTAAACTATTTTATAAATGTATATTCTTTCAGCCTTTCATACCTTGTGACATGTACAGTGGATGATTGTGCATTCCGAATTAATTTGCCAAGTGGCATTCGGAACAAATGTATATAAATTATTTAAATGGATTGAATTGAAGTCTAGTTAATATTATTTCATGTGGATGTGTTATTTATTTTATTTTTAGTACTTATAATTATTTAAAAATGAAATGTAAATGTGCTCATTAAGGAATTTGCAATCTCTTATGTTTTTTATAATTGTAAATTATTGTATGTATGTTATTGTTTGCTTAGTAAAACTTTTGATTAGTTCTTTGGATCCCTTGGCTAGGCCTCATTTAGAATTAACTTTAATGTCAGTTTGTAAATTGAATTTAAAAATAATCTAAGTATATAATTAACTATATTATAAGTCAATCACATGTCTTAACTTGGGTCTAGATCCTAAATTAAATACATATATAAGAATGTCAGAGATTAATTTGCATCTAGGTAAGAATATAACATACATATACATAACTTAGAATGTGTATGACCTAAAGAATACATGTTACAACCTTTAATTAATAAAAGTTAATTATAAGAACATAACTTGATTAAATAATATACAAGTTACATAAAAAAATGTACATCATATAATCTAATGTTCATGTAAAGATTAAATATATTTAACTTAAATTTTAACTCTTAAGTTCCTTAATGCTAAACAGTAGCCCTAAATTATACTAAACCTAGTCATAATCCTAACTACAAAACCCTTTAATCATAAATTATAACCCCTAATCTTAGATGCACACTTGAAACCATAAAACTTTTCTAAATCTCAATTTGAACCATAGAGGTCTAAATGATGAACCCCAACATTAAATAGTAAATCATATTAATACTTGATCCTAACTTTAATTATATAAATTTATTTAAACTATGTGTTAAAACCATAATCAAAATTTTTATTGCTAATACAAATCCTAACCCTCAGAATCATACTTCTAGTTCAACATGATATAAACCCATACCCTAACCCTCTAACCATACTTCTAGCAATGATCATGTACAAACCTATAACCTATAATCATAAATGTTAAATCATGAAATTATACTAAACCCTAGAATCAAGATGTATGTACACTAAAATCCTAAAATTTGTTAAATTTAAATGCTAAACTCTAATTTTAAAGCTAGCTAGATATAAACTAATTTTAAGTACTAAACCATTATTCTAACCCTAATCATAAATTATAATGGTAAGTTCCCTTATACTAGATGATAAACCCCAACCCTTATCCTAAATTATAAGCCCTAATCAAAATCCTAGATCCATAAATTTAAACCTTGATGTACAAACCATAACCCTAAAAATAATACTAATACCAATGTCAACCCATATCCTAACCCTATAAATAGTACTAATAGAAATGTAAACCCAATGTACCCTAACCCTAGAATCATAACTATAACCCTAAATCCTAAATGCTAACTTGCCTACTTTACTACCCCTAATTGATCTATACTATAATTTCTACTCAGGTACTTGGGACCTCCGACCACATGATCCTAACCCTTTAATTGTGGTCTCAATCCTAAATCATAGCCCTGAGGTCATAATTCTAACTCTAACCCTAAACCTAAAACTAAAATTTAATTATCCAAACCCTAACCCTAACCTCAAGATCTTAAAATTTAATTTCTAAACGCTTATATTATAAATGATAATTTATGGGCTAAATCATAAGATTATATATATATATAATCCATGCATATCATATCAAAAGAATCATATAGAAATGTCATTTATGACATGTCCATCATATCAAAATATCAAAAAATGAGTGATATCATAATTTAGCATTATATCTTAATATTTAACACTAAAATAAACTAACCCCTGGGTCAACCCTAAACCAAATTGAATAGATCAAACTAGATTGAAAGGTAACCCTGACCCTTAACTAATTAATATTATACTTATAAACCAAATTGAATTAAACAATGATCATAAACAGGTAATTATATATCCCAAGTTAATAGTAGAAACCTTGAATTTAACCTTAAATCCTTTCCCCAACCATTAATAAAATTGAACCGTTACCCTAAGATTGAATTGAAACGTTAATTCAATTTATTAACTCTTGTCCTAATTGAAACCTAAGCATGTAAACCTAATCAAACAGTACAAACCAAATTGAACCCTAATCCTAAAACTAATTAAACATTGATATCAAGGTCTCAAAATGATACATCAATGTTATATATATCTACACAAATAGATCTATATATGCATATGTGTCATGATATGTATATTTGCACATATCATGTGCATGTGTATATATATGCACACGTATGCATGCATATATACACATGTGCATGATAGATCTATATGTGCAAATATACATATCATGTACATGTATATACGCATATATCTATATATACATATATATGCACATATTTAAACTTCGTGGATCTAAATTACATCTGAAAAGTTTATGTGCACACATATGTCTAAAAACTTTGAACATTCAATCTAACTTAGATAGAAATATAACTTGCACGCATGTAGTTCTTAAAAGGTCCCTGAGTTACAAACATTATATATATAACAACATATGTGTTTTAAAATTTAGTTTTCTTTTAAGGTATATGTTCATTTAAGTTTTAGGAATTTTATATATATGTAGACATGGACGTGCATGTTTAATTTTATTAAAAAAATTTATATACAAGTTTTTTAATTTTGTCAAATTGTACATACATATATGTTAATATAAATTTCAAGTTTATTAAATGTCATACATTTTAATTTTAATTTTCAGGTTTACACATTATACACGCACCTACATACATTGACATGGCTGATCAACAACCTTCTATCCCCCCCAAGCAGCCTGTCCCACTTGAGAAGCCTATACCCGGGCCCGAGTAGCCTATCCCAGGCCTTGAGTAGCAGCCTATACCCGAGCCCAAGCAGCCTATCCTAGGCCCTGAGCAGCAGCCTATCCCCTCTGAGTAGCATCATGTCTCCCGTGATCAGCTACCTATCCCACATCAGGAGCTCTATGATCACACTAACCAGGAGATTCATAGACTCCAAGAATCCCTGACTAGTAGCACATGCTCCAGTGTTTATAGTGGTACATGCCAGACTATCTTACGTAGCCTAACATTTATTCAAGATGAGATTCATGGCACTGCCCCATATTCTGCACATACTATACAGGCTGTCCTTGACAGTAAGAGATGAGAGGTTTCCTCTGGTCTTTCACTCCAGGAGGTGCAGGGCTTGGTGCCCAAAGATGTCCTGAAGAGGGAATGTTTCCCTCATTATCTTTCACAAAAGTATGTGAAGGGGTATTCTCCCCTTAAGTGTACAGATCCATAGATGGCTGCATTAATATACCCACGCTTCCTTGCAACAACTTTATGCAGAGGTTCGCTTATGTAGGGCGGTGAACTACACAGATTTACCAGGACATTTAGGACAGGAGCATGGTAGATTGGCTGATAGGTAGCTAGGTCGTCCCCCATTCGCACATAGATCAATTATCAGAGAGAGGGCACTTGCTATTTCCCCTGTGTTAGGTCCATTAGCTAATGAGGCCATGCATAGCACTCAGTTATGTGGGGTCCTTCAGGGAGTTGGAGAGATTGTAGCAACTGTCAGATCTATTTCGAGTGATGAGGTTGGTCAGTATTTGATGTCTTGTCAGCATTCCAGATCATCATCCTATGCTTCATCTTCAGGAGACTTGTACAGTGCAGCAGGCATCCCTTCAGTGGCTAGCTTAGAGGGTCTCACTGGAGTGTTGACACGACATACTATGATTGGTCTGGCTGAGGATTTATTAGATACATATAGATTTGTATCAGAGCATCTTGGCATACCCATATCAGATGTTTGAGGTCGTGTCCATGGTAGTACTAGGACACATCCTCAGCCATATTCCTCTCATCGATAGGTAGTAGTCATGGTGGTAGTGCACATGATCATCCATCTACTGAGCACTCTTTTGTTCCATAGAGACATATACATACCATAGACCCTTCAGTCAGTGTTACAGTGCAGGCTTAGAGTTCAGATGTGGGCCTTGATGATGTTGATTTTAGCTTGTCGACCACAGGATGGATGGACATGTTGACACATGATGATTCTACTTCTATGCCATCTCATGTACATAGTCCACTTGGCTCATCATTATTAGGACATGTGCCAGTCACCAGCCATGGGGCCTGCGTAGATGCAAAGATTGAGCTTGATGCGATGCAACGAAATCTAGATGTATTAGTGGACACGATCAATGCTAGGCAGTCCAAGTATTATCAGATGCCACCATCTACACAGGTAAAAAAAATTTTGTTCATGTTAAAATTTCAATCATTTCAAACTAATTTAATTTATACATGTGCATGTGTGCACATGTACATGTATATCATGCACGTAGATTCAAATGTAATCATGTAGAGAAATTTTAATTTGATGTGTTGCCCGTGCACGTGTACAATGTAGGGGGACATGCCTATTTTTACTCTAGCTTTGATGCCAGATCGTGTACGTCGTCGAGACTCATTGGATGATGTCAGTAGTGGACAGGTAATGTTTATTTATGTTTTGATTAAATGCATGTAGATGTATTTCAATATCACTTTCTCTTGATTAAATTTATGTATGTATGTATTGATATCACTTTCTCTTGAATTTATATATAGGGGTCATCACATCCTAGTGAGCACCTTGATACTAGTCAGTCTTCAGAGCACGTTGTGAGTAGGCATGGCGATGATAGTCCTGCACGTGATGATCTATATTTTTTTTTATCTAGATGATTTGTTGTAGACTTTCATCCAGAGGGACATTCATATATGTTAGATAGACACTTTATATACACACATGATGCATGTTATATTTATATTTGATTTGATATAGATGTACCTAGATTTACATGTCTACATGTGTGCATGATATATTTATATTTGATATTATCTTCTGATAGATCTCTAGATAGATACATGTTTTTGTTAAATTTGTTCTCGAGATGATTGATACATGTTGCATTATGTTGTGGAATCTAATGTACATACAAGATCTAGATCTAGTATATTATAAATTGTTTCTATCTAAGATATGTAAGTAATTTATTTAGATATGTACGTGCATGTTTAATATATTGATTAAATTTAGATATATATATATATATAAATAGTTCATGTAATTTAAATGTTTGGTAATATATTGAACATGTATTAAATGTTAAAGTATCAGGTAATTAGTTGTACATAATTCCTAACTCGAGTAAATCTATAGAACTCATCCCTTTTATTTGTACACATATCCTAGAATTTTATCCCCTTAAGCCCAATGTTGTAAAATTCAAGTCCAACTTAAAACATGTACATGTTCAAAATTTAGTTTAAACAAATTGCAATTTGAACTTGAAAGCTCACATGTCAAGTAATTAGTTAAATCGAAAGCTCACATGTCCTAATTAGTTAAATTGAAAGTGTACATGTGTTCTAAAATTGACAAGTTAAATGAAATAGAAAGTTCAATATAATAGAAAGTTAAATGAATTCTTGCATTGAGTTAAAAATGAAAGAGTAAAAGTTCAATTTAGAAAATTAGTTATTGGACACCAAATTTCAAATTGTTCAACACAATTTGAAATAGTTTGAACCAAATTTCAAATTGTTCTTGAGTTACATTTCAAATTTTAATCATAGTGAAATTTTAATTCAAGTGCACACATGTATCCTAGGATTTTATCCCCTTAAGCCCAATGTTCTAATTCAAGTCCAACTTAAAACATGTACATGCTCAAAATTTAGTTAAACAAATCGCAATTTGAAATTGAGAGCTCACATGTCCTAAAATTTAAAGCTCACATGTCAGGTAATTAGTTAAATTGAAAGCTCACATGTCCTAAAATTGAAAGCACATGTCCTAATTAGTTAAATTGAAAGCGTACATGTGTCCAAAAATTGACAAGTTAAGTGAAATAGAAAGTTCAATATAATTAATTTTACAAACTCCTAATTTCATCCTCTTAAGGCAAGTGGTGTTTGAATTTCTTTCCCTCAAGGTGCACATGTAAGGTGATTAGTGTACACACATGTACATATAAGTTTATAATTTCTATAATTAGTTACTTTAGAAAATTCAAAATGAAAGAGTAAAAGTTCAATTTAGAAAATTAGTTATTCCATGAAATTTCAAATTGATCAAATGATTGTTCAACCAAATTTCAAATTGTTCTTGAGTTACATTTCAAATTAAGAGTTGTTTCTATCTCATATCAAGTGGATCAGCTCGTTCTTGGATAACATTTAATATTTTCTCATGATCATCAATATGGAGCCTCCACTTACGTATTCCAGGTCCTTTGACTGGATGAAGAGGTAGACCAGTGGCAATAATATGGTTACTATATTGATATACCTTATTGTTAGGTTGATAATCGGTGAAATGAATCCCACTTTTAAGTACTTTTATTTGCTTCAAATATGTTCCTTGTACAACAACAGAACCTGCACATGTACACATTTAAAAAATACATCAATCTTGAATTTAAGTCAAAGAATTTGAATTCATTAAAAATATAGATACTTGACATACATATATACATAATTCAACTATATACTAACCTGTGGGAGAAACAATTTCATCACTTATTTTAGTCTTTGTTAGCTTCTCTCTTTCCATGGTGCAACATAATAAATAATAGCTAGCACCTTCTACATTTTTTGATTATGCTATGACTGCAAAAACATTTCCTACACAAACTTATATATGTCAAAATTTTGGATACACGTCATTTACATAAGTACATATATATAATAAAAATTAACCAAAATTATGAAAAATGTAGACATGTACATGATCTAGGTATATATATAGTTCATACATACCAACTCTGATCAATCCTGAAATATGGTTATAATCACTAGAAATCAATGGAATATCATCATAGTTTTCGTCCTCAAACTCATTCGTATTAATAACATCTAGTGGCACCAAAGTCCATTCACCCACATATCTACGTTCTTGATTAATGCAACCACCATAGTCTTCATCAATACAATTAGGAAAAAAACATGAGTATTCTCTTGTATACAATGACCACACATTACTATTTGTACTCATGACTGAATGCAAAGATCATGTCTTCTCTACCCTCTTGCATGCATGCATTGATCTTCTATCAACACCTGAATGTGTACACAAGGTCCATAATTTAGTTAGAGATCATCTAAGGTAACATATTAAATATAAATTTAAGATTCAATTTAAAAATATGAACAAATTAATTTATATATACCTGATACCTCCCAAAACACTCTAAATGGTATGACTCGTTCCGCTTCTGATGATGTGTTATCTATATTTGTTGGCACCGAAAAATGTGTTTTGCACCACTCAACCACATCATGAGCATTATTAATGTGATATCCTTTATAGTCCATTTGATACTTTCTTAAAGCACATTTGATACAAGCTCCTGCACCATCATGCTCACCCTTTCCATGTCCACTCTAAAAAAAACTCCAAATGTGTGGTATATTAAGGTATCGATGATATCTACATAATGCATAAAATGGTCTAGCTGATTTAAATTGTGCTGCACATCCATATAACCATACCAAATGTTTTTCTATTTTAATGTTTTTGTTTTTCAAATATTCAAAAAATGTCTTAAAACAATGTTCCACAAAATGTGTTTCATGTTCTTTGTCATCACTAATATAAAAGTGATACTCTTTTTTAATGACTTGTTCTTGATTTGTACTTTCCACACCATCCATATCAATTTGTGCATGTCGATAAGACACTTGAACCATAATAGTAACCTGCTCTATATAGTAGCATTCTGCTTGAAGTTGTTTTTGAGATACGAAAGAGTAATTCTCTACAAAGTCAACAACAAATAGAATTGTTCCGAGTGGGAACGTTTCTCTTAGTGTTTGAAATTGTTCTTCTTGCCACTTAGCAAAAAATGCATGGCGTATATATGGTTGAATCAATTTACAAAAAATTGACATAAATTCTCCAGCCGATATCTCATCCTCTACATATTCTAACCTTGTTGATTCTTTTCCAGCTTTTGTTTCTGACTTTATGTACTTATATCTCTTACATTTTACCATCCTTGTCATATTAGTATCTTCTTCTCTCAAAGGAAATTTAGTCAAGTTACCACATGTTTCACAAGTTCCTCTTATGCAATCTATTTCATGGACACAATCATTTGGTTTGTCACATAAGATTGATGTTATGAATTGACTCGATCATTTAGGAAAAGTATTTTGAGAAGTTTCACCACTTTCTTCTATCATCTTTCGAAACCCTTCATAGTACAGATCAAATTCAACATGATATCGACAACAACATGTTTCAAAAGATTTATTTATTTTCACAAAATAGGGCTTCAATCTTTCAAACATTGTTTGTCCAATCTTTATGATAGGATTTAAATTACAAAATGAGAGATACAATTCATGTTGAGTGACATCCAACCAATGTTTTGCGTGTTGAATATATTCCTTAGGACCAATCCTCTGCTTGATGATATCTCTTCTATTTGGCGAAGGACGAGTATTGTCAATCCAAAATTGAATAACTAAGTTCTTAACTATTTCCCCAATCATGTCAGATCGAGGAGCTCTACACATTAGTGCCCAATTGCCTTCTAATGTACTATCATTCAAATTGTTTCTCCTTTTCAGATAATGTAGTACTGTCTTCTGACTATACCCGAAATGAGATGATAATGAAGAGATCTATCTATTTTGGGATTTTTTCTTATTTAAAATAGATGTCAGTATCACTCTTCGTGCAATGGATTTATCTGCAGATCTAGTTTTTTTCCCAATGGAATGTAACCCTTCCTTAACACTTTCAACAATATCTTTTTCTAGTTTAGAAGTCCTCATCTTTTTTATACTTGTATCTATAACCAATAGTCTCAGTGGCTCTTTTAATTCATCTTTGAGAAGTGAAATTGATAATAGTTGAGTTTTCTCCACTGTTGATAGATTCTCAAATTGTGCAATTATGCCTTTAGACTTTTTATTCAATTTCCTCTTCGTAGTATGTGTAGGTTGATTAGCATATTCTCTCAATGTTTCCACATCCATTTCAATTAAATGATCTTTGTTTCTATGATTAATTTTTCTCTTCAATCTTTGAGCTAAATTAACATTCTCATTTGTTGTTTGATCTCGGGCTGCACAAGAAAAAATGAAACAAAGTCTTCAGATACAATCTCTTTAGGGGACATATATGTATACATATATACATGTTTAACTCAAGAGTGAAATATTATGTACTTGATTAAATTATCTAACCTTCAGATGGTCCTTCTTCAATATCCATTGCTTCATCTTCAATTTTCTCATGTCCAACATTTTCATCATCTACTAGAATTGCACGTGCACGATATAACAAATAAAATCAAGTAAGTTTATAAGGGGAAATATCGCTCACTAAATTTAAAAATTAAAGATATAAAGTGTGATAGAGACCTAGAATTCTAGAAATATCTATATTATATACTTGCAAGAGATGCACATGTACCTGTTTGAACTTGGGATGAACCTTCTCCAATGTTGATAGGTTGTCCTGGTTGACTACATCCTAAATAAATTCATTTATTTAATTTTAATCATAATCTAATAAACCTTAATGGACTATAAATTATTAACATAATTGAATAAAAAAGGTAATTCCCATGCTAAATAAATTCATAATTTAAATTTATTCATAATGTAATATTCACCCTAAGGACTAATATGGACATAATTGAATAAACCCTAATGGCCTAAATATGAACATAATTTCAAATAAACTCTTAATATTAAGTTAATCTAGTAATGCTAATTTAAGATAAATATGATATTCCTAATTGGATTTAAACCCTAATCCTAACTAAATAAACTAATTAAATACATTGGAAAAAAGATTGTGCATGTGTACCTGATCTAAGATAGTATCTTGCTAGTGTTTTTTGATGATTTTCATTTTCTTGTTCCTTAGTTCTTCTTCGTGCATATTTACTTGCTCTTTTATCTTTATTGCACATGTTGTAAATTCTTCCTCCAAAATTTGAAAATAGGTTGAAGTTTGTCAAATATTTCTTTCTACCCAATTCAAAAGCCAATAACTTGATTTCACATAAATGCAAATTGTGAAAAATGAAACTCATATTTATATACAAATTTTTTTTTTAAAAAAACCTCTTTATTAGCCGACTAGGGAAAAATCCTAAGGAGCCGACTAGGAAAACACCCCTATGGTCGACTTCTAAGGGGTTAACCCGCTTTCCTAGTTTTGATCGGAACTAGGAAAGCGGTTTGGTAACTGCGTGGTTAAGCTACCAATAGTTTCGATAGAAACTAAGAAATTTTGTTTCTATCAAAAGTTTGTAAAATAATTTCGATAGAAACTAGCTAGTTAGAAGACCCCATGAATAGTTTGAAGTTTTTTCAATGATTTCTTTTCTTCGAAGCTGAATTACCAAGTTCAAATGGAGCACTAAAGACCTCAAATTGTACATGATTTAAGTACTCTGAACTAGCTTTCTAATGACTATGAATTTGGTGCTTTTCAAATTTTTTAGGTATATATCTTTTAACATGAATTAAATATAGGTTTATTGTAAAAAATAAAGTAAGATATTCAACGCTCATGGAAAAATAAGTACGGTCTCCGTATTTGAGTCACTTTCAATCAAATTTTACTTTTTAAAAACTGGGTAAATATATAATAAGTTACATGTGTCAAAAGCCATGTATGTCTAAATTAGTGTTATGCCAACTTTAAACTACAATAAAATATGAAATACTAATGATAAAGATATAAGGACAACTCTACGGTTTAGGTATGGATGTTAACAAACTAAGTTCAAAAGAATCACATTGATATCTATTGTAGAAAAAAAGTTATGTGTGTCAAAAATAGTGTCACTCTTTAAAAATCAGGTTTTTGATATCATACCAGTTTTCGTAGGAGAAAAACTAATTCAATAAAATCAATTTAAAAAAAAAAAAAAAAAAAAAGATTTAGAATCTACACACAAAATCCTAAAAGACTCTAGTTTACTTCATCTTCAAATTCCTAACCATTAAACAGAAATTTGCATTTGAAAGTGAACATTTTCTTAAAAATTCAGAGTTCAATGTCAGTTTAGGAAAAAAAGTGTAACCCACTATTGTGGGTTCACCCCCTTTCATGCCACCCACCATACATTTTTGTAAGAACACACAAAAAAACAAGGATATGGATCCTAGTCATAGTAGTAACACAGCTCTAGCTTAGCCATACCCCATAGTTTCCATGACACCACCAGGTCCACCACTACAAATCCCTAGAGAGACATGTTCTTACATAGATATTGATACTTTCATGAACCAACTTGGCCATGCAACCATTGTTAATGCCATCATAGATTGAAATAAGAAAACCATCATGGCAAACTTCTTAAGGGACAATGTTGGCACCTTTGAGTTTGGATGCCCACCACCTACCAACATTACAAATCTTGCACATCCTCTGTTTGGAAGGAAACCACTATCCATAGTGTCATCTATCCCTCATGATCCTTTCTTTTCATCCAATAGTGGGTACCAACCACCACTGATAGAATCAACAGAGCCAAATATCTCTTCAATGTAGGTGACTACTCTCATTCCACAAGTCACCCATCCCATCCTCACTCAACCCTCAATACACACAAAATCTCAACAAACCATAAGTGTATCATCTACATTTTCTTCCACCACCCATCTCCCTGCTTCACAAAATCCCCCTTTTCAACCCAACAACACTACATTTTCCCTTCCATATTAAAACACATCCAATCCATTTATTATCAGAATGCCTTCACTAGGGTCAAATACTTCATCTTCCATCCCACCCAACATCACTATCAATCCATTTGTCACTAGCTAAAGTATGTCAGCCTCATTTCCTTTAGGGCCTTGGAGTTTTGGTACTACACAAGGACTTGCCACTAGCCTCCCCTTCAACACTACATCCATGTTCATACCCTAGTCACTTTCATCCCTCACTCCTCAAGTCTACTCATTACCATCAATGACCAACTATTTTTCTATGCCACCCTTAGGCCATAGAAAAACCACCCCTCCCTTTCAATATTTTATTGTGAACACTCTTCCTCACATCAACTACTTAGCCCCTATTAATACTTACCTACTTTCTCAAGTAGGAGCACAACCAACATATATTGGTCAAGGCATACACTCCCAAAGCATGGACTAGGTCTTACCTACACTACCATATTTTCAACCAAAATCATCACACTAGCAATATGCCTATGCGTACCCACTAAATTATGTAGTAGGGCAACAACCTCATACTCAACAGTCTACCCAGCAGATGCCACAATATCCACAAACTACATTCCAACAACCCATAGCATCCATCCAAACTATCATGCAACCTATTTTTCCACCACCACCATAAGGGAGTCAGGGTTTTCCATACTAGTTTTCAACATCTGTCACATATCCCACACTGTACTCGTTACCCTACCTTTAAACTCTGAATGGGAGGAGATGAAAAATGCTCTCGAATCCCTCAAATATGGGACAAACTCCAAAACTTTTTAATTTGAAAATGATTGTCCATGGATATCCATTTGACAAAACTATCATGATGACACCCTTTCCTAAACACTTTGAGATCCCAAAGTTTGATAAATTTAGATGGAAAAGTGATCCAGTCACACATGTCTGAGAATTCTATATGCATTTCCATGAAGTGGCCTATAATGATGTATTCCTCATTTGAATTTTTTGAAAAAGCTTAGGGGGGCCTACCCTCAAATGGTTCTATAGTATACCCCAGGGTACCATTAAGACCTTTACTGATCTTTCTGAAGCCTTTGTGGCTCAATATGCTCATCTTATTGAGACTGAGTTATCTGTAGTAGACCTAGTTCATACCAAGAAAAAAGAAGGAGAAATCCTTGTAGAATACTTACAACATTGGCAAACCCTCGGAACTAGGATCTCATGTACCATTACAAAATATCACATTGTCAAAATTTTTATTAACAATGCACATCCTAGTCTTGCCCATCACATGGTTATGAACTGTTTACAAACATATGATGACATTAAGGAAAAAGGGATGGGACTCGAGTAGGGGCTCATCAAGGATGGTGTCATCAAAATTTATAAGGAAAACACCTAGGACCGAGGCCTAGGCAACGAAAAACCATGGTATTGGAATAAGAATAAGAACATAGTGATAGATGACATCACTAACACTTGACATGTTCATATCGGTTGGGCAACAACCAACATACCTACCACATTTTTTCAACAACAACCTTACCAGAAACAACCACCAATCTATCAGTAACCTCCTATGCAAAACAACCCACACAATGTCTAAGTACCTAACCATCAAAATCAGACTAACGCTATCACACTTTCAGCTAGACGTAAACCACATGTTTATAGACAACCTCATTTTTACACCCCCTTGACAGAACCTCTTGATGTAATCTTTGAGAAAATAGCCAAGGATAATATTATTCAACATCGAAAAACACAACTCTTGGTACCCAATCAGTCTTGAGCATCCTGGTATAGGAATAATGAATTTTGCAAATTCCATTGTGTCAAAAGGCATACCACCCTCAAATGCATGCAATTCAAGGACTATGTACAAGACCTTATCAATCAAAAGGAGATCACAATGGGGTCACAAGCCTCACCTAATGTAGGATTAATGATATATCAAAATTATTTTCCTCCTCACACTACAAACACAGGAAAAGCACCTATAAACACCCCTGCCAACAAATTCAACAATGCTCAAAACAAACAAGCTGATAACTGAGAATAGTCTCAAAACTATACATCAGCATATTTGGATTATAGAAACCTTATCAACTGCATATCACAAGATCAACCATCTACCAATGTTATAAACATCAAAGGACCAGATGCCCAATGTGCAGTCACTACTCAATGATCTTGACTCAATATAGTTGGCCCATCTATATCTACACTATCAAGGCCACCTCTGTTGAGAGAACCTTCTTCAGGATCACCCCCATTAGGACCATAGTATAATATCTTGGAACACCTTGGAAACATGCCAACTCAAATTTCCATTCTAGATCTCTTAAAAACAAGCCCACTTTATCAAGAGATCCTCATTAGTACTCTCCATGAGTCATGTGCCCCCACTGACATAAATGCCACCAAGTTCCACAACTTGGTCAGCCACCTTTCTACATAGTGTGCTTTGTCCTTCAAGACCTCTGACATCCTAGTAGTTGAACCTGATCATATACTTGCACTTTGCATAGCTGTCATGGTTTCTAACTTCATTGTCAAATGTGTCATGATAGATAATGGATCGAGTTTACATCTATGTACCTTAAAATTCATCAAATAGGAAGGATACACTAAGGAAAATATCCTTAATATGATGTAATTACTATCAAAGCATATGAAAACTTGGAATGCACTACTGAAGGAATCATCTTGCTACCTCTCTAAGTTGACCCAACCACTCAGAAAATGGTGTGTCACGTAGTTGATCTTAACCTTCCATAAAACATCCTACTTGGTAAACCATGGATTCATGCCATGAAGGCCATTCCATCCACATACCATTAGTGTGTCAAATTTCCACATAATGGCACTAAGGTAACCATCCACACATATCCTAAACCCTTTACTTATTGCAATGCGATCGAAGCTTCATACACTAACCATTATCCTGGCATCAAAATTGGCCACACCACAACTAGTTCCTCTGGAACTTGCCATGATCTAGATACCACTTAAGCCTCCACCCTCTCCATGGTTATGATTAATGACCAAGGTTGTGGTAAATACAATCTCATAGATGCTTTTTTTGTTGATGCTCTACCACTTGATCCACATACTCAAGGCCTCCTGACAGATCAAGGGACAAGGCTAGATACCACATCTCAACTCAAATGACTTGACCCTACCACATTTATTACCAAGGGTATCCTCAACAGGGAGGAAACCACTCCAAATGTTAGTACATGGCTATACAAAAAGCCACCTCCAAAAAGTGAAGAATTTCTTGATAACCTTAAACAAAAACACCATGGTCACATTACCTTGCTATTGAGCAATGGGATTATCAAGGAGGTGGTTTAGGTGATCTGGAGTTAGGCATTAGGTAGCTTATAGAAGCATAGCAAGAAAGGAAAAAGAAAGGCTTAGGCTATGGAATCCCTACAACTAGGGGCACTATGAAAGAGGGCCATCCCTTCATCAACATCCAAAATAGTTCCATTGAGGTTGAAGACATCCCTAAGGAAGTAGAAAAGAAATCCTAGGATGATATCTTCCTTGAAAAAATTATCCTCAGAGCCTCTGTGCTCTACCAATTATCCCTAAATCTCATAGACCTACCACTTGCTCACCCAAACGCATTGATTGGGACCAACCAAGTGTTGTCCATGTTGATAGATTCTCTATAGAGGACATGCTTCTTAGATTCATGGGGGTAGAAACAACACATAAATGGCTACCACCATCATGAACATATGTCTACAAATTGGGGAGGAGGAAATCTATAATTGCAAAATTGAACTAAAAAATGCAACAAAAAGAAAAAAAGCAAAACAAAACCATCCTCTAGTGAATACTCCTCTAGAGCACCATTGAATGATTCAAAAAAGAAAAAGAAAATAAAGGATGTATTTGACAGTGAAAAAATCTTAGAGGTACTCAAGGATGGAGATTTCATCCTTCTCCCATAGGATCACAGGCCTACCATTTCATTAGTCTAGATAGAGGAAACTATACCAATCAATATTAGTCTGACTGAAGTAGGACAGATCACATATATCACGAGATCTCTACCACCTAAGTAGGAAAAACCTCTCATCAAAGTCCTCTGTGAAAATGTTGGCTACTTTGCATGGTCATATCAAGACATGCCAGGGTTGGACCCCAAGTTAGTAGTACATCATTTGGTTGTGGATCTAGAGGCCAAACTTGTCAAGCAAAAGCTCCATAAGATGCACCCAAAAGTTTCCTTACTAGTAAAAATAGAGTTAGAAAAATTGCTCGAGGTAAAGATCATTCACCTGATTGACTACTCAGAATGGATCTCCATCATGGTCCTTGTCACAAAGCCTTCTGATGATATTAGAATTTGCATAGAGCTCAGAGATCTCAACAAAGCTTGCCCAAAAGATGATTTCCCTTTACCAAACATAGACATGATTGATGATCTCACCATAGGCCATGAGCTGTTATCACTCATGGATGGTTTCTCTAGATATAACTAGATTCAGATAGCTGAGGCAGACCAACATAAGATAACATTTACCACCCATTGGGGTGTTAGTGTAGTTTTTTATTTTTTCTATTTTGCTAGGTTTTTCCTACACTTTTAATAATCTCGCTTAGGTTAATAAAGCATGTCTTATTAGGTGAATGGTTGTGAGGTGTCACCTTCCTACATGTGAGCATCCATTAGCTATCTTGGGAAGATACTTTGCTATCTTTAGTCCGATAGATGGTTGCTCCTCATTGGTTGGTGTTGCCACCTCCTCCCTCTTCTTAGCCTATATAAGCATGCTACCTGACTTGTATTTCCATCTCTTGTTTTTGCATCCTGTTAATGCTATTTTGCTTCTAGCATTTGCATTACTCTCTTGGAGACTAACTCTATGATGCTATTTTGATTTTGTATCATTTGCATTCATAGTTTAGATATTTACTCTTTGCACTAGTTTTATGGGTTATTAATCTTTTCAGATTCTAACATGGTATCAGAGCTTTTCTATGTGCAAGAGTAGATTTTAGTTTCCTTATTTGAGAGATTTGGGGGGGGCAAATAAACTTTATTGTAGTTTTTTGAAAAACGAAGTATGCTCTTCTCTTGCATCTTTGGATGATCTTGAGAATCAGAAAAGTTTTGACAAAAACAGTTTTTCTCTGGGGTTTCAATCTCAAATCTGACAACCAACTTGCATATTTGGAGTTTTCAATCAGTTTTGCAGGTTCCAGCATGCCATCGATGGACTTGAGAAGCTGATCCAGCATTTGCATGTCAAATTTTGGTTGCTGGGGTCGTTTTCTGATTTTTGGAGCCATTTTTTTCTGTTAAAGGCGTCTGATTTACCCTACAGCAACATCTTCTGTTCATCAGGAAGAAAAACGCTTTCTGGGTTTTGTTTGCAGCCCCGAAAAACCATCTGGGTATCTTTTAGATTTTGCATGCAAGTTGTATATTTTTCAGAATTGAGCATGCAAAGCTACAGCCATACCCCTCTCCGTTGGCAGCCGCAGATTTGAATGCAGTTTTCAAATGTCTCGTTCTTGCTCATACGGACTCTGATTTTGATGATTCTTGTTATGAACTTGGCTATTTTTTTGTGCTCTATCCACTATTGGAGTTATTTTTTGATTTTCATGCATGAATTCTTCAGAAATTGCAGATTCTCAGCCGTGACTGTGCACAGTTCTTGTTTTGGAAACTTCGGAGGATCATAACTTTCTCATACGACCTCATATCGAGACGATTCTTTTTTTGAAAGTGCATGATTTTTTGAGTAGATTGCAGTGGTGCTATTCGTTTCTTTGATTATTGTGCCCAAGTTTCACTTTTAACATATGCTCTTCATGAGGGTTTGTAATGCATTGAAATCAAGACCTAATTTCGGTTTTTTGGCCATAACTTTTGCATACGGAGGTATCTTTCCGATCCGAAAGAAGTGCCAGAAAGCTGGTTCCGAGACAGAGATACTGGTATAGGTTTTTTTGAGTTTTGATACAGTTTGGTTGCCTATTATGGCAATCAAAGTTGAATGTTCTATTTTGCACTCCGGGAGGCGTATCTTGAGCTTCCGATCTCTGTTTTTTGACTTCTTTATATCGCTAGAAAGCTCTTTCTGTGCTCTTTCTAGTGATGTTGGTTGTTATTCCAGATTCTGTTCCAGACACATCCTATTCAGTCTTTTGCATTTTAGCATTCTGGTGGATATTCTGTTTATTTCAGGTCCAAAGATCGATTTTGTTGCTTCAATTGCTTCGTTTTGGGCTTTACCTTTTGTTGTTTTAGCCTTATATTTTTTCTGATCATTGTTGATATTCATTGTAAGCATATCAATGCAACACATTGAGATAAAGTGCCACTCTTACGATTCGGGATCCTTTTCATCATTGTGATTCGTTGTACTCGCACTATTATATAAAGTGCCATGGGGGGGATAGTTGTTTGCCACTTATAGGCCCTCTTTCTCTAATTCCTCATGTAGTGTCGACGACACATGCCTTTATTTGTGTTTGTACCTCAGTCTCGATGTGTTTGGCTCCTGTGTTGTAGGAGATTTTTGGCCCATCTTTTCAGCTGCCTGTCACCTCACCTACCTTAAGGGGAGGTTATATTGTTGTTCTATGCTTCTTTGGTTGATGGTTCGTGCCTTCTATTTCCATGGAGGTTCCTTTGGTTGATGGTTTGTGCCTTCTATTTCCATGGAGGTTCCTTTGGTTGATGGTTCGTGCCTTCTATTTCCATGGAGGTTCCATTGGTTGATGGTTCGTGCCTTCTATTTCCATGGAGGTTCCTTTGGTTGATGGTTCGTACCTTCTATTTCCATGGGGGTTCTACAGATCAACATTTTGACAGAGTTTTGCGGTTCTTCATGCTTCAGTGATGCTACTTCTTCATGATCACTCCTTGTTCCTGTTTTAGGGGACAATTTCCCTAGTGGGAGACTTCTTCAGTTCTTCACTAGGTTCTTACCTCTTTTTGGGGGAGGGTTTTTCCCTTGTGGTTTTCTCTCTTTTCCCACTTTCAGAGGTTGCATCTTCTTGCATTGTACTTGGGTACCTAACAAGGCCTCGTTGCCGGGACCCATTTCTACATCCACCTAAGCTTCGCTTATGGGGGGGTGTTAGTGTAGTTTTTTATTTTTTCTATTTTGCTAGGTTTTTCCTACACTTTTAATAATCTCGCTTAGGTTAATAAAGCATGTCTTATTAGGTGAATGGTTGTGAGGTGTCACCTTCCTACATGTGAGCATCCATTAGCTATCTTGGGAAGATACTTTGCTATCTTTAGTCTGATAGATGGTTGCTCCTCATTGGTTGTTGTTGCCACCTCCTCCCTCTTCTTAGCCTATATAAGCATGCTACCTGACTTGTATTTGCATCTCTTGTTTTTGCATCTTGTTAATGCTATTTTGCTTCTAGCATTTGCATTACTCTCTTGGAGACTAACTCTATGATGCTATTTTGATTTTGTATCATTTGCATTCATAGTTTAGATATTTACTCTTTGCACTAGTTTTCTGGGTTATTAATCTTTTCAGATTCTAACATGGGGGACATTCTATTATAATGTGATGCCATTTGGGTTAAACAATGTTGAGGTAACATATCAGTGTGCTGTGACAGTCATCTTTCATAACCTCATCCATAAAACTCTTGAGGATTACATGGATGACATCATAGTCAAATCTCTTAATGCCCTTGATCACTTATCTCATCTTATGGAAGTGTTTGATTGACTGGCTAAATATTATCTCATGCTCAACCCTAAGAAGAGTGTCTTTGGCATTACCTCGAGAAAGCTCCTGGGATTCATTGTATAATGGCATGGTATTGAGATTGATCCTAAGAAGTTCAAGGCCATCATGGATATGGATCCTCCTAAGACCCGAAAACAAGTTTTCTCTCTTCAAGGGAAACTATAACCAGTCAAGCAATTCATTTCCCAGCTCGTTGATAAGTTCCATCTGTTTACACATTTAGTCAAAGAGGATCAAGATTTCAGGTGGGACCCCATTTTCCAACACAACTTTGAACCGATCAAGCAATAATTGGCTAATCCACCTACATTGGTTCCTCTGTTTGTAGGACACCCACTCATATTGTACATCATAGCTACCCCAACAACATTAGGTGCTCTTCTAGCACAACTTGATGATGCAGGCAAGGAAAGGGCTATTTACTACATCGGCCACACTCTAGTGGGACATGAGCTCAATTATACACCAATGGAAAAGGATTTATTAGCCGTGTTATTTTCCACTCAGAAGTTGCATCATTACATGTTAAGTCACACTATGCACCTCATATCCAAAATTGATCCTTTAAAATATATGTTGTCATGTACAGTACTCACAGGGTGTCTAGCTAAATGGGTCACACTTCTTAGTGAATTTGACATCCAATATGTCAACTAGAAGGCTCTCAAAGGACATGTGATAGAAGATCACTCGACAGATGCCCCTTTGGTTGCAGATCACCCCCTCATTATGGAATTTCTAGATGAGGACTTCTGCTTAATTGATGCATAACCCTCCTAGAAATTATACTTTGACGGACTTTACACATCCCATGGCTCCGACACTAACATAATCTTGGTCACACCTCAAGGAGATTACATTCCTAAATATTTTAAGCTATATTTCTAATGTACCAACAACATCTTCGAATATGAGGCCCTTATTGTCGGGCTCAAAATAGTAGTTGAGTGCAACATCATAGAGCTACAGGTCTTTGGAGATTCCCAACTTATCATCAAATAGATCCTAGATGAGTATTAGACCAAAGATGACAAATTGTAGCCTTACAAAGTGTTGGTAGATCAATTGAAGGAGCATTTTACTCAGTTTAATTCATACAGATACCTAGATTACAAAACAAGGTTGCAGACACCATGGTGACTATTGGTTCACTTTTAGAGATCCTATGGGAGGCTACACAATATGAGTTCTTAGTCAAGTAGCTACATGAGCCTACATATGAGAATGATGAGTCAACATGGGTATGCATCTTGGCTGGTCCCCAATCCACATGGTACCACAAAATTCATGCTTACCTACAAAATGGTATCATATCTCCCCATCTCACATGAACCCAATGCTAGAACCTTATTTGCAAAGCATCCCATTATACAATCATAGCTCAAACCCTATATCACCATGGCTATCATGATTCTCTCTCTCAATGTTTCGACCTAAATGAGGCTGCAATGGTCCTCAAAGAGGTACATGCCAGATTTTGTGGTGCTCACATGTGTAGGATAGTCCTAGCTAAAAAAATCCTTCAGGTTGGATACTATTGGCCTACTCTAGAGCATGATGCATGGGACTTTGTAAAAAGGTGTCTACCCTATCAACAACATGCTAGTCTAATATGAGCCCTAGCTCAAGATCTACAACTTATTGTGCTGCCATGGCCATTTGCATGTTGGGGGTTTGACCTTATTGGTATTATAGCATCTCTCTCTTTAGAAGGACATAAGTGGATTATCAACACCATGGATTATTTATCTAAATGGGTAGAAGCAATCCCCCTTGTCACTGCCATATGAGTTTAGGTATCCAAGTTCATCCTCTATCATAGCATATATCACTTCGACATCCTAGCTACTATTTTTACTGACCATGGAGGCAATTTTGAAAATCTAAATATGGAGGAATTGTAGACTTCCCTTCATATTCATCATTTCTTTTCTAGCCCATATCTCCCATAATGTAATGGTCAGGAAGAGGCAACTAGTAAAACCCTACTCAAAATCCGAAAGAAAGTTGTCAATGATTTCGGCTGTGATTGGCATTTGCAAATCAACCCTGCCCTATGGGCCTACCACACCTCATTCCATACATCCATAAGTACAATCCCATATTCCTTGGTTTATGGTGCTAAAGCAGTATTACCTATTGAGGTTGAACTCCCATCCTTGCATATTTTTTTGCAAAGCTAGATGGGTAAAAGCATAAATGTGTGTCACCCTTTTACAAAGGAAAAGACTAACAAAAGTATAATTGTTCAGTTTCAATGATATAAAACTAGTATTATTATTTAGAATTTGAAAATGAAGTAAACTAATGAAATGTGTAGAAATGGATGAAGTTTAGGATTATAATTTTTAAAAATTATTTGGAATAAGAAATGATATATTTTCCTATTCTTTAATGATAACTTTTTAGTTTCTGAAAAATGTTGGAAATCAGGGGTCTAGTTCCCACCACAAGACTACATGGAAATAACCTTATTTCTCTTTGATGTCATATTATGTTATAGATAACATATGTAGCTAGAACAATCAAAAGAAAAATTTGGCTTTAGAACTATATTTTCTCTTTTATAATGATTCAAACTTCAACTTATTCAAATCGATAGTTTTCATCTCTCACCACATTTTTCAAAATAATTCTATTCCACCTAAAAGAAAACTTATAGATTCTAAAAGAGGACACTCTCCTTTAGTACATCATATAATTTTTAATTTTTATTAATTTGATTTAATATTTTTTTTCTTTCTCAAATTTGATAACTTCCTTAGTGTTAAAATATGTACTTGTAGAATTTTTTAATTACAAATTACTATATCTAATTAAAACACTATGGACTCTATATGTGAATATTCTTGACTTTGAGCTCTATCAAATGGTGTTTATATGTTATTAAAAAAAACATCATTAAAAATAGTAAGAGTTACTGAAATCACAATTTTTTGAAATAATTGGATTTCTTTAGTAATTGGATACTAACTAGTATAAAACATGCACTTAATTGACATTTCCAATTAGAAAAGTGTGATACCATATATAACTTAGCTAGAATAAATTTATCAAGATCATATGTTTGAAAAAAATTGATTTTTAGATAGAAATACTCAAATTCAGTTATTCTGATAAGTTAGGCTGAAAGGTGACACAACTTTACACCTTAAGCTAGATATCAGATGAGCATTATAGAATGGCTAGACTTACCTAGCTAGATTTACTTGACGAGAAAAACCGACAGGCCTATGACCACCTTGTGTTCTACCAAAATCACCTCAAGCACAACTTCAATAGGAAGGTACATCCATGCCAATTTCAAGGAGACATGATCCTCAAAGAAAACATGAAGGTCCAAGAAGACCAAGAAAAGCAAGGTAAGTTTGAGCCCACATGGCTTGGCCCTTACATAGTCACAACTTCTTTTGGCTTTGAGGCCTATCAGCTATCCACACTTGAGGGTGAGGTCTTGAATGACCCCACCAACATCATTCACCTCAAGAAATTATATGCCTAAAAATACTTTGTGTATCCTACTCCCTCAAAATGAGAAAATGGAAGAGAAAAGAAATGAGAAAAATAATAAAGAAAAAAAGCATCCAATGGTGAAAACTTGGCAATTCAAGTGCCTTGGATAGGTACCTTGATGAAAACCTAGCAATTAGGTGCTAGGAGTGCTTAGCCTTTTTATTATCTATCAATGACATACATCTCCCCCATTACCCCTTCACACCTCATCCCTTGTCTTCTCATTTTTCAAGGCATTGCAAGAGGTTTATCGTCACATCCTGAGTATTTCCCTTTCAGCATTCATTAGCTTAGAAAGCCTACCTCACTCACATATTCTACCACATCCTTATGCTCTACCACATTTATCATATCAACTGTATCATATCATTGTACTCTACCACATGTATCATATCAAGTGTATTTTACCCAGGTTGTGCTCTACTACATGTATCATATCAGGTGTATTTTATCCTTGTGCTCTACTACATGTAACATATTAGGTTTATTTTATCCTTGTGCTTTACTACATGTATCATATCTAGTGCATTTTCCCCTTGTACTCTACCACATGTATCATATTAGGCGTATTTTATCCTTGTGCTTTACCACATGTATCATATTCGATGCATTTTTTCCCTTGTACCCTACTACATGTGTCATATCAAGTGTATCTTAACCTTTGTACCATTTCTATGTATCATAATAGGGTAAATGCATAGATGTGTGTCACCGTTTATGATACCAAAACCTATTTTGGTCTAATCACATTTCTCTATCAAAATTCTTTTTTTTTTCAAAAACTAAAAATACTCATTTATAGATCTCAGATTCAATATCATCATTATATAAATTTTTGAGTGTTTTGATTAGTTATAGTATGCTATAATCTCAAAATATTATAAGTCAATATTTCAACATTTCAAAAGATGCTCCCTCAAAAAAGGAAAAAAAAAAGTAGATCATATAAAAAAATTAAAAAATTATATTTATCTCTAGAGGAGAGAATCCTCTTGATGAATATGGTTTTTTTTTAAAGAAGGTATGGATTTGTTAGGAAGGTTTTCACAGGAGGAAAAAATTATTGGATTCTAATAAGGTCAAACTTGAGTACTTATAACAAAGAAAATATACATCAAAAATAATTATTTCTTTTTTTGTTCACTAGATATACATGTCATCTATAAGATATTTTCAAATCAGGAAAAAAGAAGATGATTTGTATATACTTGTTTGATGGGAACTACACCCTATATTTTTTACAGTTGAAAAAGGGACTTCAAAATAAAATAAAATGAAAAAAATTTTACTAAAAAAATTTACAAAAATTATAGGCATAAAATTCATCCAATTCTACACATTTCATCACTTTACATCATCTTCATATTTTAAACACAAATACCATTTTTTTTGTCATTAATGTTGAACTATCACATTCTGATATCCCATTTCTTTATAAAAGGTGACACAAGTTTGTGCTTTTACCCAATACCAGTATCATATCCTTGTAACAACAACAATACTTATATAACATATCCATGCCCAAATACCTATATTACACACCTGCTATCTCCTCAATCCTGAGCTTCTCCCCATCATACACATACCCACTATTTTATTCTATCATATGCTCCTGAGTCATCCACCCATTGTATAGTCATGCTTGTACATTTCTAAGTCTTATAGTGAAACCCTACATCACTAAGCCAGTCATCTATAGAAAAGTATCATTTTGAATTTTATCACCATTCTAAACATACTATTGCTAAATCCTTACAAGATGCTTCCTTCCTCGTACCTCGCATTAGCCTGTCACTATCTAGTTATCTTGATCCCTTTGGCAAAAGGTTACTTTATCATGGATTTTTTCTTTCTTCTATTTTTTGGTTTTTTTTTTGCTTCTATATTTTAGTAGGTCATTTCTAGGTGATTACAGTTGTTCCCTGCTCAAGGTCACCATGATCTCTTATATCATGGTGTGCTGTGAATGGGGCAACTTGAAAGCATGGTTTTGACCATGACCTTTTTCTACTTATGAGTGAGTCTGATATCACCCTTGCATATTCCAAACATGTTTTCATTTATGATCACATGATGCAATTGGGAAATATAATTTTCTTGTGGATCACCCCGCATCATGTCCACTTTGATTTCTTCGAAACTCATGTGTGATGCTGGGACAATCCTTGCATGCTTGTTTGAGTCAGTCCTATGTAATGGTGGGGAAAAGGCCTTGAAATTCCTAGTAACCTTGGTAGATCCCTAATATTCCTATATAAAATAAAGTGATTTCACTACATGGTGGTACTTCTTTATAAAGTACCCCACTCTCAAGCTCTCGGTGTATCCCCTCATTCTCAACATTTTCTCCCATACGAAGAATTACTTGTTCATACCACCTTCACACACACTTGTACTCACCCCCTCCTACACATTCTCTTAGCCTCCTATCCTTTCTACCCCTACTCCCTCAAAACTCTTATCCCCCATGACCTACACTTTCCCCATCATCCCTATCTCCTACTCAATCCCATCCACTTGTGTCTTCAACATGTGTCCTATTTAAAGTTGTGCATATTGTTCCTACCTGTTGACCATGGTTATGATCGATCAGTAATATGTTGCACCATTCTCCTACACCCCATATTTGTTTTCCTATCACTCTACATACCTTTTACATCATAGCTACTCATCATTCCTACCCCCTCCTTAAATCCCTTCTCCTAATCTTTCCCTTTCCTATGCTACCCTATTCTTTTGCATCATATATCTTTCTCACCCTTCAGATCTTTCCATCATCAAAATCTTTTGATTCAATTTCCTTATTGTCAAACTTTGAGCTATCTTCATTATCATACCCTTACAAATTCTAAATCCCTAGGCTAAGGTTTCACCTTTATTATATTACGTTCTTTATCATAGTTCACTATCATAGCCCTAAGTTCATATATCCTATTTCTATCATCCTGACTAAGAGTTCATTGGTGAATCAATTTTCAAACATCATATTCTTAATGGTTAGTATCTCATTCTTTATCATAGATCATTATTCTAGATTGAATTTTGTTACATCACACCCCACCATCTCACTTTTTCTTGCATCATCATAAATTATGTTTATTTCCTTTTTATTTTCCCACCATCATAGTGCTCCATTTATTTAATAGGTTATATCATCCTAAATTGTGTTCATTTATCCTCATCATAGTTTGGATTTATCTTATAATTCATACATCATATGTTATATATCATATTTTATCATCCTAATCTTTTAGTTCACTTACCATATGTTCTTATCATAAGCCTTTTTAGTTCATTTATCATATTTTCTCATCACAGTTGGCATTCATGTTTAAAAATATACTCCATTATCATAAAACTCTCATTCATTTTATCATAGTTTAAATAGTTTTCTTTTAAAGGTTGCATCCATTTTTTATTTTTGTTTTTCATTTATTCATATTTTCATCTCTTAGGGCATGTATATATTATCATTATTGTTATCATAAATATCATCATAAATACAAATTTTTTTTAACATCACATCATAAACATCACATCCTACATCACAAACATATCAATACTATCCCATCAAATCACATCATAAATATCACATCTTGCATCACAAACATATCAGTACTATCCAATCAAATCACATCATAAACATCACATCCTGCATCAAAAACATATTAATACTCTCCAATCAAATCACATCATAAAAATCACATCTACATCACAAACATATCATTACTATCCCATGAAATCACATCATAAACATCGCATCCTGCATCACAAACATATTGGTACTATCCAATCAAATCACATCATAAACATCACATCCTACATCAGAAACATATCAGTACTCTCCAATAAAATTACATCATAAACATCACATCCTACATCACAAATATATTAGTACTATCCCATCAAATCACATTATAAACATCACATCTTGCATCACAAACATATTAGTATTATCCAATAAAATCACATCATAAACATCACATCCTACATCAAAAACATATCAGTACTCTCTAATCAAATCACATCTTGCATCACAAACATATCAGTACTATCCCATCAAATCACATCATAAATATCACATTTTGCATCGCCAACATCTCAGTACTAACCAATCAATTCATATCATAAACAACATATCCTACATCACAAACTATTAGTAACACCTTGAATCTCATAAAACATCACATTCTACCTCAAACCACATTAGTCTCTCATCTACCTCTAAAAATAGCCACATCATAAACCAAATCATGACATCATAAATCCATACATCCATATCCCACCCCAAAGAATGATATATATCAGCCACAAAGAATAAATAATAAATCACCCCCTACAAAAATATCAATGTCCATCATAGTCCAAATATCTAGTATCCATATCATACAACTAATTGTATCAATACATAAGGTCTACACCTGCAAAAACATATCAAACAACAAATAAAAAAATAAAATATCAAAACCAACATATCACTACTCTCCCTCCTCCACTACCTCCTCATCATGGGACTCATAGGTATCCCTCTTTTCCCCTAGCACTACTGGTGGTGGAGTTTGTGGCCCCATCAGTTCCCCTCCCATCCCCAAGCTCTCTACCTCATCCATCCTCCCACTCATCCCCCTATCTCACCTCTAGCTCTGCCCTATCTTGTAGCTCTTCCCTGTGTGTTGAGACCCACCTATCCTCTATGAGCACCCAATGCTCCATCCACTCTCTCTCCCTCCACTCTACATTTTTTTGTGGGTCCCAACTATCCCTGAATGTGTCAACAATCTATAGTGCTCTATCTAATCTATTAGAACCATTGCATGATACCTCCTTTGATAAAACCCTACTCTATCTCTCAACTTATCCACCTCTCCCTGCAACCTCCTCACCTCCTCCATCCCTCTACTAACTACCACCTGTGCTCTCAAGGTTGTCACCTCCACCACTAGTCTATCCCATTACTATTGAATGGCGTCCAACTTCGCCTATACTACTTGCCTCTCTAGGCTCACCACCTTTAACTATTAGGATTAAACCACTAATAGAAATAACAATTACATGCAAATATAACCAATAATAGAAAATAATAGATCACATAGAAAATAACACAAGACACCAAGATTTAATGTAGTTCACCCAATCCCTGGGCTATGTCCACCAAATACCAAGTCTGATATTAGTACGACCCAATGATTAAAACTTGATTACAATTTGTAATCCCTTACATCTCAATACTGCCACAAGAACCAATTTTATATCACCACAGTGAAACAATCCCTAACCCTAACCCCTTTTATACAAGTATTTTTATGCCACTTTAGGAATTCAAATTCTCCCTTGTCACAACCTTTGTAAACATATCTTCTGGATTGTTATATATATATATATATATATATATATATATATATATATATATATATATATATATCTTGTCCAACTTTAACTATCTATCTTCCAAAACTAGCTGAATGAAATGGTACCACAATTGTATGTTTTTTGTCTTAGAATGTAGAGCTAAACTCTTTGCAAGATGAATGGCACTCTGACTATTTGTAAAAAAATAATTATCCCTCTCAGGGTATCCCAATTCTTTCAAAAAGAAATGAGGATATATCATCTCCTTTGATGCCTCTGTAGTAGCAATATACTCTACCTCTATAGTGGGTAATGCATTAACCTTCTATAACCTAGAAAACCAGTTCACCATTGCCCCACCAATAGTGAAGACATAACCTATAGTACTCTGTCTAGTATTAATATCCCCTACCAAATCTGAGTCAACATAGCCCTGTAAATCAATAATAGAGCCCCAACATGTAAAAACCTATTGGATGTTCCTCTCAAATATCTAAGAATCCATTTGACTGCATTCCAATGCTCAATTCCTAGGTGACTCATATACCTACTAACAACTCCCATTGCATGTGCAATATCTAGCCTAGTACATACCATTTCATACATGAAGCTTCCTACAACTGAAGCATAGGGTGCTTTGGACATCTTATCCTACTCTATTTGTGTCTTGGGACACATCTCCTTTGTCAACTTCAAATGATTAGGTAAAGGTGTGCTGACAGCTTTAGCATTCTCCATAGAGAAATATTGCAACACCTTCTCAACATAATCATCCTAAGATAGCATCAACTTTTTTTTCTTCCTATCTCTACAAATCTTCATACCAAATATTTGTTTTGCTGCCTCCAAATCCTTCATAGCAAATGCATGTGCTAACTAAAATTTTAGCCCCTTAATATGATCCATGTTAGACCAAACTACAAGTATATCATCAACATATAAACATAAAATAATGTAGCTATTATCATCCAACCTCTTAAAGTAAATATAATGATATGAATGACACATAATATATCCATGCTTATGCATAAAATTGTCAAATTTTAGATACCATTATTGTGGTGCTTGCTTCAAGCCATATAAATTTTTCTTCAATTTGTACACTAAGTTCTCCTTACCTTTGACCTCAAATCCCTATGGCTAATCCATGTATATTTCTTCATCCAAATCATCATGAAGGAAGGTTGTTTTAAGATCAAGCTACTCTAAATACAATTCTTTAGTAGCCACAATACTTAAAACAGTATGGATAGAAGTCATCTTAATAATAGGAGAAAATATCTCATCAAAATTAATGCAATTTTTCTGTGCAAATCCTTTTACAACTAACTTGGCTTTAAATATTTTCTTTCCTTCATCCTCTTCTTTTAACCTGTAAACCCACTTATTTTGTAAATCTCTTTTACCTATGGGTAACTTGCCTAAATCCCATGTCTTATTCTTTAACAAAGAGTCTATTTCATCTTTCATTGAAGACTTCCACTAAATCTTAGTAGCCACCTACATCGCTTCATCATAACATTTAGGTTCACCAACATCTATTAATAAAATTGAATAGAAAGAGGAAGAAAATCTTTCTAGAGGTCTAATTTGCCTTGCTAACCATCTAACATTCATTGATGTGTGTGGTATTTGTTGTTACAATTGTTGCACATCATGAGGAATGGGTAGAAAATCATCTTTTGGAGTATCATCCAACACTACATAATCATCTTCTTTCTTCTCATGTTGCTATAACAGATCTTTATACAACACTTTCTCATTGAATATGACATCTCTGCTTCTTACAATTTTATGATTTTCAAAATCCTAAAGCCTATAACCAAATTAATTAATGCCATATGCAAAAAATACACATTTCCTTCACTCAGCTTCCAGCTTGGTTCTATTTTTAGAATCTATGGGAGCAAGTGCTTCACAACTTAAGGTCTTGAGAAAAGAATAACTCGCCTTCTTACCAGTCCATGCTTGCTTAGGAATACCACAACCCAAAGGAGTAGAGGGACCTCTATTAATCAAATATACACTAGTATTGATAACCTCTATCCACATGCATAAGGGCAACCCATTATGCAACCTCATGCTCCTTGCATGCTCCATTATAATCTTGTTTATGCATTCAACCACTCCATTTTCCTGTGGAGTCCTAGGAATAGTTTTTTATCTATGAATACAATTAGTGGAGCAATAATCTTCAAATTCATGACTGCAATACTCACCACCATTATCAAATCTGAGACATTTTAATTTCTTACCAATCTCATTTTCAACCAAGCATTTCTATTTCTTAAAAATTTGAAATACATCAGAGCTAGTCCCCATACATCGGTATGCACAAGCTCTAATTCCTCCTCTCTCTTTTTTTCCTTCCAATTCTTCACAAAACTCACTCTCTTTTGTTTTCCATAATTTCTCCACAAGCTCTATTCTTCACAAGCTCTAATTTCTCCTTTTGTTTTCCTTCCTATTCTTCACACAACTTTTACAGAAATCCATATTAACACATTTTAGACCTGGTAAAACATTCTTTTAATGAAGTACTTTCATACCTTTCTCACTCATGTGCCCAAGTCTATTGTGCTATAGTACTATATTATATTTACAACAACTATTTGTTCTAGCTACTAAACTGTAGCAACTATTTCTAAACATTCATTTTTCTTTGAAACAATTAAACTAGAAGGAACAATATGACCTATACAAAGATATAAGGTGCCTACTTTCACACATTTTTCTACTACAAGGGAAAATTTTGTAGCCTTCCAATATTTATCATTAAAAGTAACTACACAACCCTCATCACCATGTTGCCCTATTGAAAGTAAATTCCTACTCAGCCTTGGAACATGTCTTACCTTATGTAGTAGCCAATGGTTCCCATTATGCAATTTAATCTTAACTTTTCCCTTTCCAAAAATTTGACAGGGTTCATTATTCCCCAAATAAACAAGTCCAAAATCCTCTTAGACATAATCAATGAAATAACCTCTATGAAGTGTAGCATGAAATGAAGCACCAGAATCTAAAACTCATGAATCATCAACACTTTCTAAAGACAAAAGCAAAGCATCCTCTTCAGATTTGTTACTTACCACATTCACCTCCTTCTCTCCATTTGGTTTATCTCCTTAATTTTTATTTTGAGTCCAATAATCTTTCCTTTTATGCCCTTTTTTCCCATAATATCAGTAGTCATTTGGTATTCTTGACTAAGACCTCCTACCCTTTGACTTTTCTCTTGATTTTCCACAATTTCTAGAATTAGTTCCTCTTTCAGTCATTTTGCCTCTACTTTGTGCATTTAAAGCACCTCTTGATGTAGATCCACCTGAGGTTTTCCTATGAGTTTCCTTACTCAAAATAACACCAATCACATCATCATATTTTAGGGTACTAGATCAAGGAACAAAATTACTCATAGCCATTACCAAGCCATTCTAGCTTTCAGGCAAAGAACACAAGATCAAGAGAGCCCTAATTTATTCATCAAAATTGATACCCATAGAAGATAACTAGCTAGTAATATTATTAAACTCATTTAAATGATCTACAATAGATGCACCTTTTTCCATTTTCATATTAAATAAAAATTTCATGAAAAATACCTTGTTTGAAGCAGAGGGCTTTTCATACAGTTTCACTAGAGTTTGCATAAACTCTTTTGTCATCTTTGATTTTCTAATATTAAATTCCACTGATGGTGCTAGGCATAATCGAATGCTTCTAAGTTCCTTTCTCTCCAAAAGATCCCACCTGTTATTTGACATAGATCCTTGATTCTTTTTTTTGCTTTCCAATGGCTTCCATAAATTCTTTTAATAAAGATAGTCTTCCATTTGCATCTTCCATAACTAAAAGTTTTGCCCATTAAACATGTCAACCGTCAGGTTACCCTTGTCTACCATTGCTCCCACTCAACTCTGAGACTCCCACTCAACCACGAGACTTTCCTACAGAGGATAACTGAAAAAAACAACCTAGCTCTGACACCACTTGTTATGATTAAACTACGAATAGAAATAACAATTAAATGCAAATATTGCCAATAAAAAATAAAAATAGATCACACAAAAAGGAACACAAGACACCAATATTTAACATGGTTCACCCAATGTCTAGGCTACGTCCACCAAACAACAAGTTCAATGTTATTACAATCCAGTGATTACAACCTGATTACAATCTGCAATCCCTCACAGCTTAATACCACCACAAGAAATAGTTTTGCATCACCAGAATGAAAAAATCTCTAACCCTAAGCCCTTTTATACAAGTATTTTTATGCCACTTTAGGGTTACAACATATTAGCCATATGTCAACCATACATTGGCCACAAAGAATTTATGAAGTATGTACAATACTTCACTAGTTAGTCAACACAAACTAACACTAACCTCCCCTTGAACTGCCCTCCCTCCACCCATAGTGTCCACACCTCTATCCTTTCTCCGTCTACTTGTCCCTATGTCACATTGCACTCATGTTGCATTGATCTCTCTCTATACTAAGGTGATCTCTCTCCTAACATTTATCTCATAGCAATAGGCTAGGCACCTCATGTACCTATTACAAGGATGCATATTAATGCACCAATCCATCACTTCCTTTGCTTGCCAATGAGCCCCCTCCACCACTCCCATCTCCTCCACCTATCGGCCCCTATAGTCTCTACTCCTCCCCCTTTGGTCCCTTCTCCACTGTTGGACTCTCCTCTCTCTTCTCTAGTTGTGCCCCTCTCTCCTTCTGCCTCCTCTCTCCCCTCTGCCTCTACCTCACTGGCCCCTCCTCCTCTGTGATAGCCTATACCCACTGTTGCAATCCTCTAACAACATATCTGCCCTATCTTGTTGCCTAGGCTATCTCCCCTATCACCACCGTAGCCCTAGTCACATGTGCTTGCCCTACTAGCCTTGGCCACTAGAACTAGTCTCAATACTCTTGTGTGGAGCCTACATCTACTGCTCCACCAAACCAATCCCACCAGTGTGGTGCTAAATCTTTTTAGGCCTACATTAAACCATCCTTCTATAGCACCAACCTATAAATTGACACTAACTCATGTGTAACCCGCTGATACTAGTTCAACTCCCCAAGAGCCACCTGAACCCATCTAAACTACTGCAAGGCCCTATTCAGCTAGTAATGCTATGCTATGTATTCCTACTACCCAAAAATGAAACATGGTGATATGATATATAGTAGATGTTGTCCCTCCTTTGCCCATGGCCGGAGCCCCATATATGATCTCCATAGCACTACCCTAATCTCATCTATCTAGACTCACTAGTAGTCCACATCCTCTATATGATAATATGTCAAAGGCTATCCCTAGTTGTAAGCGAATGGCTCCTCTATTCACCTATCCCTTCATTCAATTGACTTGAATGCCACAATATTTTCCCATGCCCACACCTATAATAATTTAGGGAATCCTATGCTCCTCCCTTGCTATCTTACTCCTTGATATACAATCTGATGCAAATCTTGATAAAACTCTACCAACATCAAAGATCCCCAAGCTATAAGGACTCCTACATCCATTATTTGAATGATCATTAGTATCAACGCCAAGGTAACTCCTGTCTTGCTTGTATCTAGGGAGATATACCCCAATACTAACCCACATACATAAAAATAGATCTGCCTCTCCATAGCTACCTAGTCAGAGTGCTCATCCAATGCAAACTGCCCTCAATGGATTTGGTACACCAATCCTAGCCCCACTATCCTTTGTATTGTTTCCTCCTCAGTCATCTCTCTAGTTGCCATCACTGGCATCCCTCACATAGCTAAGCTAAAAATCTTGTACACATCCTCCAGTGTCATGCTCATCTCCCATATAAGCAAGTGGAATGTGCCTATCTCGATGTGCCATTGTTTGCACAAAGTTATCACTATCATCATATAAGTACGTGTATGGCTCAATCTTGCCAGGTACCCAAGGCTGATGGCATAATCCTTGCCTAGCCCACTGGCATAAGCTACTCTCTGGTGTGTAGTATAGTCTTCCATTGCTCACATGACACCAATGCCTCTAGAAACCATTGCACATAAACTAGTCACATGTCAATTTTCATTCATATTTACCTTTCCTAAATGCCCCTTGCATCCCTCTACTCAATCACTCCTTTGCCTACACCTCTTCCCTTTTCCCCCATTCTTGCCATTGTATTCCTATGAACCCTCTAAACATGTGATCCTACTATTACCAATTATCACAAGATCATGGTTTGTCCCATTGACCATCCCAAAGCCTACTTGCATTCCTGCAAGTGCATTCTTGTGACATTTCTAAACTCATGATCCCACTAATACTAGTTCTCATGAGATTACTATTTGACCCTTTGACCTCCCTCAAACTTTAACCACATCCTCATAAGTGTGTTCCCATGTGACTTAACCCTAGCAATCCCAGTGATACATCTTCCTATGGGATAACATTTGACGTTTCCTCTTGGTCAACTCCTAACATGTTCCAGCATTGACCCAGTCATTGTAGTGAAATAATGTCCCCACTGTGAAAAGTGCATATTTTCTCACAATATCGCTTTCCTGCCACCCATTCTTCATTTCCATAGAAACTTCCTACCCAAATTCATGATCTTGTGAAAGCTATTGGCTAAACCTATTTTTCCCCTCTCCTAGCCATTTTTTGTAGGATCATGATCCCACTGATCCTGCTAGCAATCCTACTACACCCATGTTTGCAGGATCACTTTCCCTATGTTGTGAGAATGCTAAAAAAACTATAAAATAAAAAAATAAACAATGGTTTTTGACCTTACAGATTGATCTAGTGTCTATCACACTCGTACTCACTATACCAATATGCTAGATGCTCTGGTCATCTAAGTACAATCGTTGCGTTGTGTAAATCAGAGCTCCTAGTAGTAATATCTCATCATCTATCTAAAAGAAAATAACTCTTTCTAGCCCCCCTCCAGCACCTTATAGGCCCCCAAGGGTTCCCTATCTTTCCCTATGACTCCTCCAGTGACCTCCTTTTCCTCCAACCTTACTTCTTTTTGCCATTTCCCTATCCTTTTCATCCTCTTTTCTACCCTTATGTGTCCTCTTGCTCACCCGAACTACCTATGACTTTTTAAAGAGTCATCAAGCCTCATATTCTTTCCTCACCACCTTCTTGAGGGGGTATCATGTAGTCCATTCTCTCCTCTTCTACTAAAAATTGGGGAAACCATGTTGCTATCAAAATCTTCTTCACATCATTTGTATTCAAACTTTTTTGAAATAGTGTTATTCCAACTCTATGTCAAAGAGGGGCAAAATGTAAACACCTAAATTTAATTACATAACTAGGTAATCTTATTTAGTTATCTCTGAGGATATTATTGGTTAAATATTTATCATTTAATTAATTAATCATCGTCTCTTAGTTAATTAATTAATTAAATTAACTATAGTCCAATTCATAATATCAAATGATAACTCGAAATCAATTTATCAATTAAATCCCTATTTCTCTATTAAATTAAATAAATCCTCAAATCTATTTAATTTAATCTCATATCCCTTATTTATTAAATAAATAATTTAATAGATCATTCCTAACCCCTAAAACATCCAGAAACTCTACCCTTACCCCTAATCCAACCCATCCACCCATACTAACCTCACTTAGCCTCCTAACTAACCCATCCCATCAAAGCTAAGCCACTTGCCCCCTAACCCCCTTTCTAAACTAAGTCTAATCCCCCTCCTAAACATGTGTACAACTTAAAGCAAGGGTTAAGACTTTCTAACCCAAGCCAAATTCAATAAGTCTCCCTTATCCAAGAGTATTAATGGCTCTTACATGCCAGTAATACCTCTTACATCCCTCTTAATGTCTCTTACATCCCTCTTACACACTCATTCTCCCTCATTACTCCCTTTGACTAACCCTTATTCCATCCTCTCACAATCATCCTGATTGTGACAAGTGTCACTCCCCTATTGGCTCTAAACAAGCACAATCCATGTGCTCCCTTTTGAAAATATCCTAGCCCTCCTTCATCCTTTCTCCTTCCTCACATCTTGACTCTCCATTTTTCTACCCCTTAGCCTATAAATGAAACTCTCTCCCTTCACAAATATCATCCACTTTTATCCAAACTTATAATGCTATTTTGAGAGCCTAAAAGCTAAAAAAATAACATCATAATGTTGAAATCCATCCATACCCCTATTTTTGAAACCCTCATCCATATACACACTTGATAGAAACACCCCACTTATTGAAAGCTTGAGCACATTGTGAGCATACATCCCTTATCCATCAGGTACATATGTACATTATCATGGGTTATACCATAAGAAGCCTACCATTCTTGGTTTGTCTTTCTTAGTGGTGATAACCTTGGTTCTATAATAAGTGTTAGCTTATTTAGTTGTGTGAATGGGTCTTATTAAGTTAGTATTCCATTTACACTAACTAGAATAGGTGATACAAGCCCTTCCCAACCTAGGCACTATTTGAGGATATAAGGTATCATACCATCAAAAATATGCATTATTGGCTAGGCATATAATTGTTAGACATATATATTGTGTTGTTCTCATGGAAAAAAAAACTAGGGATAGGAGGGTCTAAAGGATTTGGAGGTCTAGCATTGGAAATTCAAAAATCTACACAATGGGGTCACTTCTACAACAACAAAAGGAATAAAAGATTCCATCATTAAAAATGAAATAAGGATGATACCTTCATTGTAGATGCTCAAAATAACCTAAGAAAGGAGTCTTGGTGAAATAAAACTTAGGGAATGAGTTAAAATGAGTCAAGGGTGTGAATAAAAGTGCATCCAAAGAATTTCCCATGCATTATACACCACAGTAAAATTGAAAATATGCTCAAATTTGAAGGGTCATAGGTTGGAGCTAAAACTTTCCAACTCAAAAAAATTCAGTTATTGAGGTATTTGAAATCTCAAACACTATAAACATGGGAAAGAAAATCACTTTTTGAAAATTTTGTTGTACATACATTGAGAAAATGAATAAAAAATTTTACTTTACATCTAAATTGTAATAACTCCAATAGGTTATAACTTCTTCAAACACCAAAATTTTCTCTAGTTCAATTGTTTGAAATTTTTCCAAACACTTTTCAAGTAAGCTCTGATACCAATGTAATAACCTGAACAGGTTATAACTTCTTCAAAAACCAAAATATTCTCTAGTTCATTTGTTTGACATTTTGTCAAACACTTTTCAAGCAAGCTCTTATATCAATGTAATATCCTCTTAAAAGGAACTAATAGGCAAGTGCAATTCTTTTGGTATATTCAATGCAAATACATGGAGGCTAGATATAATACAAAACAATTGACATACTATAATGACTATAGTTATGCAAAAATTTGATTATAAATTATCACGACAAAATCATATGCTTATGAAGTATAATGATAACTACTCATCGTTACAAGAGGAACCTAATAATATTGATGCCCAAGAATGAAAATGAATCAAACATAGATATTGTAGTGCAACATCATGCATGCGTACTATAGCAGCCAAAATCTATTCTCCAATTTAAGCACAAATAGAACTCTTGAATTGAAGCTCTCCTGACTACCAAATTAAATGGATATTTCACCACCTCAAATGGTTGCAACACTGAAGAGTTAACGTTTTGCAATGGCGGATTGAAATTGAAAACCTTAGTTTCTTCTCCCAAACTTAATATCAAATTCAATTCACAATAATCAAATGATAAACAATGAAGCTCTCACCTCTATTTATACTTTTCCTTCACCCTTCTAGAAGGAAATAAAATATTTAATAATTGCATTCTCTAGAAGTTTCTCCCTTTCCAATAATTAATGTGCTTTTAGGAAATTAAATTACTAGAAGTTTCCCCCTTACAATAATTAATACATTCTCAATTAATTAAATTAATTAAATATAAAGTCACCTTTTATTTTAATTTATTTAAGGACTTTATAAGAAATTAATTTAATTAATTCATCCTTATTTCTCCACTTTTCCTTTGGAGAATGTCAAGGCTAAGAACTCAACTAAGATGCTAAAAAGATGGGGACATTAAAGTATGCCCTCCTTGAAATTGCTTGTCCTTAAGCAACTTCAAGTTCAGATGCTGAAAAATCTCCTCATTCTCCCATGTTGCATCCTCTACTGGCAGATCCTTCCATTTCACCAAATACTCCCTTATAGTGTGCCACCTCAAGTTCCTTTCTCTAAAATCAATGATAGCCTTTGGCACCGATATCAATTTTCCGTCATCGTCTAAGGGTGGGAGAATTGTAGAAGGAACAATATGATGTCCTAGTGCCTTCTTGAGGTGTGACACATGAAAAATGTTGTACACCTTGCTCCTTGCTAGTAAATCCAACTCATAAGTGACATCTTCCACTTTCCTAATAATCTTGAATAGACCATAGTATCGTGGTTTAATTTTTTTTAGCACCAATCTTCTTGAAAGTGGATTGATGGTAAGGCAACCACATAAGATACACCATATCTCCAACTACAAAATTTTGCTCTGTCCTCTTCTAGTTTGCATACTACTTCTACTGATTCTTTACATTTTTTATATTATCCTTGAGATTGTTAACAATTTCTTTACTCTTCTGTAACAAATCACCTACTCTGGGCACTGTATTGTTGCTCAAAAGAAAATCCATAAAATTAGGTGCCTCATACCCATATAGGGCCATAAAGGGTGACATCTAAATAGACATGTGATAAGTGTTATTGTAGCAATACTAACAGAGATAAATCAACTTTACCCATGCCTTTTGTTGCCCTACTATATAATTTATGAGATATCCCTCCACCCATATATTTACTATCTCTATCTAACCATCTATCTGAGGATGGTAGCTAGTACATAGAGTGAGCTCTATCACACACAACCTAAGTAGCTCCTGCCAAAAATGACTCATAAACCATTTTCTTTGTCACTCACAATGCTTCAAGGTAAACCATATAGTGTAAATATCTCCTTGAAGAACAACTCTACCACCTGTGTAGAAGTGTATGTAGTAGTGATCGGAAATAAGTGTGCAAACTTCGTAAGGTGATCCACAACCACATATATGTAGTACCTACCTTGGGCTCTAGGTAGTCCTGTGATGAAGTCCATAAATAAACACTCCCACTTCCTATCGATAATTAGAGGTGGCTGAAGTAAACCACCTAGATAGGAGTGTTCCTACTTATTTTATTGGTAGGTGGGACACTCCCTAATATGCTGAAGTACTTCTGCTTTGAGCCATTTCCATGTGAAGTGCTCTCTAATCTACTAGTATGTCTTGTAGAAACTAGGATGTCCTGCCATAAGTGAATCATGAAAAGATTTTAGAACCATCCTCCTCACTATTGATCTTGGACCCAAAAATATTTGCCCTTTGTAAATGATGAGCTCATTCACAATGGTGTATCTATTGTCCTAAATAGTTCCATCTATAAACTCGATGGTCCACACATCCTTTGCATACTCTATAAGGATCAAGTGTCTCTAATCCTCTAATATATCTATCAATAAGCTCAAATGGGACCTACATGATAAAGCATTAGCAACTTCACTTTCTACCCCTTTAAGATATGTAATATCAAAGTCATAGGACATTAACTTGCTCACCCATTTCTGTTGCCTATCATTGAGATCTCACTACTCCAAAAAATGTTTTAGGCTATTATGGTGGGTTTTGATACAAAATTTGTTACCTACCAAATATTTCCTGAATTTAGCCAAAGCATGCATAATGGCTAACATCCCTTTATCATATATACTGAAGCTCTACTCTAGCCCTATTAGTTTCCTACTCTCATAAGCAATAGGGTGGTTCTCCTACATAAGTATCGCTCCAACACCCTCTTTGGAAGCATCACAATGTAGCTCAAAAGGATTTTTGAAATCTGGTAATGCTAACACTGGATACGAAGTCATCATCTCCTTAAATTTCTCAAAACACTTCTAAGCCGCAAGAGACCACAAGAAAGCTCCCTTTCTCATCAAATATGTCAAGGGTGATGCATGCCTGGAATATCCATCTACATACCTCCTATAGGAACCACATAATCCAAGAAAGCCTCTCAACTATGTAAGGTTCACTAGTGAAGGCCACTCCACAATGGCACAAATCTTTTCAGGATCCATGTGTATGCCTTCTGTACTGATGATGTGACCCAAATAAAATAGCTCTATCCTACCCAAGTCACATTTTGACTCCTTTGCATACAAGGACTCTCTACCCAATATATCCAACACTCTATTAAGGTGAACCAAGTGCTCCTCCCAAGATCTACTATACACCGATATATCATCAAAGAAGATGAGTACAAAATTTCTCAACTGAGGATGGAAAACCTTATTCATTGTTGCCTGAAAAATAGTAGGTGCATTAGTTAGCCCAAATGGCATAGCTACAAACTTGAAATGGCCACAATGACATCTAAAAGTTGTCTTCTTGATGTCCTACTCTCTAACTCTAATCCAGTGATAGCCTGATTTGAAATCTATTTTTGAGAAGTAAGCTCCATGAAGCCCATATATCAACTCATCGATCTTGGGAATGGGGTACATGTTTTTAATTTTCTTCCTATTAAGCACCCTATAATCAATGCACATCCCTAATGTCTCATCATTCTTTTTCACCAATACCACTTGAGAAGTGAAAGGAGACTTACTTGGTCTAATGTGGCCCATAGTGAGTAACTAATTTATGGTTCTTTCAATTTCATCCTTCAACCTCTTTAGATGCCAGTAAGGTATAATCATGATGGACTTAGCCCCCTCCTCTAGCTCAATGATGTGCTCAATACCCCTGTATGGTTGTCTACTTGGTGGAATGTCACTAAAGACCTTTGAGCGTTTAACTCTAAGCTTCTAAATATTAGGAAGATATTCAATCTTCTATTGCCCCTCTTATGATGGCATTAACATGCACTCTATTTCCCATTCCATATGATCATGTCGAATCAATATAGCCATCCTCTAGAAAGAGACCATTCTGAAATTACTGTTCTTGATTGCCTTAAGAATCTATGTCTTCCCATTTACTTTAAACCTCATCACCATCTCCTTGAGATTAAGAGTGAACTCACCAATATCATGCAACTGACTCATTCCAAGGACTATATCTATATCTCCCATATGCACAACATAGAAATATGTTGTAAAGGCATAATTATTAACTTCCAATAGGAGTCTAGTGATCTTACAATCACAATTGAGGACATAGCCATCATCTACCCTCACTCTAATTTCCCCAAACTCCTCTATTTGTATAACATGCCTTTCCACCAACCTAGCATCAATGAAATTATGAGTAGCACCATTATCAACCAAAGTTATAACTTGTTTTCCACAAGTACTCCTCTCATTTGAAATGATCCTTCTTGCTTAATACTATTGAGTTGAGCTTCCCTAAGTTTCCCATCTCCTTCCCCATCTTTGAACTCCATTTTAGACAAGTTTTTAGCCTTTTCTTCCTTTTTTTCACCATCTATTTTCTCTCTATCAGATTGTTGGTCTAAACTATCTAATTCTGAGTCCTCATAGTATGCCCACATAACTTGGTTAGCTTTTCCCTTTGCTCTAAGAGGATAGTCATGGTTTGCATCATAGGTCCTTTATAGTAGAAATATAATTTTTTCTTTCTCAAATCATTTAATTTTTCCTTGTCAAAAGGTGCTAGAGTTTTTTCTTTAGAAGCATTTTTGAAATTAGTCCTCTCTAGTTTTTAATAAAATGGGTTGTTATCCTTACTAGAAGATGCTCCTTTGGACTGAAATTTGTTTGTTGGGGCTGCATGTTCTATACTTTTTGTGTTTTTCATAGCTTCCTATAAAGAAATGTGATCCAATGCATTTATCCAACCTTGCAGTGGTTTGGATATGCCTTCAATGAAAAGAAGTATCGATCCACGCTCTAAAATATTTGGCCTCGTGACTGCCAACTGCTGAAATTTGCCAATAAAATACTCTAAGCTGCCTATTTGTTTCAACTATGCTAATTCCTAGAAATAAACCTTTGGATCTTTCTTGTGAAATCTTTCAACCAACCTATCCACAAAGTCCTGGTAGTTTGTCACCTAATTATGCTAAAGTGTTACCATACCATGGTACCAGCAATCATGTGCTACTCCCTCCAAATACAAAGTGGCATATTTGATAGCTTCAATCTTTGTCATTGGCCCTAGTGCCAAAAATGTGTCAAGCTTATGAATCCAAGCTTGTGCTATCATCTTATCACTCCCATCAAATGTAGGCATAGTAAGCTTGCTTATAGCCCTCTTCAGCACACTATTTTGATCCCTAGGCCTCATATCCTATTTGAGTGACGTGTAATGTTCTCTACTTTGATTTACAAAGAATTCAAAGTTATCCTCTCCTAAACCTATGGTGCTAATAATTCTCATTCATCATTTGTAGCTATAAGGATATCTGCAAATGTCTCATCCTCAACTTTGTCCATTGGTTCTTGTATTAGTTCTTCTCTAACAAAGATAGGATGCATGGGTCTATCTACTATTTTGGAAAGAGTTCTATGTGCTTTAGGTGATCCCACTATGCTTCTATTATCCTCTTGTTCCTGATTTTGTCTATCTTGTGGATTCATGTGCTCAACCATGCTAGTGAGTGTCTACAAAGCCTATGCCATTCTCTCTTTTCCTATAACCATTTCTTTGTAAATTTCCCTTATTTCTTGATCCTCATTCCTATTGCCTCTTGGCTACACTCTTGCTTATCATCCATGGTGTCTAGCTACCTATAAAAATCTTGTTTCCTATCAAATAAAACTTACCTGTGAGTAAAAAATCTATGAGAGCCAACCCTAGGTGGCTGCATGTGATTTCTAAACCCTCGAGATGACAAGATTTAGCTCTCATACGAATTTCCTATCCTCTTACAAGGAAGTAATAGGAAAGTGCAATTCTTTTGGTATTTTCAATGCAAAACAATTGACATAAGATAATGACTATAGTAATGTCAAATTTTAATTTTGAATTATCACCACAAAATCATATGCTTATGAAGTACATTGATAACTACTCATAGTTACAAGAGGACCTAATAATGGTTATGTCCAAGAATGGAATTGAATCAAACATAGATACTATAGTGCAACATCAAGCATCCGTACTATAGCGACCAAAATCTATTCTCCAATTTAAGTACAACTAGAACTCCTGAATTGAAGCTCTCCTGAATACCAAATTCATTGGATATTTCAAAATATAAAATTTTTGCAACACTGAATAGTTTACATTCTCCAATGGCTGACTGAAATCATAAACCTTAGTTTCTTCTCCCAACTTAATATCAAATGCAATTCACAATAATCAGATGATAAACAATGACGCTCTCACCTCTATTTATACTTTTCTTTCACCTTTCTAGAAGGAAATAAAATATTTAATAATTGCATTCTCTATAATTTTCTCCCTTTCCAATAATTAATTTTCTTTTAGGAAATTAAATTACTAACCCCTTCCAATAATTAATGCTCTCGCTGGAAGGTTCTCTCTTACAATACAATAATTGTGCTTCTAGAGAATTAAATTACTAGAAGTTTCTCCCATCCAATAATTAATGCATTCTCAATTATTTAAATTAATTAAATATAAAGTCACATTTTTAATTTTATTTATTTAATGACTTTATAAGAAATTAATTTAATCATTTTCTCCTTATTTCTCCACTTAGCCTTCGGAGAATGTCAATGCTAAGAACTCCACTAAACATTACATAAATCTTGCTAAAATGAATCCATGGACTTTACCACATTTTGAATAATTTTTTCTGTATGCAATTTTTTAAGCCATTTTTATCTAAAATTGCAAAACTTATTTGTAAAGCCATTTTCATCTGAAATTGCAAAACTCTCTAAAAAATATAATTAAGTGTTATACAAGACTAAATCAAACAATATATAACTACCACAAAATATTCTCTTGTAGCTACTAATTTCCAAGTGTCTTTTCAAAAATTTTAAAACTTTTGCAAATAAAAACAACAAAGTTTAAAACAAACAAATTAAACAACATTGGACTCATTCAACAATAGATTCTCTGTACCTATCAAATGTAGGCTTGTAAGAAAAATATTAAAAATATTTCTTCCAAATTTCTTTCAATATCTTTTTGTCTTCCAAAGTTTCTATCAATATCCCTCCCTTCCCTTCCACTGTAACTCTTTAGTTGGCTTTGCAACTTCTGTTTGCATATGAATCCTCAACAAAAATAGAAGCCATCAATTTCAGCTACACTACAATGCAAAAATATATTTCTAATGCCATCAATAGTATGAAATCTTTGTTTTAAAAATAACCACCAAAGCTAATTGTAACTATTATGAACTAGAAAATATTAAGTGTTGATTCTTGGTAATGATTTTTGTAATGCATATGAATGGAATCCAACCCCATGCCATTTTCCATATTGGGTACATGCAAACAACACTCAGAGAACATGCCAATAAATTCGTGGAGAACAAAAATATCAGGGAAGTATGTAAAGCCATGCACAATGTGTTGTGTAGAGCACAAGTTGCCATTGCATGGGAAGGTTCTTTTTTACTGAATTTTATTGCCATAAAAACAAGACTACCATTAAAATGAATGTGGCTAATTGAGATGTTAAAAAATTGAATACAAAAATAATGGAAAATTGAAAAGGGTTTAAGCATTGTGCAATATTGTGGGATTATTATCAATGTATGCTACTTTCTGAAGGTAGAGAGAGACAAATACACAGAACTAAAACTGATTTTATTTCCTTACTACCTTGCTAAAATGCATTACATAAGGCCTCTATTTATAGAGGTTTTAGAACTTTCTTCAATAAAAAATACATTTTACACATGTTATAATATATTAAATATGGAATTAAATATGGATGGCTAGCTAGAGTGGCTAAAATGGCTCATTATCTCCTATTTAATATGGACGGTGCTAGACGGTGGATGGTCAAGTTGGATTGTCGACAGGCTGGGTGGTTGCAGAAATTAATACCTCCAACACTTCCCCTTAATTTCTGTCCCTAACAAATTTTGCATTAGTAATACCCAATTTCTCTCACAGATATTCAAAGTTATTCTTTGGTAATGCCATAGTGAAAATATCTGCCAATTGATCTTCAGATTTGCAAAGTTCAAGATAGATTTCTCCATTGTTGACCAATTCTATGATGAAGTGATAGCTTGTATCAATATGTTTGCTCCTCTCATGAATACATGATTTTTAGATAATGCTATTGTTGATTTTTTATCACAAATAATTGGTGTTGGTTCCTTTTGATGATGGTGAAGATCGAACAAAACTCAATGCATCCATACTGCTTGACATGTTGTGAAAGTGGCAGCTACATATTCTACTTCAGCTAATGAGATTGTCACTATAGGCTGCTTCTTTGATGCCTATGACATGGCTCCTTATCCAAGGTGAAAGATATATCTAGAAGTGCTCTTCCTGTCATCAATGCTACTTGCAAAATCACTATCAGTATAACCAATCAAACCAAAATTGTTAGCTTTGGAATAGAGGATTCCATATCCCATTGTTCCTACAATATATCTCAATATCCTTTTTCCAACTTGTCAGTGAGAATTTTGTGGTGACTCCATGAACCTTGAGATCAAACTAACACTATACATGATGTCTAGCCTTGTAGCTATCATATACATTAAACTTCCAACAAGTCTTTTAAACATAGTTGGATCAACATTTGAGCCCTTCTCTTCCTTGCTAAGTTTTGTTCCTGTTGCAACTAGAGTTGATGTTGGATTACAATTCATCATTTTAAATCTCTTCAAATCATCTTTTATATACTTGGATTGAAAAATGAAGATACCTTTGTCACATTGAATAACTTCAATACCTAAGAAATATCTCATCAACCCCAAATCTGTCATTTCAAATTCTTTCATCATTTTTGACTTGAACTTGTTTATTGATAGATTTCTAGTGAATATCAATTCATCAACATACAAACATACAATCAAAATTTGTCCTTCTTTATTAGTCTTAACATACAATGTGGGCTCATTTTCAATTATATTGAATTGATTACTTATCATGTATGAATCAATCCTTTTATACCAAGCCCTAGGAGCTTGTTTCAAACCATAAAGTGCCTTGTTTAATTTATATACCTTGTTTTCATGCCCACAAACCTCATAACCAGGTGTTTGTTTAACATATACCTCTTCATCAAGAAAACCATTCAAAAAAGCTGATTTTACATCCATTTTATACACTTTCCAATCGTTTTGTGCAACTATTGCCAAAATTGTTCTAACTGTGTCAAGTTTAGCAATTGGACCAAACGTTTCATTATAATCAATTCCATATTGTTGTGAAAAACCTTTAGCAACTCACTTGCCTTATGCTTAACAATTTCACCTTTTGCATCAAATTTAGTTTTGTAGACCCATTTGACTCCTATACATTCCTTTCCTTTAGGTAAATACATTAATTCCCATGTGTTATTTCTTTCAATAGAGTCAATTTTTTTGTCCATTGCCTTGATCCATTTATCTTTTTTAATTACTTCATCAAAATACAATGGGTCACAAGAAAATAAAGAAAAATTTGAGTAAATGTCTACATTCTCTTCTTCTTGATCATATATCTCTTTTAAGTTTCTTGTCTTCTTACCTTTGTAACTTGGTGTTGAGAATGTAGAATTAGATTTATCACTTACATTTGAACCTAGAGGTGAGGCTCCTTGCCCAAAGTTCCTTGGTGGAGTATTGGGTGCTGATTGAGTCCCTTGTTCCTTAAATTCATCATCACTTTGTAATATTGGTGCTCCTCTTGTGACTTGTTTGTTATCATTTTCATGCCATGAATCTTCTTCATCAAATTTAACATCCCTATTAATGGTCAATTTATTTGAAATAGGGTTATACAATCTGTAAGACTTTGATTCTTCACTATAACCAATAAAGATGCATTTTTCACTTTTATCATCTAATTTCCTTCTCAATTTAGATGGCACTAATGAATAAGCAACACATCCAAAAACTCTAAAATGAGATATATTATGTTTCTTACCATTCCATGCTTCTTATGGAATTGTGTTCTTAACACTCTTTGTAGGAATCTTGTTCAAGATGTATACAACACATGCTACTACTTCTGCCCAAAACTCATTCATACTTCTTGCCATTTCCATTATGGTTATGTTCTTCCTCTCTGCTACACCATTTTGTTGTGCTGTGTACCTTGTGGTAAGCTGCTTCTTAATTCCATGAAATCTGCAAAATTCTAAAAACTCGTTAGAACTAAATTCACTGCCTTTATCAGATCATAATACCTTGATATAGAGACTACTTTGTTTTTCAACCAAAGTTTTAAACTCCTTGAATTTTTCAAAAGCTTCACTCTTTTGTTTGAGAAAGTATATCCAAGTCTTCCTGCTAAAATCATCAATAAATGTTAGGAAATATATACTTCCTCCTAAAGATAGAGTTTGCATAGGTCCACATATATCAGTGTCAACTAATTCTAATGGTGCTCTTGCTCTATATGAACCTCCTACTGGGAAGCTTTCTCTATGTTGTTTTGCCAATATACAACTTTCACATGAACTTGGTGGTTTTGATATCTGAGGCAACCCTTTCACCATATTTTTCTTTTGTAACAAGCTCAAAGCATCAAAATGAAGATGACCATACCTCAAATTCCATAGCCATGACTAATCTGGGTATACTATCTTGAAACTGACTTCTTTTCCTCCTTGAATGCGATGAATCTGGAGGGGGAACATTCGATTTTGTGTCATGTTAACCTTTGCAACTAACCTGCCACCAAAATTTCTATCCAAGATTGTGTAAACATCATTATCAAAAGAAACTTTGTAACCCTTTTGTACTAGTTGACCAACACATCATGAATATATCTTTTTCCTCCATTTTTTTTCAAGACATTTATAACACCTTTTTCCATTATAGAGACTTTACTATCGTTTACTAGCTTTACTTCAGATTTTACAAAATCATCCAAGCTAGCAAACAAATCTTTATTTCTAGTCATATAGTTACTACATCCACTATCTAGGAACCATATATTACTAGAACTTTCTTGAGCAACATTACAAGTTATAGATAAACTTCTTGAATTGTTATCAAATACATCTGAGTAATTAATACCATTCTTTTCAATCTCCTCTTGTTTCTTTCTACATTCACTTTCAATGTGGCCAAATCTCTTACAATAATGACACTAAATTTGAGATTTATCAAACCTTGATGATGGGTGTTGGAATGAACTTCTGCCATGTCCTCTGTTGAAACTCTAAATGGATTGATTTGTTCTTTCTTCTTGATTTGGACTTCCACATCCATCTATGTGATGTCCCCTTCTAGCTAGAGACATCACTTTAGCTAGTGATTAGCCTATCAGAGACCCTCGTAGGCTGATAAGATTGGATAGAGGGTCACCTTGGTGTGGACATCCTCCAAGGACCAAAGCAGAGTACTCTTCTGGGTTGCCAGAGTTTGTTTATGATGAGTTTTCCTTTGAGTTTGGCTTGGTCAGGCTATTTTTACCAGTTTTGGAGTTATAAAGATAGACCCCTGCTATTTTTAGAAAAGGGGTATGGTCATATGCAGTTCTATCATGTTAGCTCCCAATCCAAACGACATTCAAAAAATGTTGAGTAATAATGGAGATATTAATGTTTATTTAGTTAAAATAAACATTATTGGTTTTGAGCCTATATTGTTAAGTTATAATATATAACTTAAGTGAGGGTCATGATATCATAAAAGGGGCCATTGTTTCAATTAATTGTGGGTCCAAGCTTATGGAAAAATTAAAAGGGATTTTCTAAGTTTTAATGTAATAACATTTTTTATGTTATTATTATATCTTTTATCCCACATTGAGCGTGGAGACTCATTCTGGAGTCGAGGAGTCCTTATAAACAAAGCTTGTCTTCCTTCAAGAGCAGGTTATGAAAAGTGCTTAAAAACTTTGCCTTGTGAAATTTCTTGAAGTTGTGGCAACAAGGGTTTCTACAAGTTTGAGAAGAATTCAGACTATGGAGGACGTAGTATCTTCATAGTTGATGCAATTTGAGGGTGTGAAATATCACTTGAATTTTACCTGTGAGTTGACTTCATTCTAGAGTCAATATTGTGTTTAGTAGGAAAGAATTGGATGAATCTGTTACAGGTTGGAAGGGGTTATAATGGCAGCTACAGTGCTGTGAACAGTATAGCGCTATAGTGAATTAAAAATAAGAGATTTAATATTGCGGTTTTTGATAGATGTTGTCCAAGGAGGAAGCAACCAGTAGCGTGGTTGCGTATCGGAGACAAAAATCGGGTTTTTTTTCAACTATTAATGATGATGTTTTTAATGTATGCTTCCAGCAATAAGTATTGTACAAACATTAGGAGCCATCTGAATAAATGAATTTGATTAGCATTATAATCAGATTTGAGTTATAATTTGAGGTAGATTAGTTTTCAATATTTGTATTTTCTTTTCATCAACTCAAAAGCCCAAAAATAGCTTAAAACATTCAAAAACAAACCAAAAACAATTATTACACCCAGGGAAACAAACAATGATCAGTGTAGAGCCTATTTGGGGTTCTTACATTGGTATCAGAGCCTCATTCCTACCATCCTAAGGGTTTGGGGAGTCATATGCAGCCACCAAAAATTGGACAACACAGGTACCATACTCGTAGGAGAACTCTGATTGAAAGAGAACAGTTACAGGAAATAGGAAATATGGAAGAGAGGTATGATGGTAGTCCACCTAGAAATAGGAGGAATAATGATGATCAGGATACCAGAGAATTCTACCGTGCTATGGTTACAGGGCAGCAGCAGATGACACAGGCATTACAGGCACTCACTACTATGGTAGAAAGGATGAACCCACCTGTTAGACAAAATGGGGAGCCGGGAGAACAGGGAGATAATAGGAGTGCTACAGGTAATCAAAGACCACAATGGACCCATTCCAGAATAGCTGATAGGCCTACACGCCCTACATTTGTTTCAGAGGAGCCAAAAGAAGCTCCGGTAGAGGAGGCGACAGGAGACCCCATATTTGCAGATGCACTCATGGCTGCAAATGATGAATGGGAATTATTAGCTCCGTAGGTTCGGGAGAGGATGACCTTTGAATGCTTTGTAAATCAGAGGAGAGAGCATTACAGGTCACTCAGACAAGATAGGAGGCCTAGAGGTCAAAATAGTGAGCTAAAGAGGGCTACAGGCAAGCTTACTATGCCTACATTTGATGGGAGTGGTAAGATGACAGCTCAAGCTTAGATTCATAAGCTTGACACATTTTTGGCACTGAGGCCAATGACAGAGATTGAAGCTATCAAATATGCCACCTTGCATTTGGAGGGAATAGCACATGATTGGTGGTACCATGGTATGGTAACACTTCAGCATAACCAAGTGACAAAATACCAGGACTTTGTGGATAGGTTGGTTGAAAGATTTGACAAAAAAGATCCAGAGATTTACTTGCGGGACTTAGCATAGCTGAAACAAACAAGAAACTTGGAGTATTTCATTGGTGAATTTCAGCGGTTGGCAGTCATGGTGCCAAACATTGCAGAGCATAGATTAATAGTTCTTTTTATTGAGGGCCTATCCGAACCACTGAGAGGTTGGATAAAGGCATTTGATCCTATTTCTTTACAGGAAGCAATGAAAAAGGCAAGAAGTATGGAACATGCAGTCACAACAAACAAATTTCAGTCCAAAGGAGCATCTTCTAGTAAGGATAACAAACCATTTTATAAAAAACCAAAGAGGACTGATTTTAAAAATGATTCTAAAGATAAAACTCCAACACCTTTTGACAAGGAAACATTAAACGATTTGAGGAAGAAAAAATTATGTTTCTACTGTAAGGGACCCTATGATGCATACCATGATTGTCCTCTTAGGCCAAAGGGAAAAGCTAACAGAGTTATGTGGGCATACTATGAGGAATCAGAATCAGATAATTCAGATCAGCAATTTGATATAGAGGAAATAGATGGTGAAAAAGAGGAAGACAAGGCTGAAAACTTGTCTAAAATGGAGTCCAAGGATGGGGAAGGAGATGGGAAACTTAGGGAAGCTTGTCTCACTAGTAATAAGCAAGAAGGGTCATTCTGGATGAGAGGAGTACTCGCTGGACAGCGAGTCATAACCTTGGTTGATATAGGTGCCACTCATAATTTCATTGATGCTAGGATGGTGGAGAAGTGTGGCATACAAATAGAGGAGTTTGGGGGAATTAGAGTGAGGGTAGCGGATGGCTATGTCCTCAAATGTGATCGTAGGATCACTGGACTCCCATTGAAAGTTAATAATTATGACTTTAAGGCAGATTTTTATGTTGTACCTATGGGAGATATAAATATAGTTCTTGGGATGAGTTGGTTGCACGATATTGGTGAGTTCACTCTTAACCTCAAGGAGATGGAGATGAGGTTTAAACTGAATGGGAAGACACATATTCTTAAGGCAATCAGGGACAGTGATCTCAGGATGGTCTCTTTTCGTAGAATGGCTAGATTGATTCGACATGATCAGGTAGAGTGGGCAGCAGAGTGCATGTTGATGCCATCACAGGAGGGACAGCATAAGATTGAATATCCTCCTGATATTCAGGAGCTTAGAGTTAAACACTCTAAGGTGTTCAGTGACATTCCACCAGGTAGACCACCAGACAGAGGTATTGAGCACATCATTGAGTTAGAGGAGGGGGCTAAGCCCATCATGATTACACCTTACAGGCATCCGAAGAGGTTGAAGGATGAAATTGAGAAAACCATAAAGGAGTTACTTCCTATGGGCCACATTAGACCAAGTAAGTCTCCTTTTGCTTCTTCAGTGGTGTTAGTAAAGAAGAAGGATGGGACATTGAGGATGTGCATTGATTACAGAGTGCTTAATAGGAAGACGATTAAAAACAGATACCCCATTCCCAGGATCAATGAGTTGATAGATGAGCTTCATGGAGCTTGCTTCTTCTCAAAGATAGATTTGAGATCAGGTTATCACTAGATCAGAGTTAGAGAGCAGGATATTGAGAAGACAGCCTTTAGATGTCATTGTGGCCATTTTGAGTTTGTAGTTATGCCATTTGGGCTAACTAACGCACCTACTACTTTTCAGGCAATAATGAATAGGGTTTTCCATCCTCAGTTGAGAAGATTTTTAATTGTCTTCTTCGATGATATCTTGGTATATAGTAGATCTTGGGAGGAGCACTTGGTTCACCTTGACACGGTGTTGGGTATATTGGACAGAGAATCCTTGTATGCAAAGGAGTCGAAGTGTGATTTGGGCATGACAGAGTTGTTGTACTTGGGTCACATCATCAATGCAGAGGGCGTGTGCATGGATCCTAAAAGGATTCGTGCCATTGTGGAGTGGCCTTAACCGGTGAACCTTACATAGTTGAGGGGATTTCTAGGACTATGTGGTTTCTACAGAAAGTTTGTGGATGGATATTCCAGGCATGTGGCACCCTTGACAGATTTGATGAGAAAGGGAGCTTTCTTGTGGACTCTTGAGGCACATGAGTGTTTTGAGAAATTTAAGGGGTTGATGACTTCTTGTCTAGTGTTAGCATTACCAGATTTCAGCAAACCTTTTGAGCTACATTGTGGTGCTTCCAGAGAGGGCATTGGAGCAGTGCTTATGCAGGAGAAGCACCCTATTGCTTATGACAGCAGGAAATTGAGAGGGCCAGAGCGGAGCTTCAGCATATATGATAAGGAGATGTTAGCCATTATGCATGCTTTGGCCAAATTCAGGCAATATTTGGTAGGTAGCAAATTTTGTATCAAAACCGACCATAATAGCCTAAGACACTTTTTGGGACAGCGAGATCTCAATGATAGGCAACAAAAGTGGGTGAGCAAGTTACAGTCCTATGACTTTGACATTACATATTTTAAGGGGACACAGAATGTAGTTGTTGATGCCTTATCACGTAGGCCCCATTTGAGCTTATTGACAGACATATCGAACGATTGGAGACACTTGATCATTGCAGAGTATGCAAAGGACACTTGGGCAGCTGGATTCATAGATGGGACTATTTAGGATAGCAGATACACCCTTGTGAATGAGCTCATCATTTACAAAGGACGAATATTTTTGGTCCCAGGATCAGTAGTGAGGAGGGTGGTTTTGAAATCTTTTCATGATTCACCTATGGTAGGACATCCTGGTTTCTACAAGACATACTGACAGATTAGAGAGTGATTCACATGGAAAGGGCTCAAAGCAGAGGTACTTCAATATGTTAGAGAGTGTCCCACTTGCCAGTAGAATAAGCAAGAACACTCCTATCCAGCTGATTTACTTCAGCCACTTCTGATTCCTGATAGGAAGTGGGAGTGTTTGTCTATGGACTTCATCATAGGACTGCCTAGAGCCCAAGGCAGAGACTGCATATATGTGGTTGTGGATCGCCTTACGAAGTTTGCACACTTCTTTCCGATCACTACTACATACACTGCTACACAGGTGGCAGAGTTGTTCTTTAAAGAGATATTCAGATTACATGGCTTACCTCGAAGCGTTGTAAGTGATAGAGACAGCAGGTTTATGAGTCACTTTTGGTAGGAGCTATTCAGGTTGTGTGCGACAAAGCTCACTCCGAGTACTAGCTACCACCCTCAGACAGATGGTCAAACAGAGATAGTAAACAAATGGGTGGAGAGGATATCTCAGAAATTATATAGTAGGGCAATAGAGGGCATGGTTAAAATGGATTTATCTCTGTGAGTATTGCTACAATACCACTTATCACATTTCTATTCAGATGTCACCCTTTATGGCCCTGTATGGGTATGAGGCACCCAATTTTATGGATCTGCTTTTGAGTGACAGTAGAGTGCCCAATGCAGGTGATTTGTTATAGGAGAGTCAAGAGACTCTCAAGGATAATCTAACTAAGGCACAAAATCAGCAAAAGCAGTATGCAGATCAGAAGAGGATTGAGTGGACTTTTGAGGTTGGAGACATGGTGTATCTTATGTTGCAGCCTTACCGTCAATCCACTCTCAAGAAGAGTGGTGCCGAGAAACTCAAGCCATGATACTATGGTCCATTTAGGATTATCAGGAAAGTGGGAGAGGTGGCTTATGAGTTAGACTTGCCAGCGGAGAGCAAGGTGCACAATATTTTTCATGTGTCACGCCTCAAAAAGGTGCTAGGGCATCATATTATGCCTTCTACAGTACTACCAACCCTGGATGATGAGGGAAAACTTGTTTTGATACCGGAGGCTATCATTGATTTTAGAGAGAGGAACTTGAGGAAATGTACCATCTGAGAATATTTGGTGAAGTGGAAGGATTTGCCGATAGAGGATGCTACTTGGGAGAGCAAGGAGATTTTACAACATCCAGAGTTGAGATTGCTTGAGGACAAGCAATTTCAGAGAGGGCAGACTATGATGTCCCCTTCTAGCTAGAGACATCACTTTAGCTAGTGATTAGCCTATCAGAGACCCTCGTAGGCTAATAAGATTGGATAGAGGGTCACCTTGGTGTGGAGATCCTCCAAGGACCAAAGCAGAGTACTCTTCTAGGTTGCCAGAGTTTGCTTATAATGAGTTTTCCTTTGAGTTTGGCTTGGTCAGGCTATTTTTAGCAGTTTTGGAGTTATAAAGATAGACCCCTGCTATTTTTAGAAAAGGGGTATGGTCATATGCAGTTCTATCATGTTAGCTCCCAGTTCAAATGACATTCAAAAAATGTTGAGTAATAATGGAGATATTAATGTTTATTTAGTTAAAATAAACATTATTGGTTTTAAGCCTATATTGTTAAGTTATAATATATAACTTAAGTGAGGGTCATGATATCATAAAAGGGGCCATTGTTTCAATTAATTGTGGGTCCAAGCTTATGGAAAAATTAAAAGGGATTTTCTAAGTTTTAATGTAATAACATTTTTTATGTTATTATTATATCTTTTATCCCACATTGAGCGTGGAGACTCATTCTGGAGTCGAGGAGTCCTTATAAACAAACCTTGTCTTCCTTCAAGAGCAGGTTATGAGAAGTGCTTAAAAAATTTTCCTTGTGAAATTTCTTGAAGTTGTGGCAACAAGGGTTTCTACAAGTTTGAGAAGAATTCAGACTGTGGAGGACGTAGTATCTTTAGAGTTGATGCAATTTGAGGGTGTGAAATATCACTTGAATTTTGCCTGTGAGTTGACTTCATTCTGGAGTCAATATTGTGTTTAGTAGGAAAGAATTGGATGAATCTGTTACAGGTTGGAAGGGGTTATAACAGAAGCTACAGTGCTGTGAACAGTATAGTGCTACAGTGAATTAAAAATCAGAGATTTAATATTGCGGTTTTTGATAGGCGTTGTCCAAGGAGGAAGCAACCAGCAGCGTGGTTGCGTATCGGAGAAAAAAATCAAGTTTTTTTTCAACTATTAATGATGATGTTTTTAATGTATGCTTCCAGCAATAAGTATTGTACAAACATTAGGAGCCATCTGAATAAATGAATTTGATTAGCATTATAATCAGATTTGAGTTATAATTTGAGGTAGATTAGTTTTCAATATTTTTATTTTTTTTTCATCAACTCAAAAACCCAAAAATAGCTTAAAACATTAAAAAAAAAACCAAAAACAATTATTACACCCAGGGAAACAAACAGTGATCAGCGTAGAGCCTATTTGGGGTTCTTCCAATCTATGCTTCTACCTCTTCCTCTTCCTCTGCCAAAAGATACCTATGATCTAAAAGCATTCTCCAAAGAAGAGTTGTTATTTCTATTCATTCTTGATTCATGAGATAAAAGTGAATCCATCAACTCATCAATAGAGAGTATTGTCCAATCCTTAGATTCTTTGATGGCAATAACAATGGCATCAAATTTTCTAGGCAAACAACGAAGTATCTTTTCAACAACTTTTTGGTTTGTCAAATCATCACCATATGGTCTAATTTGATTAACCATGTTCATTACTTGATTTAAAAATTGATCAACTAAGTCTGAATCCTTGATACACAAATTTTCAAAATCAAGCCTTAAAGTTAGCAATTTAGCAATCTTAACTTTTGATGTCCCTTGATATGTTGTTTCTAAAATATCCCATGCAATTTTAGACTTTTTAGTCACACATACTTTAGGAAAAATTGATTCATCTAAAGATTGTTGAATTAGAAACAACACTTTAGCATCCTTTTTCCTGTTATCTTGTAATTTATCCTTTTCATCTTGTGTTAATGTAGACTCATCTTGTGGTTCAATAAAACCCTTTTCAATAAGATCCCATATGCCTTGAGAACCAAAAAATATTGAAAGTTGTAGTTGAGCTATACTACTTCCTGAAGTCATATTAATACTCAACTGCACCTTACAATTTTAAACTTTGCTTTACAAAATAAATCCACCAAACAAGTCTAAGCCAATGACATATATCTTAACCAAACAACAATAAAATATTATTTTTCCTTTTTAAGAATTTTTGCTCATTACACTTCACTCCATGAAATCAACTCATACCTTCTCTCAAACATTAAACTGACACCTTTTCTTCTCTCAATTTTCCCAGCCACTAATCTCCAACTTTAGAAGCTCCATTCACTGCTATAGCAGTTATACATATCAACACATAATTTTTGTCTTCCTAGGCCCATCTCTTCATGCTCTGATACCAATTTGAAGGCAAAGAAAGACAAATACACAAAACTAAAACTGATTTTATTTTCTTACTACCTTGCTAAAATGCATTACATAAGGCCTCTATTTATAGAAGTTTCAAAACTTTCTTGAATACAAAATACATTTTACACATGTTATAATATATTAAATATGGAATTAAATATGAGCGGCTGGCTAGAGCAGCTGAGACGGCTCATTGTCTCCTATTTAATATGGACGGTGCTGGAGTGTGGGCTGGATGGTGGACGGTCAAGGTGGACTGCCGACAGGCTGGCTGGTTGCAGAAATTTATACCTCCAACACTTCCGAGGCATGAATTAATGTTAAAGTACAGTGAAAACATTAGTCCTGCCTATAGGCCGCAGGGACTAATAAGTTCAGGTGATTCCTCCATTGGTAGTGATAGATGAATCCTTCATCACACTTGGCCCAATTTTCGGTCCAACTATTCGCTACATATGATTACTATGTCAATGTTGTAAAGAATCTTCTGTTAAAGCAGAGAAACAATTTCGTTATAAATATATCAATTTTGAAGAAATTAGAGAACATGCTCCTACTGTGGAGAATTTTCATTTATGAAAATATCTAATCTTTAGTCTTTACTTCATGGTGGGACATGTTACAATTGCAACGTACTTCTGCCGACAAATATTATTAACTATGGTGGCGGTTTTTGCATTTATATGTTAAAGACAGTGGGATATATAGAAAATAATTCTGTAATAATATCATTTTTTAACCAGTTAAAGTGATTAGCACTTATAAAACCAATGCTATTATCCGATAATTTGTTGACTATGCGTAGAAAATAAAACATACAAGTAGAGAAATATCTTAGGTGGCTCATGCAAACAATATTTTAATAGGCAAATCGACATCACTCAAGGATTTCCAACATTACATTTAAGCAAATCAACATCACTCAAGGATTTCCAACTTAGAAGGATAGATAGAGAGGACAGAATTGACTGTGTTCAAATCAGTCTAAATAGTACGGTGTTCATGAGGACGATAACAATTTGTTTAGTCGAAGAATCTTAGAAAAAGTTCATTAGGTTGAAATTTTAGAATAGAAAAGAGATCCAAAATCCTAATAGTCTCTCACACATTAATCTCACACGCACTAATAGTCAATTATTTATGTACTAATAGTTGTTATTTAATTAACTTTCCTTTAACTTTTTTTCCATTTTGTGTATTAATATTGGAACGTCTGCATTACTATAAGGATACTTCTATAAGTAGTAGTGATTTTTAGTGAATGATAATGTATTAGTTTCCACTTTGAAATGGTCATTTTTTGAATTTTTATGCAAAACAACTCTAACAATGAGAGTCATTAATATTGATGAGCAAATAACTTTAATAAGATAAGTGGCATATGAATACACCCCTAAACAATCAATGAAATCAACTATACTATTTATGGCATTAAAGTGCATGAGATAGTTGCTGCTAGTGCTTTCACGTAGTTCAAGTTGTTAACCGTTGATAATCATTGTGATTATTGTACTTTTCAAGAAGTAATGACCAACAGTACTATTGTGATTTATAATTGTCATAGGGGACATATGCAAGACTAAGAGAAACTAGTTAGTAGCACTGATTTATTCAAAGTGCTAAACTAATTAACTCGTTCAACCCTACAAACAAAAAAATAAGAACCATAATCAATCAAAAATCAACAAATCATCAAACATGCAAATTGAAAGATTTTTTCAAGCTTTTGTTGCTTCTCTTTGATCATATGAAGTGTGCACTTAGCTACAATTTTGGTAACAATTAGACCTTGAGCTCTGAGAAATATGATAAAAATATATGATTTCAAATGATAGCAAAATGATAGAAAACTAACAGAGGTTAGATGTGAAAGTCATCGATTGATTCCATTGAGAGATAGGAGGGTTGTTAATGTAGATTTTATGGAAATCCATAAATGACTGAGATCGATTTACAAAAATCATGATCAAGGATGAGGATTAAAGAAACTAGAGAGCCAATTGGAAAGTTTACAATTTTAAACCAAAAAAGTTAGATGATAAAATCTGAGATATTTTCAATTTTTGAAGAGATAAAGTTTTCAAAAATCGAAAATGGAAACCAAGCCTAGAATTTGATGGTCACCCCTACCTGTCATATGATTTTTTTATGACACCTTAGTCAATTTATTGCCTTTCATTTTATATTTTTTAAATAATATTAGTTGTCATTTTTCACTAATTTATGAATAATTCAATAATACTTTTAAATTGAAATATTTTATCAATATAATATAAGTAATAATTAGTAACTTTTTTTATAAAAGGGATGTTTCTAAATTCATATGTTTAACAAAATTATAAAAAAAATATTATGAACTTGTAATATATCTAGACTAAAAAAATTTCTAAGTATTTATACTTCATGCTAATATTTTAAATTGGTAAAATGAGTTTATATTATGTATTATTTTGCAAGATAACTCAACTTAAGAAAAGTTTCTAAGTTTACATATGCACACTAATATTTTAAATTACTAAAACAAGTTTATATGAGTTAAAAATATTAGGACTATAACAAATTTTGACACTAAATTAACAAATTTAAGTGTAATATTGATAGTTTTATAAAAATTTAACTTGTCATTCCATATGGTCCAACAAATTTTATGACTGTCATATATGGTTTAAAACTAAAAAATGGCTAATATGGCCATCAAATTCTAGGCCTGATGGAAACATTAAAATTATTTCTAATTTTGGATTTTTCAAAAAAATTGATATTTTAGTTCATGAAGATTTTCTAATTTTTTAATTTCATAATTTCTCATAAAATTAAATTTTCAGATTTTAGAAGATTTAATTGAAATAAAAATTAATTTAAATTCAAAAGATCAAATTAAATAGTAATTAATCAAAAATTGATATTGATGTGAAATGGAGATAAAATTGAATTAAAGTAAATTCAGAACTAAATTTATGAAGAGGAATAATTAGCTAATTTAAATAATTAATAAATATTATGTAAAATATGAGAAATTTAATTTAATTAACTAATAATAATTATTTAATTAAAGGTTAAATAATTAAATAAAGTTAATTATTTAATTAAAATTATGGAATGAATAAATGATGCAAAGATCTAATAATAGAGGAGTAAAGATGATTAATTAATGATTTAAGAACCCTTAATCAATAGAAAATTAATTAGTGCATTAAATGTAAACTCATAAATCGATCCATTTTTGGGTGTCTACATTTTGCCCCTCTTTGATATATTGTGATTATGAGTGTTGTATCTAAGAATTTCATATTAGGTTCTGCCCCAACTTGCCCCAGTGATAGAAAGTAGATTGTATTCCCCCTCAAGAGATTGTTTGTCCAAGAAAGGCATGACTAATCTCTCGATAGAAGATGAGAAATGTTAGATGAAATGATAAAAGAGGAGAATAGTTAGTAGGAAGTGAAGACTTAGTTAGATGATGATGATTGTTTGAATGATAGAGATTGGTTAATAGGAATCATATATGGTTTCAGGAAGGACTCATCTTGTATAAGACTAGCAATAATGTCTAGTGTTGGGGAAGATACACCCTATATATGACAAGTAAGAACATCTAGATTTAGGAAAGATACATCATGTGTAAGACATACGATCATTAATTGATTGAATGATTGATAGAAAGTTTTGATTTTTTTGTCAAATTGATGGATTGATTGATATGATTGATAGAAGAAATGTTAGTGAGAAATATGGATAAGCTAGAAGAATGATTTAGGAGAAATGATTTAGAAGAATTGATGGTGTACTATCAAGTTCGATGATGTATTGACTCATTGCTAGATATTTTTCACATGTTTTCATCATTGTTCTTTATTCAAAAGAAAGAGATATAAGTGCACCTAGATATTAACCATCTAGATGTCATTATTATCTCTAATTAAAAAGTATAAAAATAAGGAATGTTTCAATATTATTCTAGGTTGGCTCATATCATGCATGTGTAAGGCTACCAGATTTGTGGCAGTTCTGATCACATTCACTATACATCATCCTTGCCCCAAAATTGTATTAAAACACTCCACAAACAACAAACAAATAAAATGAGATGATGAACCATCATAGCCTCTCTGACAACTTAGTGGTATCCTTGAGGAGTATAGGAACATAATCATGAAAGATAATTCAATAATGAAGTTGACATAAAGGACTTTGTCAACAACCTTACCTGTCATTAACTAGATTGATTTGATGTTGATTTTATTGATTGATGTGTCTTATGAGTCCATTATTGATTTTTGAAACCCCTTGTTTGATTTGGTTTGATGTTTGATCATCACATTTTGTTGCTTTTCATGATGTAGATATATTTTATTGTAATTTTTTTGATGTCTTTTGAATATTTTGGAATTTTTTAAGGATCATAAATGATTTTTTTGATGAATATTTTTTATGACAATTTTTTTGTATGGATGTTTTTTGAATTAATTTAAAAATTTGTTAAGACTTTAAGATTTCCCCCAATGTCTACCAAGGAAAAGGATTGATAGATGGATTGGTATATGGATAAAAGCCAAAGGTTCCTTAGTATGCCTTGGAGATGTTCAAATGTTAAGGACTACCCATAGGATATGATAACATGTTTTTTACCAGGATACGGTGATGATATAGTGCATTGATTGGCATGAAATATAGGAATGGACATGTCAAGAGGTTTTTGAAAACATTTTTTTCATTTTTATGTCCTTTTAGTTTATCAAGATCAAGAGATGGATTTCAACAGGATAATGATAGGCGAAGCAAGCTCAAAGTAAGATCAAAATGGACAAGATAAGGGATATGGACTGAAGGTTATGATAAGAAAAGGAATACGGACCAAAGGGATATGGATGGGATAATGGATATGGACAAAAGGGATGTTGATAAGATAATGGATATGGACCAAAAAGATGCTTCTAGGGATATCAATTGACTTGTCAAGATTAAAGTTTCAAAAATATGATATAGACGCTAATAAGATAAGAGATATGAGGGACATAGGACAATGGAGGAAATGAAAGGGATGCTATATGATAGGAAGGCATGGATGAAATTTTCTCCCATGTATGGAATACAAGAAGTTCACAACTTACACACGATGCTCGTTTGCTAGAATTTCATCATGGTTCTTATCCAAAGCTCCTCTTTGCGAGGTTTTCACTATTGGACGAAATTATTTCTCTTGAATTTTTTTTTTTTTTTTCCAAAAGACAATTGACACATGATAGGTCCTAAGGGAAGGAATCAGGCATAATTTTCCTTAGATAGTGATCTCCAAAGATCTGAAATAATAGACCATAGCTTTTGATGTTATGCTCAAAGTTGTTGGTGGGGTAATGACAAATATAAATGAAATAGATGGTTGGATGAAGCGAGAAAAGGGTTTATGCATTGGATAGAAAAGATGAGAGGATGAAAAATATGTGTCAAATAATGGATGGGGTATTGAAAGAGTTTTGTATGACCATATGGAAATGGTGATAAGCTCAACATTGGCACACATCTTAAAGGGTGATGGATAGGTGAAGGAAAATGAGATTTTGGATTTGATGGATGAATGGCCACAAGGTTTGGATTTAATGGTGAAAGGAATATGGATTTTGTTTTCTTGGAGATAAGGACCCAAAATAGATTTGGAAATGGATGGAAGTTGTTTGGATGGTAGATTTCAAGAAGCCTTGGGAATGTTGAATTACAACTTTCATTTTTCATTAGTATGCAAGTCCATTATGAGAGACCTAGGAATCCATATAGGTAATGAATTTTCTTTTCTTTTTGATCGTTAGAACGTATTGCTTCAATGAGGGATTTAGGAACCTGTATTGTCTTTGATATTTCCTTTTGTTCAATGGTCCATTTTGAGCCTTTGGATTCCTTTTTCTTTGGATAAACATGTTGATTAGATTGGATATGTTGATTCTTTGATGGATGTAGATTTTTGGAATTTTTATTTTTATTCTTGGAATTCATGTTTCTTCCCAATGTATTGGTATCACTGGAAGGATGTGAATGATATGGAGGCATTTTGGATGGGTGGAAGGTTCTCCAAGATATTTTCCTTTGTTTACTTCAATCTAGGAAATGATAAGTTGATTGTGAACTAGGGGATGAAGGAATGAGTAAAAGCACAAGCCAGTGTCACATTTTATAAACAAAAAGGATATCAAAATGTGTTTGTTCAACTTTAAGGGGGAAAAAAATGGTATTTGTGTTTAGAATTTGAAGATGGCGTAAACAAATGAAATGTGTAGAATTGGATGAATTTTATGCCTATGCTTTTTATAATTTTTTTGAGTAAGAATTTATTCATTTAAAAAAAATTTGAAGTCCCTTTTTTAACTTAAGAAAATATAGGGTGTAGTTTGCATCAAACAATTATATAGTCATATTTATTTTTTGTTTTGTTTTGAAAATATTTTGATGACATGTATAGCTAGAGAACAAAAAAGAAATAATTAATTTTTTATGTATATTTTCTTTGTTATAAGTACTCAAGGTTGACCTTATTAGAATCCAACTATCTTTACCTCTCATCAAAAATTCCCTATCAAATCTACACCTTTTTAAAAAAAAAAATTACATATTCATGAAGAGGACTCTCTCCTCTAGAGATAAAATAAAAATTTGAATATTTTTTATATGATTATTGTTTTCTTTTTTAGAGGGAGTGTCTTCTAAAATGTTCAAATATCTGTTGGAAATGAGAATGGAGTAACTGAGAGGGGGAGGAGGTGAATCAGTTACCACAAAAACATTTCACAGTCCTTAGATGTCTAAAATCTTGATCTTAGTTACAGATTACTAAAACTTGATAATGCAGCAAATACTAATAATTATTAAGAACTGATAACCAAAACAATTCAGCAATCATGAACACTAGAGACACAAGATTTAACGTGGAAACCCAATATGGGAAAAACCACCAATCTAACTAGTTATTGTTTTTCACTCTTCTGAAGTGAGCCCTGTTAGGAGCCAACCCTGTTAAAGGTTACAAAACACACTGTTAGGTGTGACCCTGTTAGAGGATTTAATCACCCTATTAGGAGTGGCCTTGCTAGAGGTCTTTAGAACAATTCAACTAAACTGTTACCTTGTTAGAGGATTTACAATAAGGCTGTTAAACCCACTCTGTTAAGAGATTTGAAATCACGGCTACAATTGTTAGAAAGTAACAATGAATGATCTGAATATAATGCAACTTATCTTTCATGATACAGATCTCTGTTCTGCTTCACTAGATCCTCTCTGATCACATAAAAGTTTTGTAGCTTCACAAGGATATCTGATCCTTCAAAAATTTGCTTGCACCTTCACAATTTGCACATACATCTTATCCACACATGCACACTTGAATTCGCAACTTGATCCTTCATATATACCTTTCTGATTATTAAGTCAGCCTTAAATACAAGTTAAAATTATTAATAATTATACCGTGAGTCGGCTACATTCATCACATAAATCAATTTTAGCCTTAATTCCACACTTTTCAAAAATCCTTCGCTAACCAACCTAGCTCAGTAAATGCTGTACCATAATGATCTTTAGTGTTAACCAAGTGAGGCTTGGTAAGCATTGCGAATTGTGCAAAAATCCTTTGGACACCGAGTGAACTCGGTAAACACTGACTTTCCTTCGCTTACCTTCCCAGCTTGGTAAATACTCTATCACAGTTTCCTTTGATCACCGAGTGAGCTCGGTAAGTACTGAACTTCCTTCGTTAACCAAGTTAGCTCGATAGAAGCTATCTTTATAGTGTAATATACAACAACGCTCGGTAGACTCTATAAACTACTATGCTTACCTTCTGAGCTCGGTAGACTCTATCTGATGACTGATATGACATTTGTGTAACATCAAAGACAACACTCAATTAACCAATTGTATCCAACAATCTCCCTCTTTGGCATTGATGGCAACACAACATGTCATAGTAGAATGAAATTTGAAAACAAGTCTTTCTCTTATAGTGCAGCACAATATGTCAACATAATACTTCTCCCTCTTAGATAGAAACTTCTCCCTCTTTTAGTAATCTCCCTCTATGAAGGAATTGTATAACAGAAATATATGATAGTTTTATTCTCCCTTTACAAATGCTTACAAATTTTAGATTAGATATTACAGTTCTACTCTCCCTCTTTGACAACACATGCCAAAGACAATACAACACAGTAAAAGCTCTTCTCGTATGCCAAAAGTACTCTCAACTGGATTACAATGTACCTTATGTACAGATTCATATGCAATGACTTCAATACTCTGTTGCATCAACTTGATAGATTTTCAACTTGTCATAGGTTGATGCATCACTTAAAACTTTATTTTAGTGAACTTCAAATAGGGGAGTGACCCCTAACTTACCTCTGAGATACAAGAATGTATTCTTAGGTAATGGCTTTTTGAATATGTCAGCAATTTGTTCCTTTGTATGCACATATTCCAGTCTGATCTCCTTGTCCTGCACCAATTCTTTGACAAAATGATATTTTATTGCTATGTGCTTGGTTTTGGAATGCATCACTGGATTCTTAGATATATTGATTGCACTAGTATTGTCACAGAACATAACAACTGGTTCTTTGATTTCCATCTTCATTCCTTGTAATAACTGCTTAAACCAAACAATGTTGGAACAGTTTACTGCTGCAGCAACATACTTTGCCTCTGCTATAGATTGGGATGTACAATTCTACTTTTTTCTTGTCCAAGAAACCAATCTCTTTCCAAGAAAGAATGCTCCTCCACTTGTGCTTTTTCTGTCATCAAGATTCCCTGCCCAATCAGCATTAGTAAAAACTTTCAGATCCAAATTACCTCCAAATTTGTACCATAGTCCATAATCTTCAGTTCCTTTCAAATATCTCATTATTCTTTTAATTTCCATTAGGTGAGTTTCTCTTGGTTTTGCTGAAAATCTGGCAACAATACCAACTACAAGAGCAATATCTGGCCTGGTATGAACTACATACTGCAACTTTCCAATCATAGATCTATACAATGTTTGGTCTACTTCTTTGGATTCATCATCTTTCGTAAGTTTCAATCCAGTACACATAGGAGTTCCAACAGGTTTGCAGTCCTCCATACCAAACTTTTTCAATATCTCCTTGATGTATTTTGATTGAGTAATGAAGATGCCATTCTTATTTTCTTGAATTTGAAGACCGACAAAGAATTTCATTTCACCAAACATAGACATTTCAAATTCTTTGTTCATTTGTTCTAAAAATTCTTTGCAAAGATCATCATTCCCTATGAAAACAGTATCATGTACAAATATTTCTGCCAAGACAATCTTATTATCTGGTCCTTCCTTTATATACAAGCTACTATTATCATTAGTTCTTTGAAAACCAATCTGAATAAGATAGTTATGCAATCTTTCATACCATGCTCTAGGGGCTTTTTTCAGACCATATAGTGCCTTGTGTAATTTGCAGACCATGTTCCTTTTATCTGGATCAACAAAACCTTCAGGTTGTTCAATGTAAACCTCTTGATCGAGTATTCCATTGAGGAATGCTGACTTGACATCCATCTGATAAACTTTGAATCCTTTGTGAGCAGCATATGCAAGTAAGGTTTGGACTCCTTCCAATCTTGCAACAGGAGCAAAAGTTTCCCCATAATCTATGCCTTCTTCTTGAGAGTATCCTTTGCATACCAATCTAGCTTTGTTTCTGGATACCTTACCATCTTCAGTCAACCTGTTTTGAATACCCACTTGGTTCCTATTATATTCTTATCTTTAGGCCTAGGTACAAGAGTCCATGTCTTGTTCTTCTCTATCTATTCTATTTCCTCATTCATTGCCTCAATCCAACTATCATTTGCCAATGCGTCTTTAATACTTCTAGGTTCAAAATCAGCAAGTAAAAAAGTATTTTTCAACTTACTTCTTGTCAGGCTTCCTTCATATTTATCTCTAATGATCTGATCTGGTGTATGATGTCTTCTGACATATTTAGCTAATACAGGTTCTTTACCTCTTGAATGAGTTTCATTGATATCTTCTTGTGCTTCAATTTCATATTCTGGCTATTCTGGCTTGGTTGCTTCAGACTCGGTAGACACTTGCTCGGTAGTGTCTGAATGTTGCTGTGGCTCGGTTTGAACTATTTGCAACTCGGTTACTGAAGACTCAGGAGTTGAGGATTCTTGAGTGAATGGTATACTTGGTATAGTATCAGGTTCAATGTAAACAAATCTCTTGTAGTCTTCAAGTATCTTTTTGCTTTCTTCTTCTGATTTGTCTGCAAACTCATCAACTTTCACATGTGCACTTTCTATGACTTTGTGAGTGGATAGATTTAAACATCTATATGCTTTTCTTTTGCAAGAATAACCCAAAAATATTCCTTCATCAGCTTTTACATCAAATTTTCCTTTTCTAGATTCTTTCAAAATATAACATTTGCTCCAAATACTTTCAGATAACTTACATTGGGTTTGTAGCCATACCATAATTCATAGGGAGTCTTGAATGAGTCCTTCAATTGTACTCGATTTAAGGTATGAACTGCAGTGTTGATGGCTTCCTTCCGGTATTTGATAGCAATGTTTTTTCCTATCATCAAGGTTCTTGCACAATCCATAATGGATCTATTTCTTCTTTCAGCTATTCCATTTTGTTCTGGAGTTCCTGGTGCTGAAACCTATCTTTTAATACCTCTTTCAATGTAGAAGTTATTGAATTCATGTGAAATGAATTCACCACCTTTTTCTAACCTTAAACATTTCAGCCTTTTCCCTGTTTCTTTTTCAACTCTTGCCAAATACCATTTGAATTTCTCAAATGCTTCTGATTTATTCCTTAGATACATGATAGTCATCATTCTTGAATAGTCATCAACAAAAAGAATGAAAAATTTTTCTCCAGTATAGCTTTCTATTCCAATGGGTCCACATAAATCAGTATGCACAATTTCTAATATATCTTCAGACTGATAGTTTTTACCTTTAAAACTAGTTTTTCCCATTTTACCAATCTGACAATTCTTGCATAGACCAACCTCAGGTTTCTTAATGTTAGGAATGCCTCTTACTTTCTTGAATTTGCTTATTTTTACCAAATTATCAAAATTGACATGACACAACCTTTTATGCCATAACCAACTCTCTTCAATTTGAGCAATAAAACATGAGCATTCACCAAGTTCTAGATAGAACAAGTTACCTTTAGTTTGGATGCCAGATCCTATCAGTTTTCCTTGCTCATTCAACAGTCTCACCTTTCCATGCATGAATTCTACCTTGAATTCAGTATTTAGTAACTGTGCAACACTTAGCAGATTATGTTTGAGACCTTCAACCCAGTAGGCATTATTACATATAAGTTCTTTGGATAGACAGATTCTTCCTCTTCCTTTTATGAAATGAGGTTCATTATTACCAAACCTCACACTGCCACCATCATAGTCTTCAAACTGATCAAACTTAGATTTATCACCAGTCATATGATGTGAGCAACCACTGTCTATAATCCATGTATCATTCTTACTTACATGAGAGTTAAGAGCCATTTTATCTTCATCATCACTATCACAGTCATCTTTAACAGCAATATAAACAATTTCATCCTCACTATTATCAGAATCCTTAGAATTTCCAGCCATGAAACATGATTTCTTACCTTTGTTCTTGGATGATTTAAAGTCTTTCTTGCCATTCCATTTGTGATCTTTCTTTTCATCATTGTTGTGCTTTTTTGGGCACCTTGCTGCAATATGACCAATTTCATCAAAAGAAAAACAGATTAGAGGAACTTTACCTTTGTATTTTCCTCTGCCTCTAGAATATTTCTTTGCTAGTAGAGCTTCAATCACTTCGAGATCACTGTCTGAACTTTGGCTTGATTCATTTTCACTTTCTGACTGTGATTCTATCTTCTTTTTGCTTTTCTCTTTGAGTGAGAGCTTAGCTTGAAATGCTGATTCAATGTTTTTGGAGGCTGGAACATAGTTGTCAAAGTTATCTAGTTCAAATGTAGTTAGTCTTCCGACTATGGCCTCAAGATTTATCTTATGATTTGCTTCACACCTTCTTTCTTGTATTGCAGAGACTCTGATTGCATAAACGGGAAGCAAGGTTCTGAGAACTTTGCTTACAACTATTTCTCCTTTGATGTCACCTCCAGCTGCCCTGATTGCACTTACACATGCTCTAACTCTTTCAACATACTTTGCAATGTTTTCATCCTCTCTCATCCTCATTTGATCAAATTTTCCTCTTAGACTTTCTGCTTTTGCTCTTCTCACATTATCATCCCCTCCATAGATCTCCTTTAGCTTGTTCCACATGTCAAAGGCAGTTTTGCAGTCCTTAATGTCATCAAATTCTTCATAGTTGAGAGCAGATGCTATGTCTATCATCATATTGTTGTGAGTCTTCTTTTTAGCAATATCATTAACTGACAATGTGCCAGAAGGTTCTTCATATTTTTCGTCAAGGTATTTCAGTCCAGTATCACCAACATTAGCCAGATGAAGTTTCATCAATTCTTACCATGCTGAGAAGTTATCTCTGTTAAGTTTTGGAATTTCTCTTTCGTAAGACATCTTGATCTTTGGCTTAGAACCTTGAAATCCTTTCTTGCAAGCACCAAAAAGATCTAATACCAATTGTTGGAAATGAGAATGGAGTAACTGAGAGGGGGAGGGGGTGAATCAATTACCACAAAAACATTTCACAGTCCTTAGATGTCTAAAATCTTGATCTTAGTTACAGATTACTGAAACCTGATAATGCAGCAAATACTAATAATTATTAAGAACTGATAACCAAAACAATTCAGCAATCATGAACACTAGAGACACAAGATTTAACGTGGAAACCCAATATGGGAAAAACCACCAATGTAACTAGTTAGTGTTTTTCACTCTTCTGAAGTGAGCCCTGTTAGGAGCCAACCCTGTTAAAGGTTACAAAACACACTGTTAGGTGTGACCCTGTTAAAGGATTTAATCACCCTGTTAGGAGTGGCCTTGCTAGAGGTCTTTAGAACAATTCAACTAAACTATTACCTTGTTAGAGGATTTACAATAAGTCTATTAAACCCACTCTATTAAGAGATTTGAAATCACGGCTACAATTGTTAGAAAGTAACAATGAATGATCTGAATATAATGCAACTTATCTTTGCTAATACAGATCTCTGTTTTGCTTCACTAGATCCTCTCTGATCACATAAAAGCTTTGTAGCTTCACAAGGATATCTGATCCTTCAAAAATTTTCTTGCACCTTCACAATTCGCACATACATCTTATCCACACATGTACACTTGAATTTGCAACTTGATCCTTAATATATACCTTTTTGATTATTAAGTCGGCCTTAAATACAAGTTAAAATTATTAATAATTATACCGTGAGTCGGCTACATTCATCACATAAATCAATTTTAGCCTTAATTCCACACTTTTCAAAAATCCTTTGCTAACCAACCCATCTCGGTAAACACTGTACCATAATGATCTTTAGTGTTAACCAAGTGAGGCTTGGTAAGTACTGCGAATTGTGCAAAAATCCTTTGGACACTGAGTTAACTCGGTAAACACTGACTTTCCTTCCTTTACCTTCCCAGCTTGGTAAAGACTCTGTCACAGTTTCCTTCGATCACCGAGTGAGCTCGGTAAGTACTAAACTTCCTTCATTAACCAAGTTAGCTCGGTAGAAGCTATCTTTACAGTGTAATATACAGCAATGCTCGGTAGACTCTGTAAACTACTATGCTTACCTTCTGAGCTCGATAGACTCTGTCTGATGACTGATATGACATTTGTGTAACATCAAAGACAACACTCAATTAACCAATTGTATCCAACAATATTGACTTATATTATTTTGAAATTATACATATTATAACTAATCAAACCAATAATTTTTTTTAATATAATGATGATATTGAATCCAAGATTTATAAAAGGGTATTTTTAGATTTTGAAAAAAATTGAGTTTTGATAGGGAAATGAGATTTGACCAAAATAAGTTTTGGCATCCTAAAAGGTGACACAGAGCTATGTTTTTACCTGAATATATGGACCTAAAATGGACAGAAGAGGTGAAGGGGAAGGTATACATTTGGATTTATATTTCGAAGGGAAACCAATAACTTTTGAATTATTTTTGTAATTGAGGCCACGATCATTTAGATTTTCTTTGTTATGGAAGGTTTTTGATATATATATATATATATATATATATATATATATATATATATAAACCCTTTGGCTTGATAATGCTTTTGACTAGTAGGATACTTCCTACAAGATGCATGTTCTATTTGAGATGGATATAATATGGAAGAAGCACTAGGATCATGAAGTAAACTAGACTTGATGGAAGTAGATAAACCTATTTGACATGTATGGGGTCCACGAATAACTTGCACATATTTTCTTGCATCATGAGGGTAACCAGGAGGAATAATGGGATCATGTGATGGAATATGTGTAATGATATGATTCTTTAGGAGGATAGAATCTTGTAGAGGATATGGAGGATTAGGACATCAAGATGATGGCATGGTATGATCATGAGTAGGTTCTACAGAGATGATAGGATCTCATGGTGAATATAAAGGTGAAGGGATACTTTCATATTGAATTTGAAGGTGATCATTCGACTCCATTTTAAGGGTATTTTTCTATTGATTATGAGTGAAATCATTTGGAAGAATGAGTAGGATTTCATTATCTTTCTTAGGAATAGGAAGTGGAGGGTCCATAAGATTTGGAATGGTACTTTTTTCCTAATATGGAAGGTAACAATTTTGGATAGGATGGAAAAGGATATTAGAATCTTCACATAACTCCAAAAATATGGGTTCTTGCTAAAAAATTGGATAGTTTTGATGATTATTAGGATCTTGATCTTGGTCTTGGATTTTTTTACGACTTCTATCTTCATGGTTCTGATTATCCTCTTGACATAGGGCATAAAAGGAAAATTCTTTAGGGGTTTCAATGTTTTGACATGAGGGAGAAGGAACTTGAATAGGACACTCTGAGATAGTTTTGTTTAGGAATGGAGCTTATGATGGCATTGAATCTAGGATAGTTGAGTTGTAGAAGGGAATTACATCATGAAAGAGACTAACCTTGATATCAATTGTACATATTCCTTGGGAAATCTCATTACTAGATGTATCATTTGATTGAAATGGAAAAGATTTCTCTTGTGACATTTCAAGAGATGGAGGAATGATAGGAATTATGGAGGTTTCTTGAAGGAAAACTTTGTTATGATAGGTATATGTGCCATTGGTAAACATGGGTAGATTATTGTGATCCTCTTGAACAAGATGTTGATACTTATCAACTAGTCTCTAATGCAAATAATTGAAAGGACTTGAATGAAATTTTTGTTGGTTGTGTGGTTGTTGATGATTCTACATTGATATTTGCATGTTGTGAAATATTGGTTGATTGAATATGTGGTACCATGGGTTTCTTCTTGATCGCACTTGATTGATGGCCAAAGGATGACATATTTTTTATTTTTTTTATTTTAAAAATCCTTGACAATGCATTTGATGAAGTACATAGATGTTCATCAATATATGATTTAATTAGAGGCATGTTGCTTGCTTAATTGATAGGTTAAAGATAGATGTCCTCGATGGTATAAGACTTTGGTTTCCTTTAGCTTTTAAGATAATCTATCTAGGTTCACATGTCTTGTATTTGTTGTATTATGATACCAATTATCCATTCTTTCTATGTCATCTTGGGGAAAATTTCTAAATAAACAGAAGGATCCATTACATCATCATAATCATTAAGATCGTGTTCATCATCATAGATGGGATATGGATTAAAGCACATGTCTTATTGTTTGTTCCTTTTTTTAGATCTGTTGAGTTTTCTCTGACCAAAAGGGTGTCAAAAAGACATTTTGATATTGATTTGAACTATTTAGAGTGTTATTCAAATTGTTGTTATAGTGATTCCAATATTAAAGTGCGTTTTAAATTGAAGTTTGGCAGAGAAATATTTATCTCTATAATTTAGATTCGTTATTTTCTTAATTACAATTTATTGTTTCTAAGGACCAATGATACTTAATAGTGAATTTTGATATAAGATTTGAAGGGTTTTTGATGACACTTACAACATGAAATTTGAATTTAATAGAAAAATAAACAAGGACAACACTCGTTCCAATCAATAGTTATGTGAGATAAACATTGAATGTATGTTCTAGATTGTTTTAACAAGTCTTGTTCAAGAATAGATACCAAGAAATCTACCTAAGGAAAAAATATTTTAGACATGGTCAAAAATGTGGTTTCTAATAAATAAAGATCTAATTAGGATTTTAGTTCAAAGAGCCTTCTTTTACCTCTCTTTTGAGAGCTTCCCACTAATGTCAGGGAAGTTTCACACAATCCATGAGAACTAATAGAAGAAGGCTATTACATGCTCTTTACCCTTCATCCCATTAAGGATGAAGGTCTTTGGGCTTTCCCTCTCACTAGCCTTGCTAAGGAAAATCTCGGGAGGTATGCCACTACAATTCTATTTTAACTTGCATGTTCATCAAAGCAATGAAAGTAATTGAAAAATAGGTCAAGGAATTTTAATTCCATAAGAAAGGTGAGAGCATATCCCTATTGCTTTTTACTTCCAAAAACAATAAAAACAGTTTATTTCCTAGCCTTTAAAATTTGACAAAAGTAGGCTCTAAATGCTAGTGTGTTTGTTTATTTCCAAAAATTGCTTTCTATTGAATCCCTTGGCATGTTTGGCATTCTCATCGATTCAAAGAGTTGAAAGCATAGGCCTAATAAAAAGTGAATAAAAGAAATCAATTTATTCTACTTAAGCTAGATTTTGAACTTTGAATATCTCAATATACGCAAAAACAAAGTGTTTAGTCTTACCTTGTTCGAACTAGTGAAGGCTAGGCACATTTTTGAGATTGCTATGTTTATTTTTAATATTCACCTAGCGGCCATCATTTCAGCTCCTAAGAGTCCATAGTACTTGTCACACAGGTTATTCCAATGCATTTCCAAGACAAAGTGAAGAAAATCCAAAAAATGCATACAATCTAAAGAAGTTCATATCATAAAAATTTATCTTATTTACATAAATAACTTTCACAAAATGATGAAAAAGTTGCAATGTCTTTGTCAAAAATAATGTCTTCAAGAATTGACCAGCAACTCCGCAAAAAATGCAAGAAAGGAAAATAAAACTTAGATACCATTGAAAATAAATCAAAATTAAAAAATAAAACATACATAAAGCTGACCTTAGAAGAAAACACTATTTACCATTTAAAAAAAAATATTAAAAAAATCTATTATTTTAATGATTATAGCTAGTAAAATCTTTTTCTATATTATAGTTATTGAGGAAATTATTAGGGAACAATAAAAATTAAAGATGTCCACAAAATTTACGTCTAAAATAATATCTTATTTTATCTATATATTACAATGGGGTATTTTATCTAATGTGATATAGGTTGATATAAATAGCAAAGAACCATATAGGGAATATATTTTTTGATGGGGACACCATTGAATAAAAGAAATGTTTGCTATCATTTGAATGATTATATCTAGTGAAATACTTTTATATATTATAGTTATTGAGGAAATCATTGCGGGTCAATAAAAAATTAAGATGTCCACAAAATTTATGTTTAAATTAATATCTTATTTTATCTATATAATAGAATGGGATATTTTATATATTGTGATATAGGTTGATGTATATAGTATAGAACCATAAAGGAAAGATGATATTTTGATTATAGGGGGCAAGTGGTCTGATAGGGACAAAAACACCAATGTTAAAAACATTATAGCGTGAACATTCTTAAAAAGAAACCAACTGGGACCTATAAGAAAATTAGACATAAAGAAAACCCATGACTAGCGTAGGGTGGAAAAATCCACTCACAAAAGAAACATCGCAAAAATGAACACCAAAATATAAAATTCTAAACTTTAACTAGATTGTCATTCTTTCGAATGATATCCTCATTAATGTTGTTTAATTTTATAGTAACACTATCAAGAGGGGTCATAGTGTTATTCTTGTTGAAAAGCCTCATGGTAGGATTGATGAAAAGCCTCATGGTAGGATTAAGTAAGGTCTTGTTTGTAGGTTCCACATTAGCACTCACTTCCTCTAAAGGATCCTTGTATCTCTTTAAAGCATCAACTTACATTGAAGTTTCCTTCTTCTTGACCAATTTCCTACCAATGGTGGTAGATTTACCCTTGGGTATAGCCTAGAAAGATTCATCCTTTTCATTTATCTCACAAAAGCCATAAAAAGTGGTTGAACCTTCAATTTTGTGATAAAAATGGGTGTTAAAGCTAGATTTTTTTTTTTTTAGAAGGGCATGCATAAGAGGCTTGTGAAATAGTCAAAATCAAGATTTCATTTCCATAATATAGGTGTGAAATAGTAAAATTTTGTTAACTTGCATGACTAAAATTTAACATGAACCAAAATGTGATGTTTCCCTATTTCATAGTATGTTCCCCATGGGCTATGCAAAGTCACAATTTTGGGTGAAGAACACAAGAAGGCTTGCAAAATATTGATTTTTTGGAGGTTCACAATGGATGTTGGTTTGACCTAGTTAATTAGTAATTTTTGAGGTTTAGGGAAGCATTTAGAGTGTATAATGCAAAATGGAAAAAAAAATCCAAATCTTAGGAGTTGTTTGAAATATTCCTCAAAATGGTGGAAAGGGGTTTGTAGTACATTAATGATCATTTCAATTTTGAAAGAGGGAGCTTGAGAAGCATGCAAAAAAGAGAAATGACCATTGTCGGAATATTTTGAGAAGTACACGGCAATTTTTGTGATTTCTTTATGAAAATGATATAATTGTTGTACTTACACAACCAAACATGTGTGGAATATCATTGATGGAGTTTTTAAGTTAATGATTTATTAAATGTCACCATTTTATTAAGGCCTCTTCACAAGCTAAATGTAGAAGAAAAATTTCAATCTGAATTCTTTGGTAATTTCTTCAAGTTGCAATATTTCAGATTATAAGTGTAGAAAGGAATTTCCAATCTAAGAATCCAAGACATTGACATAGCTTGATCTATCTACCAAAGAAGAAGACCAGTTTAACATCATCAATGGTATGTACTAAGCTACATGGGACCTTGGAAAGAATTATGCAAGCTATACAAGTGATTGTCATGAGCTTGAACTATAAGAATACATTGGTGTAATTGCGTAAATGTTGGTGGAATGAGAAGAAAATATGGGTGAATGTGCATATATCAATGATATGCTCAATTATTTTTGTGCCCTTCTCCCTTGAATATTATGACAATTTTTTTTTTGTTAAAACTATAAATATTATGAATAATTTTAAATAGTCTAGTTAAAAAAAATTTAAATATGATTTGAAGCTTTGTCACATCTATCTATTTACTATAAGGAGATGTAAAATAACCCTAAAAAATGAAGATTGTATCTTACACTGATAGAATATTATGTAGTAAAACATATACAAGCTAGGGCATAACGCAAAATTGGATAACATGTGCAAGTTTTGAGTGGATATTAAACATTTAGACACCACTCTATTGTAATCTTTTGGAAGTTAATAAAAATAATTTGTTTCACTTAAGAATTGTGAAGAATGATTATCTTCTATTTTTATATATATTTTTCTCTTGGATTTACATTTCAACTGATAGATTGAAATCAAATACATCCCTTTGATAATTAGAATTCAAAAACTTTATGTTTTTAATTCAATTAGACTTCTTAGATTGAAGTTAAAAGTAATAGAACTAAGGTGTGTATTCAAGTTCTACGTCTATTGATTGATTGTAAGATAACACAATCTCTAAAGAGTTTTGATGATCTTGAAGTTTGTATTGAATTCACTCTATTGTGTCCCAATTCAATTAAGGAACTAGTATGATTTTCTTTCAATAAAGCATATCATTAACTGAAATTGGTGAAGTTCTAAGTTGTCACACTCAAGTGCTCTACAATCCTTAAACCCATATTTATTCAAAACATTTAAAACACTAGAATGGGAATGTACTAATTATGATGAGCTACAATAATGCTTGGATGGATGTGAAAGAGCTATATATGATCTATATGTATGAATAATCTCATTAGAAAAACACATGAAAATACTCTAAATATGGTCTAGTATATAATTCTAGATGATGCTAAATGAAAGTAATAGCTTATAGAAATGTTGTTAATGACTTGTTAACTCTTAGCTCCACAACACCTATAGCAAGGATGCATAAAGCTTGCTCCCTTTGTTCTTGAAATGGTCTTGTATTTATAGATTTTTCTAGAGGGGTTGGGTAAACTTCAGATTTTACCATGTAACTTTAGGAGGATAAGGTTTAAATTAGGTCTACCAAGGATAAGGAATTTATGAAGGGAAATCCAAATTGGTTTGTTACACTCTGAAGGGATATACAAGGATAAATACTAATTTTTCCTCTTTTTCTTTTATTGAATTTGTCTTTTGGGATATTTAAAAGAAACAATGAGGACAAATAATTATTTCATTTCTTTTTGATATTGAGTTTTTCTTCTTTAATCGAATTTTCATTTTGAATTAATTTTCATTTTTTGAATTGATTTTCATTTTTGAATTAATTTAGAATGTGGATTTATTTTATTTTTTGAATTAATTTAGAATTTTGATAGATTTTCCTTTTAGAATTACTTTATAATTTTGATTAATTTACCTTTTTGAATTAGTTTAGAATTTGGATTTGATTCATAATTTGGATTATTAATATGATAAAGACCCTAGGCAATTATATGTATTTTCTTCATTTTATTTAATGTTTTCTTTAATCCTTTCTGATTTGATTAAAATCATGTTCTTGAAGTCCTGCCAATTTTAGGGTGTTTGTGAATGCCCCTCTTTGGGCTAATATGCGAAGCATAATAGTTCAAAGAATATCCTGAATTTTTTGATTTTAATCCAAATTTATAGACTAAATACCCGAATATTCATGCCTTTAGGGTCAGGTGTTGATCTAATGATATCATACCCTTATTGTTGATAATTTACTAATTTGATTATGACATAGTACTTGATTATTGATGATTTAATGCTTGATGTTGATGTTGATATGACAATGTTCAACTTTTTTGCATTTAATGCCCTTATCTTTGAATATTTTTCTCAGATGGCCCCATTTGATTCATTAATTGTGCTTGTTTGTCTATATATTGATATGAATATTGATATGATATTGGATATTGATATGGTGCCCCTTAGAAATGTAATTGGAATGAGTCAGTTGCAAGAAATGGAAATTCCAATTTTAATTTGGAAAATAATGTGTGATGAAAAGTGATTGTTTAATGAGAAATGTTTGATAAGTACCAATGCAGCTAGTTAGATTGGATATCACTACCCTAGAGATGTGGTAAGATAAAAAAGATCATATTAGTCAAATCAATTAGATGATGTAAATTGATCAACCAAATAGGTCAGATGGATAAGATGTTCCATTCTCAAGATATAGAGTTGGGAAAATGTTGTGCCCTCTCAAGATATAGAGGTCGGGAAATGAGGTATCCATGTCAAAACCTATAATTGGAAAAATGATTGGTTTGTAGTCGAGTTATTAGCTTGGGAGGTAATTTGGATGATCCTTAGAGTTATTTAGGGTAATCACCTATAATGATGTGATTGATTAGATATTAAAATAGGAGTGAGGTCTCAAGATAGACATGTAAGGGTTATACCCTTGACCATTTTAGTTGATTGATCTTGGGATCACATAAATTGAAGAGAAAAAATACATGTATGGATGATTAGAAGATGCAATGGTGCAAAGATCATCAATTTCTTTGATATACATAGCCTGTCAAGCCTAAGCCTTCCATTTATGAGGATTCTAGTGTTGATATTTTTGGTATAAGTAGAGGGAGCTTTTATGAGTTAGCTAGCACTAGGTATTCTACATACATGACCAAAAGATGAAGGCTTGACTGTCTATAGTGAGAAAGAGCAATTAGATTAGACATGGGTCTAGTGCCCTTAGTAAGTAGGGTTCTTTATATCAAATATAGGGAAATGAGATTAGTGCTCCTAGTGATGGGATTCAATGATGATATTAGCTAGATTCTTGTGATTTATCATAGATGTCCCATAGGGTTTTTTTATGTATTTGTTTTGTAGGATTTATAGGCATATCAACGTACTAATTATGTTTCTTTTGATCAAGATGGTTTCTTTGATGTCAGATTTCCTTAGGCTCATAAGTTTATTGTAATTCCTATATTTTATGTCAACTATTTCATTAGATTTAAGGACACCGATATGAAATGCAAAATTAAGATTTAGGAAATGAAACTAACTGTCACTATTAAAAGAGATGCCAATTAATTATCATCATTGAGTGCCAAAAAAATGATATAGTACAATCACCACTAGTAAAACCATAGTGATATGAATACCTTGACAATATGAACGCTGAAAAATAATTATTTACATGAAAAGAAAATTATTTACAATAATTACAAAATTTTCGTACTAAATCAAATCAAACACCATAGATAGAAAATTAAAAAAAACTAGTATCTTTCATCCCAACTTCTCTAGTATAAGACATCATTGAGCTGCTAGAAAATCATGGCATAAGAGAAAGAAAATATTTTATGACATTTGTGCCTATGTCTATACAAATGACAGTTGTGTACAATAGTGCAAGTTTGTTTCATCTTTGTAGATTAAAGTCGTCGTGTGATCCATTGTTAAAAAACATATATGGTTGGGTGGGTTGACTCTGTCAGATTTGGAAAATAAATTTTATATGTCATCTTGCACAAAAATCTTGTGTTTGATCTATTTCTATGGTCAAGTTTTGTCATGTGTAAAGGATTCAACAATTGCTTGACTCGGTGGTTACCTTACCTACATCTAAGATGTTTTTGTGTCTAGGGGTAACAGGCACAAAGATAGGATGTGAGGGGACATAGTAACATTCGAAAAGGATCTCCATAGTAGGTGAGTATGATTAGTGGAAACACATCACATCAATTAAAAATCTTTAGACTAACTAAAGAAAACATGCAATAAAAGGGCCTAGTATGAGAATATAGTCATGGCCAATTCACAATACTAGTCACCATAAGAATTTGAGATGGATGATGCAGGCTATGGTGGATGGGTGCAGCAAGGGTGAAGAGATAAGCATGCTAATTGTGTGTCAAGTGATCATGTTAATTAGCCTAAGTTATAGATGCTAGATCATGATTGTGATAGGATGAGTTGGATGGAGGTCATACAGGAGCATCCTGGGGGCTCAGAGGTTGGAGTGGAAGAAAATCCTTTGTCATCTTTGTTAATGTTTTGAGAAAGTGTGGCACAACTCATTCTTCAAGATGATTTTGGTTTTGACTTAGAAACCTGATTAGTTAGAGTAGAATCAACTTGAGGCAATATAAATAGTCAAAAAGCCACCTATGGGTGTAGAGGGGGAATCTCCTAGGAGACTAGGATAAAATGTGCAGAATGAGACTTGCGTCATCAGTGGATGTGAGGTGACTAGCATAGTGAGCCATCTAGTTATCTTCAGGAGGCCTATGCAGGGGCCAGCGAGTGAGGAAAGGGAGACATGGGGTCACACAAAGTAAGAGCTCAAGCTCAATAATGTGGCACAAGTAGGGCATGAAGTGGAGGAACTGTGAAAAGTAATTGTAGCAGAGAGAGTCCAAGTTGAGAATGTAAAACTAGAAGTCCCATTTTTGGGGGGTTTCATGGGCAAGGCACATGAGGTTGGGGGTAGGCAGGAGCGAGGTGCCTAGAATTAGTGATAAATGACAAATGGGTCCAAAGCTTGCACCGCAGGTGGAAAGATCGAGAGTATAATGAAATTATGTCGCAGAACAAGCTGAGAGATCATGGCTGCAAAGACCATACGACACAAGTGAGTTTGGATGCCGCGTAAAATAAGTTGGCACTCCTGCAAGTGTAGTCAGAGCCAATGATGGATGTGTTGTCAAAAATGAATACAGTTCCTATGAAGATTCAAGAGCAGTTCGTAGTAAGCGAGGTGAAGGTGAAGTAGTATCAGCAGTGGCTTAGTGGGGCTAAGGACGATGTAGAGTGCTCGGAGATGACAACGAAGCATACATAGGAAGAGCGATGTGGCCACAATGAGGATTATGTTAGTTTATGTGTATTTTACTTGCACCAAATAATAATAAAATTGTTTACTATGAAAAACTTGGAATCTACTCTATTTTATATATTTATGTACAACATTTAAAAGTTGTGGATAATTTATTTTTGTTTTGGCTTTGAGACATATGGATATTTTTGATGATTTTTGAGATTATTTTTTGTATGTTTATTAGTTTATTTCAATTTCAAACATTTTATTTTTGAAGATCTATGTTGAATGTACAAAGTGTGATCTTGCTAATGTGATCATTGGTGATACTTATATCTGAGATATAAGTATAAAATATCTTGAGGTGGATGCTATAAAGGGTTTCTTCTACCTCTACCCCATCACAATCAACAAGTTTGTAAGTCCCCATCCCAAAGGACTTAGTGATGATATAGGGACCTATCCAAGTGGCTTCCCACTTTCTCTTTGTTTCTCTGTTAGCATTTTTTTTGGATTTTTATGGAGAATTAAATCACCTATTCAAAAGGTAGATGATTTTACCCTTTTTTATAATGCCTTGACATCTAGTTCTGATACACTTTTAGATGTTCATAAGCAATATTTTGGTGCTCTTTTAGAAATTCTAACTACTCAAGGTGAGCTACCCTATAGTCTTCATCAATCATTGCATCATGTAAGGTGACTCTTAGGGAGGGGATTCCAACTTCTAACGAAAAGAACGTTTCACTTTTATAAACCAAGGAAAATGGTGTTTCTCATGTAGGAGTTCTCACACTTGTGTGATAATCCTAAAGTTTACAATTTGGTTGAATGTGCCAATCTTGGCCTGAATTATCAATAGTTCTTTTCAAGATGTTAATTATGTTTTTATGTGTAGCCCTTGCTTGAAAATTTCCCTAAGGATAGTAAATTGAAGATGAATGATGAATGATGTGCAATTTATCACATAATTCATCAATGATTTTATTTTTGAAGTATAAGGCATTATCTCTCAAGATTGCATCGGGTATGCCAAGTCCACAAATGATGTGATTGAGGATAAAATAATAAATTTGTTTTCCTATAATATTGTGAAGTGGCACTACCTCTACCCATTTGGTGAAGTATTATGTTTCTGTATTGATCCATTTGTGGTCATTGGAAAAATGGTGACATATCATGTACCAATAAAATAAAAACCCAATTGATAAAAAGGCCAAGGTGTTGTTAGTAGATTAAGTTCTTGAGCTGATGTGTGAATCAAATAACCATGGATTTGAAATTTCTTAAAATTTTTGACAAATTCAATAGATTCCTTTTCTATAGTTGGAAGAAAATAGCCCATTCTATGTATTTTTTTAAGGAAAATTATATCCACTAGAAAGTGATCATGAAATTATCTCATATACCTCATGTGCAACACTTTGCGATTTTTTATTTTCTAAATATCTAAAAAAAGTTTCATCAATACCATTTTGATACAATTTTTCATCTATTAGTGTGTAATGAGAGGCATATCTTATAACATTGCTCCTTTGATTTTAGGATTGGTGATTGGGTAAAAGTTTTTCCTTGAGGTAGGTATAAATAGTTCAGTTCCAACATGATTCTATAACATCTAGGAGGAAAACAATATGGGATTTGAGTTCTCAAAGTGTAGGTATAACCAGTCCCTAGACCAAGAACTCATAGTGTTCATTTTGATTTGGTAGTTGGAGCAAAGAAGCCAAAGTATCCATGGCATTTGCAGCATTGCTTTTCTCTTTGGGAATTTGCTAAACTGTGATACTTACAAAACATTCTTTTAGTGCATTTACCATTTTTTTAATAAGGAAGTAGTATATAATACTTACTTTAGTAAACATCATTAACTTGGTTAATAACCAATTGAGAGTCTCCATAGGCCTCAATTGTCATCAATTTCCACTCCAAATCTAACTTGATGCCAATGACTAATGCTTCATATTCTTCCATGTTATTTGTTCAAGGGAATAAGAGCTTGCATGATTTATAAATAGTAATTCATTGCGGAGTGATGAACATAATTCCAACTAAGGGGATGTAGTCCCTCTAAAGGTCATTCTACTAATTGAGCAGTGATGACTTGTCTATTGATTACTTTTATGTCTTAATATTCGATATCAAACTCACATAAAACCATGATCCATTTTTCAAACTTACCACTGAATGCCACTTTTCTCAAAGGATATTTTAAAGGATCTATTTTAACAATGAGTTTGATCTTTTGGGAGAGTAAATAATGGCATAAATTTTGGGAAGCAAAAACTATTGCAAGGTACATTTTTCTTATAAAAGTACAAGATGGCTCATAACTGACTAAAGTTCTACTAATGTGGTATATTACCAATTCTTTGTCTTGATTATCTCCTTATGCCAAAAGTGCCCCCAATAATTTATCAATTATTGAAACATAGAGAAAGAGTGGTTTTCTTGGAATGGATGGAATCAAAATAGGTGGATTAATCAAGTATTTTTTGAGTAAGTTGAAGGATGCTTCACATTGTTTACCCCATTTGAAGACTATGTCATTATATAGAAGATGGGTAAAAGGATTGCATTTCTCAACCAAGAGATGAAACATCCTAGTAATTGGAGTGTTTCTTGAAAAAGTATTAACTATCTAATGCTTGTGGGTGCATATATTTCTATATCTTGCACCTTCTCTGGGTCAACTTCTATCCCTTTGGTAGAGACAATATAGCCCAAAAGTTTCACAAATTTTACCCTAAAGGCACACCTTTTAGGATTTTACCTAAATTTAAAAGATTCCAATTGTGTAATGATCCTATCTAAAATTTGAAGGTGTCCTTACATGGTATGTGACTTAACTAAAATATCATCCACATAGTCTTCTATTATTCTGTGGTTTATATCATGGAATATATTGGTAGTCATTGCTCGTTGATATGTAGCTCTTGCATTTTTCAAACCAAAGGGCATAAAATTCCAAAAAAATGCTCCCCAAGAACAAGTAAATTTTGTCTTCTCTTGATCCTTTGGAGCTATTTAGATTCAATTGTAGCTAGAAAAAGGGTGAAAGTACAAACCTATGTCACCCTTTTGTAAATGAAAAGGATAACAAAAGTATAACTATTCACCTTCAATGACATAAAAAATTTATTATTATTTTGAATTTGGAAATTAAGTAAACTAATGAAATGTGTAGAAATGGATGAATTTTAGGATTATAATTTTTAATAATTATTTGGAACAAGAATTGATATGTTTTTGTAAGTTTTATAGATTTTTTTTAAGCGCTAAAAAATGCTAAAAATTGGGGGTCTACTTCCCACCACAAAAATATATGAAATTTAAATTATTTCCCTTTGATCTTAGACTATGTTATAGATAACAATATATCTAGAACAATCAAAAATAAAAAAGTGTCTTTAGAACTATATTTTCTCTTTCATAAGGATTCAAATTTCACCTCACTTGAAATTGATAGTTTTCCATCTCCCACCACATTTACCAAAATAAATCTATTCTAACCATGAGAAAAATTATACGTTCTAGAAGAGAACTCTCTCCTTTAGAATGTCATATATTTTTTAGATTTTTTTGATATGATTTAATATTTTTTTCTTTCTCAAAACTAACATCTTTTTGAGTGTTTAAATACATGGTTATGGAATTTTTTAATTTCAATATACTATATCTACTTAAAATACTATAAAATCTACATGAGAATATTAGTGTCTCTAAGCTCTATAAAATGATATTGATATGTTATTCAAAAAATATCATAAAAAATAGTGAGAGTTATTGAAATGCTACTTTTCTAAAATAATTTTATTTTTTTAGTAATTGGATACAAACTAGTATAAAACATGCATTTAATAGGAATTTCCAATTGGAAAAGTGTGAGACCATATATAACTTAGCTTGAATGAATTTATCTAAATCATATGTTTTAAGAAAAATGAATTTTAGATAGGAATATTTAAATTCAATCATTCTGATAAGTCAGTCTGAAAGGTGACAAAACTTTGTACTTTTACCCAAATACATCCATTAATGAGAACATTGAATGGCTTGTTATTAAATTGACAATGGTGTCAATGTTGGATAGTGCAAAATTGTCTTTAGGACATGCCTTCCTTTAATCTCTAAAATCAATGAAAATGTGTATGCTATCATCTTTCTTTGTTATTGGAACAATACTTGATGTCAAGGAAGCATATGCCAAAGATCTTATAAATCTTTTTTGGAGAAGCTTTTCTAATTAATTCATGACCAATAATTTAATGTGAGTATGAATTTTTCCAAGTTTTTGCTTCACAGGTTTTTCTCCTTGTGCTATGTTAAGATGATGAAAGGTCAAGTTATGGTCTAAACATAACCTATCAGCATATGACTAGGAAAAATTAATTTACCTTTCCTAAAAGAATTGACTAAGTTTTTTCTCTTAGTAGATGTCAAAAATATTGCTAGATAGATTATTTTGGGATCTTCAATAGTTCTGATGTTGACCTTATCTATTGGATTTATCAAGATTGTAGATCTTTTTTCAAAATGGTCATGTAATCTATCAAGTATCCCGTCATTAGGTAAAATAGTTGGGTTTTCTCCACTAGATATTTCATCACTTATTTTATTTATTTTTGCATGTAGTTGAAACACATGGTCATTCAAATTACTAGATCTTTCCATTTTTTTCAGATGACTAGGACTATTGATACATTCTCGATCCTTTAATCTACTGCTTGATTCATATTTTGAATATAATTCAACCACATTTATGTTTATGTTTATACCTCTATTTGATTCAAAATTAGGTATATGATAAGGTTTTATCATATCCCAAGTGATCATCTTAGGATGGGTCAAGGTTAATAACTCAAAAATATAAACTAGTTTTGTTGGATTTATAGACATAACCTCATTCAATGACTCATCAATTTTAAAGCTTGAGTCAATAACATGTACTTCCTTGAGATGATCTAGAAAATATAGGGCCATTAAACCACTCACTATGTTCATCTTCAATTTCCTATGGAAAGAAATGTGGGAATAAAGCCTTAAAGGGAGACTCATTATTAACTTCTCTTCCTTTACATGGTGTAAAATCATTGAGCCATTGACTATTTGGGTGATATTTTGGATCAAATTACATGGGATCAAATATCTGCTCCAAAATGGTTTCTAAATTCACTTGATATTGAGTGATTTCTTGAGTTGGGTTGAAGTCTATATCAAAGAGAGAATCATGGTCACTTGTAGTGACTGGTTATAAAAGAGAGTTTTGAATAATAATGCATTCATTTTCATGGGTAGATTCCTCTTATAAGGAATCTAGCTCCCATAGAGAGGAGTCATCTTCATCCTTGCAAGCATTGGCAACCAAGAGAGGCTCATTCGCTATATTGAGATTTGAGAAGGATAAGTTTATGACATCTAAATCTATTGTAAAGTCATGAAATACTTATTTTCCTTTAGCCACCTAAAATTTCTTTGAGGAAGAAGAACCCTTGTGCATGTCTTGATGGTCATGAACATACTATAACCTAGAATAAATCAGTAAACCCACATATTAGGTTTCTAGGTAACCCACGCCCATGTTAAGTTTATTAGATCTAAAATTTTCTTCCAAAGGTTTCACCCTACCAATACCATTTCCTAAAGGACCTATCCTAGTGTATCCAATATTCTTCATTTAAACCAAACCTTTGCCACATAGATGGTGAGAAATATCAACATTTTGAACCCTTTTGTTGTCATCTTCTTTTGTACATTGGGTGATAAATTTTCTTTTGGTGTATTGGGTGATGAGGTTTCACCTTTGACAAAATGTTCATTATGTACATGAGGAAGTACAATTGAAGATGGCTTTCCATGTGATTTAGGACATATGGCCAGGTCTAATAGAGAAATGGAGTATACTCCTACACCTTTGTCTATAATTTTGTAATCTTTCTCAAAATTCTTCATTTCTTTATCCATTGTTTCATGTTGTAGCTACTTTGGATCTGATCTAGAAAGAGATAAGGGATCTATATAATTGGTACAATTAACCTTCTCTTTTCCAAGTTAGTTATTTTTGTAAGGTGGTCATTTTCTTTTCTTTTTGAACTAGTAGCTTTTATAGAGGAGAGGTATTTTTTCTATTTGTATAAGAGAAAGTGTTTTATTTTTTATAAGGAACAAGGGATGAGATTTAAAATATGGGTAATGTAGATTCTTTGTTTCTATCCAAGTGGGAAGATTTACTTCTGAGAAGAGGGGATGAATTAGAAGTAACTAACTTTACTTTTTCAAAACCTTTTTAACTAATATCATTTGCATGCATCTAATTCTTCTAATAAACATGAAAGTAGAGACATGCATGAAAATGGATAACACAAGAAGTTGGTGACCCAAAAACCCTCCAAAATGAGAAGGTGAAACTAGGGTGGGGATGACACCCACAAAGTATCATTGCAACAATATGTGACTATTTAAGGTTACAAAGTTTGACCACTTCCAATGGTCTACCCTATGAAAAGGTTGTCCTATTAAAGACTTTACACCCTATTAAAAGTGACCTAGTTAAAGGATTTGCAAAAACTCACTTGGAATGTTACCCTGTTGAAGGATTTAGCACCTTGTCTAAAGGCTTACAACATGGCTATTAAACCAACCTATCATCATAGGATTTTCATTCCTAATACCATTTCTAGAGAGTATTAGAAAGTCTTGACCTAATGACTTGCAATCCTTAGTTTCTAATTCTAGATCCTCATTCTACTCTATCTATTTTGATCCTTGCTTGATATAATATGTTTCTTCTCTAGACTCTGATATTCTATTCTCAATCAACTAAATTTTGCAATGTTGTTCTACTTTGTCTAAGTCTTTATACCCTTCTCAAATTTTCTATAATTCACTCGTACACTTCTCTCATGTGTACGTACAATGGGGTTTTGTCCTCCATATAAAGGCTTCAAAGACATATGTTAGGTAGGAATCTATGATCAATATACATTCTTTATTTCTTGCTCAATTCTTGCACTTTTCTTATTGGTTGCATGCCTTCTCAATTTTTCTTATTGGTTGCATGCTGATTACATAGGTAATACAAAAGATTTGATCTTATCTTCAAGATCCTTCAAGATTCATCCTATGTCAGCTCAAAAATAGTTTACGTATGAGTTCGTGATGGTACAAACTCATATGTTGATTTTGTGTTACTTAACACTGCCTAGTTGTTGATTCTTGACACATATAAGAATTTTCTCTTACTCGGCTCCTATAGCAATTCTATTTCACTCATCATCTATAGTTTTCTCAGCACCTATAGTAACTCGGCATCACTTATCACTTGGCACTTGAACTTTGCTAGGCACCTAAAGTTCACTTGGCACATGAAGTTTACTCAGCACCTATTGAATTCTCTTTCTCGATACACACTATAGCTTGGCTTCTTTATTATACTCAGCATCATCTTGAGAATTGGTTAAGTGTGTTGACACTCAATTGTCAAAACCAATCTGAGATGAACAATCTCCCCCTTTGACATGAGTGGAAAAAAACACTTAATTGAACATTATGAATTTGATCTCTATGAGTATACTACATAGTTTGTTTGGCTTATGTACAAGACTTCAAAAACTTGTTCAAAATTCTATATACCTCAAAAATTTGTGACTCCACTTGAGCTAATGTGCCAATTCTATAACCAAAACTCCATTCCTATAACCAAAGACTCTTGTGCTGAATTTGTCTCATGTTGATGTATCTAATACTCTTTGCCTTTGTTTCTGTGTACCACGTATCTATTTGTTTTACTCTCCCTTTTTTTCTACTCCCCCTTTCACATCTTCTTATAGTGTTTACATCCTTTTTGGCTTTATTCCCTTATTACTTCCTCAAAAGTTGAATATCTCCCCCTTTGGATATTCTTTATTACTTCCATCAACGAATTTATTATCTACCCATTCTTATTATATGTAATAATAAATATCTCCCCATTTTTTGATACTTATGTCAAAGAGTCCTAAGAATGAATAGAATATTTAGCCAAAAATGATTTTTTTACCTCCATGATCATCTTCAGGGAAACATCCCAATTATCTAAAGTAATTTCCAATGATTTGTGTTGGATGATTGTCTCTGCTGCAAGATGTACGAGGCCTTCTAAGGTAGAAAGATTAGGATCTTTCTTTAAGACATTTTCTGCATAGGCCATTTCCTTATGGAGTACTTCTAGATGTGGAGTAATGGTAGATTAAATCTGTATCAATTTTTTAAGAATCTGATAAGATTAATAACCCAGAAAACTAGTGCAAAGAGTAAATATCTAAACTATGAATGCAAATGATACAAAATCAAAATAGCATCATAGAGTTAGTCTCCAAGAGAGTAATGCAAATGCTGGAAGCAAAATAGCATTAAGAGGATGCAAAAACAAGAGATAAAAATACAAGCTAGGTAGCATGCTTATATAGGCTAGGAAGAGGGAGGAGGTGACAACACCAACCAATGAGGAGCAACCATCTATCAAACTAAAGATAGAAAAGTATCTTCCCAAGATAGCTAATGGATGCTCACATGTAGGAAGGTGACACCTCACAACCATTCACCTAATATGACATGCTTTATTAATCTAAGCGAGATTATTAAAAGTGTAGGAAAAACCTAGCAAAATAGGAAAAATAAAAAACTACACTAACAAATTTGGCCTTAACATTAGCTTCTTCTGTTGTCAATACAACTAACTCCTTTTGGGTGTGAAGCGTAGTTACACAATGCTTCTCACTTTGAGTTGGATCTTTGGGTAGCTGTGTGCTAGAAATCTTGAGATTTCATTCGAAGCTCAAAATCCTTTGGCTAGTTTCTTGTGTGAAGTATGATGAGTCACACAATTTGGACTACAATGAGAATATATTCTCAAGTATTGTTTTCACTTTTTCAACTTTCTTAGCTAGTTCAACTTGTGAAAGTGCTATCTCACTAGATATCTTCTCATTGACTTTCATTTGAAACTTCTTTTTAGACCACTCTAATAATCTAACATTTGTATTAAGGTCTTTGTTTTGTACCTAGTCTATTATGTTGGACAATTGCTTGATGATGGGTTGGGTTTCATTAGCTACTAGCAAGATAAATGCATCAAGGAATATGTCTTTGATTTCAACAAGTGCTTGCTTCTATCTATACTCATTTTTTAGTATCTCTTGCTTCTTCCTTCTTCTTAGTGCCTCTTGCACTTCATTTATTTGTGCTAGGTTCATTGTCTTGGAGTCATAACTAGGTATGACTATTTTCTCATCAAGTGTAGGGTCTCCACAGTGAATTACGCTTGCTACCTTCTTGGTGTTTGAGCTTGGTGCTAAAATCTGCAATGGTACTGCATCAGTGCTCAGCTATTTGGTAGGAGTTTCCAGAGTAGGCAAGTTCGCAATGTTTGTATTGTCTCTTGCTCTTTTTCATTAGGGTTTTTCTCCTCTTCCTTCTCTTCTTCTCTACTACCTTGATCAATGACAATGATCTATGGAGGTGCACCTTGGCTTTGTGTTGTAGGAACATCTTGTCTTGTCTACTCCTTTGCTGGCTCCTCAGCAGTTGTTGTTGCTATAACTATATGATCAACCTTAGCAATGGTATCTTGTTCTTCTTGCTCTTTAATCCGATCTTCTATGGTTGTGGGAGGTTGTGAAGGTGGTTCTTATGTGTTTACCTTTTCCCTAGTAATTTATTCTATAGCTTGTTGCAATTCTTCCACACTCACCAAAACATGATTTGTGCACAGTTGTGATTGCAATGTAGTTTGGTGAAGGAGCTTTTTGAGATCCTTTGTATTCAAAGGATTGATGTTCTAACCTGAGATGTCTAGAACATCCTTGACATATACTATTTCTATAGGTGCTATAGGTGGAGGACTTGCTGGTGGTAGTTGGGTGTCTTGGACACTCTGTTCTGGCTATTGCTCTTCAACTATTGCATCTTCACCTTCTTGTGTCTTCTCCACTATTTCTTCTTTTTCCTTTCTCTCCTTCCTCATCCTTTTCATTCTCTTCTTCTTCATGATAATTTCTCCCTTCAAAGGGATTTTCCTACCCTTCCTTGATAGTTGTCAATCCATAAATTAATTTCCACATTTCTGTGGACTTTTGCACATCTTCAATTTGATTTTGCAAAATTCTAAAGGCTCTGTATTTGGGTACAAATTTGCTCCCATGTTTCTTGTTAGCCTTGCCTATTTGACCTTTAGTTAGGTTAGGTATTACATGAGCCAATGTTGACTCCCTTATTTCCTTCTCTATTTTAAGACAGTAATGCCATTTATTCTCTACAAGGGAGCTTAGCTCCTTAGGCATTGAATTGTCTAGTTCAAGTGGGATGGTCTTGAACTTAGCCATCATAGTCTAGATGGACTCTTCCACTATGTGTTTTTTTTTCTCTTGACAACTTATTAAAATCAATTGTCTTTAAACCGGTTAAATTTGCATTATCTCTAATGTCGTTACAAACATTTTCCAATTTAGACTTGGTATAATGCCTTACCAATTTGAATTGATCATCATTAGACTCTATCTCTTATTTGTCTAATTTTGGAGGTGCAACATATTTTCTTTTATTTTGTTCTACAAGCCCTCCTTCCTCTATGGACTTTTTCTTCCCCTATTCTTTTGCCATGTGTTGTTTCCCTAGTATATGCCTTTGTAGTTAGCCTGGTTGGGCTTGGCTTTGTTGCTTTCTTCATCCTCTTAGGCTGTGTAGTTAGTTGTTTTTGTGCTTATCTTTTCTTTTGTTCTGACTTTGGTACTTCTTTCTCAGCACCTTCCTCTTCTTTTGCATCCTCACCCATTCCATGGGTCAAAGCAAGTGTTTCTTGACCTTGTTCCTCTTCATCATCCCCAGCTTCTTCACCTTCTTCTTCTTCTTCTTTTATTGTATCCTCACCAAATTTGGCCTTTAACTTCTTCAAAAATTTGTCTTTCTTCTTTAGTGTGGAGGCAGTCTTTAACTCCATATCCACCTTTGATCTTAGTACATCAAATGTACCAAAATGTGGTGCACTTTTGTCCACTTCCTTAGCTAATAGTGCAGTTATAGCTATGGATGCCTCATCTATATTTATTTCATAGCCAAGAGGCCTTAACCATCTAACTCTTGGTATGGAAGCTTTTATATAGGTGTAGTCAATATCTACAAGAAAGTATACATCATTTACATGTTTCTCTACCAAAGAAATTAGAATTCTTAGCCTTTGCTTCATGGTCTTCTTGAAGTCTTCAAAATAGCTAGTCATTAGGGTCTCAAAATTAGCTCCCATTTGTTCTATGTATTCATTAACTTGAGCTATGATTGACCTATTTGCTTTCTAGACTACTTTACCAAAAGAAGGAAACTCATTCTGTACATAAAAGAATATGCAAATTAAAATAGCACCAAACTTGCATTGGGCTCCCTTGGTTCTCCTTATTGCTACTAAATTTTCATTAATTTGTTGCTGTTACAATTCTATAAGATCATAAGTATGATCTTTTTTCACCAATTTGTAGCCTACATCTACTGCAATGCAAGGCACACTATTGAGTCTATTGGATCGATAGAGCTTATGTGCAATGACTCTAACAGCAAAGTCAACTATAGGGTCTTGAATGGTGTCTATTGTCATTCCTCTCTTGTTCCACTTGGCACTAGTGTTCTTCTCAATTGCCTCTTTAGAATTACTCCTAAGGGTCTTTGGCTGATATAGGGTTGGGTAACCTGTCACTCCATGTACAACCCTTTCCTTTTTGTAATTTTCACTGGACCATCCTCCAACCAGAAGCTTCCATCATTTATTTTGCTAAGCACTATCCTTATCCATTTAGTTTTAAAAACTATATGGAATTCTAGGGTTCACGTCAAACCCTTCTTTTCAACAATCTGGTATGCTTCCTTTAAAACTCCATTTTCATACGATTTCTCATAAGCTTCCCTCATCTCCATGTCTCCTATGGCTCCAATTTTATAGTTGTAACATCTTCTTACATCCTAAACCATAACTACCTTAGGGGGTATGATAGATAGGGCTCCGGATGGGTTGTTCTTATATGCTACCTCTAGAATTGGCCAAAAATCTGGTTGTTTTACTTCATTGGACACTAGCTAAACTTCAAAAGGCTCTTTCTTCTAATTTTTCTTAGAACTAGAAGCCATTTGTGCAATCTAGGGTTTGAACACAAAGAAAATATGAAACTGCATAGCTCCATACAAATTTAAATAACTCAAAATTGATGAAATCGTGTTGAATCATTGTTAAAATCTGCTTAAACACTGGATTATCTTCTTTGAAGTCATTCTTCACTCTTTTTCATCTATTCTCTTCATTCGTGATGAAGAAAAATAATTGAAATTATGACAATATACCCTATTTTCATTGCATTTAATGCTTAGTGCATTTATAGCTATCCACTTGGCTTCTTAAGGATTTTTGCGTTACTCAGCTTCCATTGGCTTTTCATCACCCGACTTCCACAAAAGTATCCTTTACTCAGCCTCCACTGCCAACTTGGTTGCAACTGTCTATTTGGTTTCTACTAACTTTGGAAATCAACTTGGCTTGTACTGGATTTTTACTCGGCATCTGACAGCAACTCGGCAACACCTATGAGATCTTGAAATTTTAACTTTGTATCTTTGTTCATGTTAATCTCTTGTTTAGCAACTAATGTATGATGAATCTTTTTAAATTAGTCCCTCATGCCTTCTCTCTTCTTAGTTTGATGAAGTGTGATCACTTGACCTTTTAGATGAAGTGATCCCTTCATTTGATGTGTTTCTCCCATCTTTCTTCTTCCATGCCTTATTCATTTCTCCTTTTATGTGTTCAGCATCTACCTTCTTTTTTCCTTTATTTTTCTTTGAGTTGGGTGCTTTTGACCTTGTTGGGAAATTCTTGCTGATATGACTAGTCTTCGAACAATTGAAACATGTGGTTTGGCTCAAACATTTGCTGTAGTTTCCTCTAAAATGTGTTCTTATGCAATTTTTAGGAATATGTTCATATTCCTAATAGTAATGACAGCTATACCTAGTGTTCTAGTCCCAATTGTAGTGAAGTCCATGGTTATTTCCCCTTGTTGGCTGATTAGGTATCCACATGGGCTTTGATCTGCACTCAAAAGCTCTATGTCCATACTTCTTGCAATTGTAGTAGTGACCTTCAAATCTTGGTGTTCTGATAGTCCTAATCCTGCAGTTATGTGCTTGATTTCCTCGCTTGTTGCACTTATGAAAATGACTCACATTCTCAGGTTTGTCATGCTAATGAGCATTCTTTCTCCTGCATACATTAGAGGTATGTCCCTTTTTACCACAAAAATGAAAAGTAGGTTTAGTGTTCTTACCTTTGTTACTCCTTTCTTCTACAGTCTTGGATGACTCTCCTCGTTTAGTGCCGGTGTATCCTAGTCCTAAAGTATCATTTCTAGCCCTTGGTGATTTCAGTAGCTACTCAAAGTACTTAATGGCCTCATTAGGTTTGTTGAAGCTCCCTATAATCTCCTTTTCTCTTTTCAAGTCATTTTGTAGTTGTTCATTTTGCATCTTAAGTGTACAGATCTCAATGTCCTTGACATTTAGTTCATGAGGTGCATTCATCATCTAACTTAGGGTGTCTAGCTGCATGTTTGGAATTCTTGCAAACTCAATTGACTTTTCTTCTAATCTATTGGGAAGATTTCTCTTGTCTTCCTCTAGCATAGCCTTATCTTCAATGGCTCTTTTCTTCTATTTAGTCACCTCACAAAGCATCATGGCTTGTGACTCTTGTTCAATCTTGAGTGTTCTGATTTCTTCTACTTGAGCTCTATTTTTCTCCATCAGATCTACTATTTCTATATCAAACTCTTTGGAATCTCCATTTGTAAAAAGTTTTGAGGTGTCAATATCCTTGTATTGTGTATCATTCTCAGTTATGGAAATCTCTCTTCTTCTCTTTAAGGATTTTCTTAGTTCCTCTCTAGCTTTTTCCAAAGCATGTAAAGCAAGTTGTATATCAATTACCTGATTCTCTATGATCTTCCCAAGTTTTTAGACTTCCATTTTCATATCTTTTCTCCAGGTTGTAAGGCTCCTCCTTGTCAGAACTTAGCTTTGATACCAATTGTTGGAATTTACAAGTGAGAAGATTTACTTCTGAGAGGGGGGGTGGGGGGTGTGAATCAAAAGTACCTAACTCTACCTTTTCAAAACATTTTTAATTGATATCATTCACATGCATCTAATTTGTCTAATAAACATGAAATTAAAGACATGGATTAAAATAGATAACACAAGAATTTGGTAACCCAGAAACCCTCCAAAATGAGAAGGTAAAACTGGGGTAGGGATGACACCCACAAAGTATCACTACAACAATATGTAACTATTTAAGGTTACAAAGTTTGACCAGTTCCAATGATCTACCCTGTGAAAGGCATGTCATATTAAAGACTTTGCACCCCATTAAAAGTGACATGGTTAAAGGATTTACAAACACTCACTTGGAATGTTACCCTATTAAAGGATTTAGTACCTTGTCTAAAGACTTACAACATGGCTATTAAACCAACCTATCATCATAGGATTTTCATTCCTAATAAAATAGCTAGAGATAATTAGAAATTCATGACCTAATGACTTGCAATCCTTAATTGTTGATTCTAGATCCTCGTTCTACTCTATCTCTTCTGATCCTTGCTTGATCTGATATGTCTCTTCTCTTAATATTCTATTCTTAATCAACTAAACTTTGTAATATTATTATGCTCTTTCTAAGTCTTTACACCCTTCTGTATTTCACTATAATTCACCCACACACTTCTCTTATGTGCACATACAATGGGGTTTCATCCTCCTTATAAAGGCTTCAAAGAGTTAGTGTTAGGTATGAATCTAGAATCAATATTCATTCTTAATTTCCTACTCAGTTCTTTCACTTTTCCTATTGGTTGCATGCCTTCTCCATTTTTCTTATTGGTTGCATGCTAATTACATATGTAATACAAAATATTCAATCTTATCTTCAAGATCCTTCAAGATTCATCCTATTTCAGCTCAATAATGGTTTACATATGAGTTTTTGATGACACAAACTCATATGTTGATTCTATGGTACTCAATACTTACTAGTTGCTAATGTTCAACACATATAAGAATTCTATCTTAGTCAGCTCCTATAGCAATTTTTTTTCACTCGTCATCTATACTTTTCTTGGTACCTATAGTGACTCAGCATCACTTATCACTCAACACTTGAACTTCACTCAACACCTAAATTTCACTCGGCACCTAAAGTTCACTCAGAACTTATTGAATTCTCTAGCTTGACACACACTATAGCTCTGTTTATGTATTATACTCCACATCATCTTGACAATTGGTTAAGTGTGTTGACACTCAATATTCAAAACCAATCCGAGACCAACATAATGTAGATTCTTTGTTTCTATCCAAGCTTGACGAGGTGTCTTCCCTATTATGAGAAACAAAGGAGCTACAATATTATGTATAATTTTGATCTCCAGCTATAGATATTTATTTCCCCGTGTCTAGAAACTTCAAACACTGATGATAAGTAGACAAAATAACTTGTATATCATGTATTCAAGGTCTTCCTAACAAAACTTTGTAGGTAAGTTTAAGGTCCACTACTTGGCAAACAATTTCCTTAAAGGATCTTTCTTGTTCATCATATATCTTCATCATTATATTTTTCTTTGAGACAATGACATCTTCAGTGTATTCCAATTCTCTTACAAGACATGAACTACAAATATTTGACCCCACACCACCATCAATTATTTCTCTGTTTACCATATGCCTATCGATAAAGATCTCTATGTGTAAGAAAATTTTTTGAGGTTGAGCAAATGACATATCATCTTGTGTAGAAAAGGATATGCATTGGGGTGCAACAAGATTATTGACCATGTTTTGTAATCTAGTGAGATCCAAATTATTGGGTATTGGCACCTTGGTTAAGATGGCTTTGTGATTTTGGAATATCTATAATAACTCAAAAATATAGATATGTGCAACAGATTTCAGCAATTGATTAATCATGTTATATTTAGTTGTAGTGGAGCTTGTTTTAGGTTATTCTAGATTGGTTGTTGCATCCAAAAATATCACTTTGAAGCCTTCACTTCTAGTAATGAAATTCACTAGTTGTTTATTATATTGGTCTTTTATAATTATGACATTCACAATGTTATCAAATCCTAATAACATATTGATTGTATGGTCATAGTTTTGAGTATAGTTGACCTTTTCATTAGCAGTTTTGTTTTTCTTGGTCCTTGTTGTAAATAATTAATTACTATTTACACTTTACTTATGTTTACTTAGGTTAAATACATTATTTTATTATTTATAATATAGACACCTAGGAGTATGCATAGTCATATGAGTTGTCTTGTTGACAACACAAGAGTTTGTATATTCAACTGATTGTCATGTAGACAACACAATTTTTTGCACTCTAATTAAGAACATGGTTTCTACAACATCTTTTTATATGATACACCTATGTAAGCTTATTCTCTTATCATTACACAAACTCCTATGCTCAATGGAGGATAATCCACTCTTGGTAGACATATGCTTAGTTGTGAGGCTTATCATTTTGCTAACTCCTAGTCATTCTAGAGGGCTTTATAAACAGGCACTTCTAGTGTGTATGTACATCAATTATTGAATGATCTAGCATCCAAAGTGTTATTAATTTTCATATTGTTATTATGATCATACATTATTGGTCCATATTATACTATGTGCATGAGCTTCTTGATCTTCGCGTCATTTTTTCCTAAGGCAAATTCTTCATGGTATCATAACTATACAAAAATCTTACATGGTATTAGAGACATAGGAGCATCATTTGATAGCCATTGGAGACCATTTCTTCTTCACCTCTTAGAGGACCTTGATTTAGATCTAGAGTATCTATAGCTAGTAAGAGCATCTAGAGCCAAAGCGGGTCTCACCATTGTGTCTGGCATGTCGATTCATTGAATTTTGACTATAAATTTGCCTATCCTAGGCCATAGTCAAAATTGAGGCAATTTTTTTTTCAAACTAGAACCTAAAGGCCTAATTTGAAGAATTTGGTATGATCTTTTAGATTTGTGAATTTAATTTTTAGATCTGTAATTCAAATTTGTGTCTCAGGAATTTCAATTTCTCTATAATTATTTTTGGGATTTGTATTATTTTTCTGAAATTCTATGGAATTTTGTTTTTTTCCTATTAGACCTATAAAGAGTTTTTTTTGTAGGCTGACCAGGTGGTAAAATCCCAGTGCCCGTGGAATATTCCATATTGTTGCACATTATAACTAGTAGAATAGTCCTCACACCTAGTGAATCACATTACAACCATAGTTCATCAAATACCTGACGACTTACACATCACTGGCAACCAGCAATCAACATTCAAACAACACTGGTGTTCTTCGTGACTCAAAAGTCACATTACCACCCAATTTCTATGGTTATTATACACCTCTACATATTTACATGGGCTGAATGTGGAACTAAAGTCCCACATTCACCATCAGCCATCCTTCCCCGTCAGTGATTGCTTCACCCATTTTTGATCAGTGGGCCACCCATCATCACCGACCTCAAATGAAGTCACCATCTATTGACTCATTAGCTACCTTAGCCCATGACTATTCCTCCCATGTGGTACATCTATTGAGATGTGACAATACTAATTCAAAGGCCACGTCAACTGCCCAATTACCTGACACATTAGCAATACAACACAGACACAGTCTACTTGCCAACTTAGCTACCAACATGGTCACTCAATCAACAAAACATCAGCTATATGGCTATGCCAAGTCTTCATTCATACTGCCATGTCACCCAGGGAGGCATTTTTTTGTTGACATCACCTTTTCACAATTTTAAATTTGACAATAGTTTAACCGTCACAAGAAGACCATATTGCACTACTGTGATAGTTGTTTGGATATTAATTTTAACATAGTGTTTTCCTCTGTAGACTCCTCCCCATATGTAGTTTTGATTTGAGAGTCCAACTTTGGGAGGCCATATTTCAGTCATCTGCACTCCAAATTACATGCATTTTTTTCTAATTTTGGCTAGGATTTCATTAACTTTTTAGTGGTGCTATAATTTTCTAGTTTTGGTGCATGGATTTGTCAGAAAAGTTAGTTTTTGGGGACTGTACCTATCTAATCCTACATTTTACAACTTCAAATGCTCCGTACGAGCTCATTTGGACACATTTTCATGTTTCATTTTTTTTTAAAGTGAATAATTTTTTTTCTATTTTCTATATCTACAATTAGATTATAGGCTTGTGTGGATATAAATACCACTTTTATAAATACTTTGATTACACTTCAAAATTGTTGTACATCTAAGCTATAGTGCTTAGTACTAGATTTGAACTCCAAGAGGAGGTTGTAAACAAAAAAATTAGAAGCCTACTTAGGCCTAAATTGGAAAGTTTCTATTGTAATTGCACTAAGTATAAAGTGCCAAATCATGCATTAGGGAAGGTTTCTTTGATTGTTTTTGCAGTTTGGAGGGTGTATACATTTATTGATCTCATGGAGTCATATCACAAGTGTCAGTTTCATTTAAAATTGAAGTTGACAAAAAGGAACTATTGCAAATGGAGTTCTTCAATGATTGATCATCTAAGAGAGCATAATGAAGTATTTCCTTTTCTATGTTCCAAAGAACTGGCCTCTTACACTAATTCATCACCTATCAGCATAATTGTGCAAGATATCTTTATAAATATTAGTTATGATTTCTTTTTTGTCCTTAGGAAGGTAAGTGAACCTTATGACCTTTTGATGTGTCTTTGGAAAGCATATGTAGATCCAACAGTCCCTTTGTTTCTAGAGGACATTCTATCTCTAGTCACTCCAGTTATGGTACCTACAACTCCAGTTGAGATCCTACCTCTTGATGCTCCTATTGGTTCTATTGATCTAGTTCCAACCATAGATGCTTCTGATTTAGTGCAATAGGAAACACGATGTCTTCTTGTTTCAGCTTCATGGGATTACTTTCGTCTAGACATTGCAGTGTTGTTTGTGGAATCTTACATTGAATATGTGGGAGACAATATTAATGACATCCACCTTCTCTTTGTTGTGGAGACTTCTTCTTCACTTGGGAACACTCTAACTCTCAACCACTTGATCTTTCTAACATGATTGTGAACACTACTTTTTAGTAGATGGAGAAGGACTCTTTTTGTTTAGAGGAAACATATTAGTCTTTGGAGATTGTATTCCAATTTCCTCAAACATCATATCTTTTGAGGATTCTTCCTACCAGTTGGGGAGAATTCTCTACTACAACTATGGCACCACTTCTTCCTACAAGGAGGAACTTCATTTAGCTTTCATGGTAAAACTTCTTCAATCATCAAGGAGCTTCTTTCATGGGTGTACATTCTTCATTGAGGGGAGGTTACATTGGTTCTCTTCCTATATCTTCCTATCCATAGTGAGAAGTATATTTGCACCTATACTTGGTGTATCTTCTCCCTAAAGGGAGAAATGTTATTTGTAGGCATTGGATTTTCTTTTCTCTTCAAGTACTCATCATTAAAAGATCTTTTAGTAAGGCAGGATTTCATTTCTCTATATTTCCTTCTTATGGAGGGATTCTCTATTGTATATGCACGATTTAATTGGGGGGTCTTGATTACTCCATCCATACATGCATCTTTCTTTAATGTACATATCTCTCTTTTTGGGGAAGGGCTTTTCCAATGAGGTTTTCCCTCTTTCTCCATGTTTAGAGAGATTGCATTGCATTTTTACATGGGTACCTAAAATGGCCTAGTAGTCGGGACCCATCATGCATTTTTATTATAGCTTTTGTGAGCTTAAGTGCATTCCCATAAGTTGCACTTAAGTGGGGGATATTAGTGTAAATAATTAATTACTATTTACACTTTACTCAAGTTTACTTAGGTTAAATGCATTATTTAATTATTTACAATATAGACACCTAGGAGTATGCGTAGTCATATGAGTTGTCTTGTTGACAACATAGTTGTTTTTTCTCTAATTAAGCACATGGTGTCTACAAAATCTTTTTATGTGATACACCTATCTAATCTTATCCTCTCATAATCACACATGGACATGCTTGTCATTTTGGTAACTCCTAGTCATTCTAGAGGGCTTTATATACAGGCACTTCAAGTGTGTATGTGCATCAATAATTGAATGATCAGATATCCAAAGATTCAGTTATTCATTTTCATATTGTTATTATTATCATACATGATTGATCCATACTGTGCTAAGTGCATGAGCTTCTTGATCTTGGCATCATTTTTCCCTAAGGAAAATTCTTCATGATATCATAGCTATACCAAATTCTTACACTCATGACTCATGAAATAAGTCTTAATTGTAGTATGGTCTTCATTGGTTTGAAGATTGTTAACCTCAATGATATTATCATTAAACAATTTTTGGACCATGCATCTTTGAGAGAAAAGCAATTATCAATACTATGCCCTAATTTCAATAGTATACGCAATAATTTTTTTAGTCCTACACTTTGGATTGACTAGTAGTTCATATGATCTAGCCTCGTGCAATATAATAAGGTCATAAACCAAAAGTGTTTGTAAGGCATTGTCCTAAGTGTCACCTGTTGGGGTATACTTTTGGTGGATTTTTTTTGTACCCCTTTGATAGAGGAACTTCATTATATGACATTTATTGGTTCAAAGAATTTGATATGGATGGTTGTATATTCTTGTTGCTATAAAATGGTTGAATGTGGTTAGTTCATTGGACTTGATTGTGAGAAGAGTTACTAACATTTTTCTAGTTGGGAGATGACAAGGCTAACAAGTAGTAAGATTTTTGTTTAACATTGCTAGCATCCTCAACTTCATTACTGACCATGAAGTTTTCATTTTGATATTGTAGTTATTCGAAAAGTCATTAGAATTAGAAGGTTTTCTGGAAATCTCCTTTCCATATTTTGACATTTTAATGCTATCATTATTAAGCAAGGTTGCATCTACTTTTACAATCTCCTCAAGAATTATTTCAAAATATTGAGGACATTGGATTTGTTACCAATAGTTTGTAGGTTTAGTAAGACTATTGATGAAAATGGTGATCTTATATTTTTCTAATAATTTTTTTTCTTGTACTTAGTGAGAATGTGTTTCCATCTTTGTAGGAAGTGTTGAAAACACTCCTTGGAGAGTTGTTTTGTGTTAAAAAGATTTATCATAGTAACTTCCTTCTCTATGATCTAGGCATACCATGTGAAGAAAATTTATGAAGTGTTCATATAGTTGATGGAAGATTTGAAATCCATTCAATGGCTTCTCCTCCTAATATTTGTGGAAATAAACACATGAATTAAGTGGTTTCATGTACAAATTATATACTTAACGTATAGAATTGTCTCAAATTCTCTTGGGGTTCACCTATACCATGATATTTATCATATTTTAGAATTTGGACATTTCGGGGAAACAATACGAAAGTGACACTCCTATTAAAGGGTAGAGGGCATATTTTGTCCAACTTAAATTTTGTTGCTTGCCCATTTTCTTGTCATAAAATATGAAGTTCTAATTCTATTGCTTGAATTTGTTGAGTAATAATCTCAAAAGGTGTATTTTTGTGTTCTTTATTTTATAAGTTATGTCAAATTTTGGAAGAAATGTTGCATCTTGTTGTGTGAGTAATAACATGTATCGTTCTTTGTTTCTTTCTAATATTTTTTCCATTATGTCAAGTAAGTTGAGATCTTGTTGGAGTTCATTGATTTTCTCATTATAGTATTCATCACTCCCTCGTACAAATTGGGAAGATATTTTTGTTGTAGGTTAGTCTACCTGATTTGGTTGTTCTATTTGATTAAACTTGGGTTCTTAATTAATGAATGATAGATTGATGAATATTGATGAATCATCAACTACAATTTCTAGATTGAAATGAGTTTTGATGTTTGTGAGGATTTTTCAATTGTGTCTTGTTTTGACAATCTTTCAGTTGTTCATATAGGAATCATTCTTACTCCTATTCTCAAAGTATAAGGTTTTCTTGATTTCATTCTTGAAGTACTGATAGGTTTTCTTGGTGGCATGAGAAGTATGTATACCCTTATTTAAGCCTCTCCATGCTATAAAGTGAATAAATTTTTTTGGAGAAAATATGAACGGAATGTTTAAGCAAGGCTTCACATCACTCAAACAACATTAAAAAAACAAGTTTGTTAAAGTTGAGATGAAAGGATGTAAACCATCTTAATGTCTGACTATCAGGAAGCTCAATGATGTTTTCTTGGTTGGAGTTCAATTTGGTTGTTTTTAACGAACGTGATAATGTGAAAATGTCTTTCTTAATTTTCAAGAATTATGGTCTTTATGATTTGTTCAAATTGTAGAATATAGATTAGTGAAAAGAGTATCTGAAACATGTTGGTGACTACAACATTTTAATAATGGTTCATCCAATCATGTTCAAATTTAACACTCTATAAAGAGAGCTTCCCACCAACTTGGGAAAGGTTTTAGTCAAGCTCTTGTGAGACTACTCAAGGGAGGCTATCTTTCAAACACTATTTTCTTGAGTCCCATAAAAAATGCAAGTCTTAGGGATTTTTCTCTCATCGACCCTATTAAGGCATCTTAGTAGGTATGCCCTTCTATGACTAGGTAATATACCTATAAAAAGTGAGGAAAAACTAAACTAAAAATTAGTTCAAGTAGTTTGATCACCCTAAATGAATGAAAGCATATACCTACTACCTCAACTTCCAAAAAAACCAACCTAAAATTCAATTGTAGAGCCTTTAATATATGCAAAAAAGAGACCTTCTTAATTAAGCTATAATTTTTTCATTCCTAGGCTGATTCTCATAACAAACTTGGTGTTTTTGGCATTTTGATTCACACATGAAAGTGAAGAGCCTAGGCCTAATACCAAGTCAAAGATTTGAAATATATTTCTTACCTTAGACTAGATTTTGAAAAGAAATGCCACAAGTTAAATACATGAACTAAAGATTTTAGGCTTACTTGATTCCAATCTAGTGAAAGGCTAGGTATATTTTTGAGTTTTTTTAATTTATCATTAGTGTCACTTACATTTGCAATTTTTGCAACTCCTAAGAATCCTCTTTTTCTCCCAAATTAGTTAACACAAATATGAGAAAGTGTAAAATAATCTCAAGGGATAAACAAAAAGTTCACTTCAATTTTTTTATGATAGATTTGTAGAACCATCCATAGTAGTCCATAAATTTCACAAAAAATATTATTTGAAAGATCTGACTATTTGAAAGAAATGTTATGCTTCTCACACTAAGAGTTAGCTTCATTATCACAAAAATATAAATTCAGCCCAAACATTAGGTTGGAAGAAGAAGAAGAGGAAGAATAAGAAGAAAATGAAGAAGATGGAGAGGAATAAAAAGAAGAGGGAGAGAGATCTCTCAAAATCTTCTTCAAATTATAATATTTTGCCCCATGTTTGGTGCCATTTTGAATGCTCTTTAAAACTACATATGTGAAACAAGCTTAAACAATGCAAATTTTAGTGGGTTAGCACATAAAATCTCAATGAAAATTAAAAGAAATTATTTTTCAAAAATACACATTCATGAAACATTAACTTGATCTAGCAAAATTTGAATAAAAGATATAACATACTACATTAATACAAATTGAATTCTTAAAAGAATCTCATGTCTCCCTAACTAACACTACTAAAACTACTCTAAGATTTTAACATCTCAGTGACAAACCTAGAATGGTAATGCCCTAATTATGGAGATCTACAATGATGCTTTGATGGATGTGAAAGAGATATATGGCATCTACATGGATGAATGATCTAACAAGATAAACACCTAAAAATACTATAAATATGATACTAAATAATGCTAGATGATGCTAAATTATACTAATAACTTATTAAAATGATGCTAATGACTTGATAACTCATAGATCTAAAATACCTATAGCAAGGACTCATATAACTTTCTCCCTTTTCTCTTGAAATATCCTTGTATTTATGATTTTTTTGAGAAGGGGTGAGTAAAGTTTAGATTTTACTTTAACTTTAGGAGGCTAAGATTTAAATGAGGTCCACCAAGAATAAGGAATTCATGAAGGGAAATTGAAATCAGACTATTATACTCGAAAGGGATATATGAGGATCAATAGTCATTTTCCCTTTTTTTCTTTTATGTTTTAGGATATTTAAAAAAGGTTGGATAAATGATCATTTATTCTTTTTGAAATTGATTTTTCTTTTTTGAATTGATTTTCTATTTTGGATTGATTCTCCTTTTTTGAATTGAATTTTCTTTTCGAATTAATTTAGATTTTGGATTGATTTTACTTTTTGAATTAATTCAGAATTTGGAATGATTTTCCTTTATGGATTAATGTAGAATTTCAATTAAGTTTCTATTTTTAATTAATTTAGAATTTAAATTTTATTTTGAATTTGGATTATTAGTATAATAAAAACTTAGTGAACTAATTGATTAAATTAATTGCATCAATAAATTCATATTGTGATTAATTCAAATATCTTTTATTTCCCCATTTTAACTAATATTGTCTTTAATCCTTGGTGATTTAATTAGAATCATGTTGTTGAAGTCCTACCAAGTTTAGGGTATCTATAGTCACATATATTCTTTTCATTCAATATAATAGATCCTTTACCTTTCACTTTACTGTGTGCATCATTTCTAAATTTAACACAACTACTATTATAGTTTTCTAGATTTTCAAACTTACTTGTATCACTAGTAATATGACGTGGGAAACCACTATCAATTATAAATTTACCATTATTTATCACATATGAATAAAGAGAAATATTTTCATCATCATCAAATTCATCTTTCATTGCAACATAAGCAAACTCTTCATGTTCACCATAATCACTTTTAGAACCATGTTCCAAGCAATTTAACAAGATTTTTTACCTTTTCCATTATAGTCTTTGTTATGTCACTTGTCTCAGTTGTCTCTTCTTCCTCAATTTTTTTTGGCTTTCATTTCCTCCTTGTCATCTCCATTAGGACAACTTGTAATAATATGACCAACTTTGTTCCATGTAAAATAGATTACAGGAAATTTTCCTTTGTATTTTCACTTTTTCCTTGGTAGCCTTCTTACCAATAATGATTCTAGATCATCAAGGTCATCATTTGAATCACCATCATTGTCCATAGGCTTATTTTTTGAACCTTATATCCATTTTAGATCTATCAATGATTTGTTTAACTTGAAAGCACATTCAACATTAAAAGGTATATAATTATCAAAGTTTGATAATTTCAAATGTAGCAAGTCCACCAATTAGACTATCTAGGATCAAGTCATTACCATGTGTACATACCATCTCTTGTATTGCAATTACTCTAATGGCATAAATAGGAAGTAAAGTTCTCAACACCTTGCTTATCATAGTCTTTTTAGATATCTTTGCAATAACACCACTAATTGTATTAACCTCTTATTTGATTTGGCCACAATACTGATAAATAATTTCTCCTTCTTTCAATCTCAAGTCATCAAGCTTGCCTCTCAAAATTTCATCTTTAGCCCTCAGCATATTTTTGTCTCCTCAATAAATTTGTGCCAACTTGTACCAATTTTTTTTTTTTAATATAGTGGTGCAATCCTTCACATCATAAAACTCACCATAACTTAGTGAAGATGCTAGATCTATGACAATTTAATCGTGCTCCTTATTCTCATTTATTTTCTCAATTGGAATGGGTCTTGGCACTTCTATGTATTCATTGTCCAAGTAGTATAGTGTAGAATCTCCAATTCCAAAAAGATCTAATCGCATCAAATTTTTCTATGCTAAGAAGTTACCTTTCTTCATCTTTTGCACCTCTCTCTTGTACATATTGATCTTTTCATCTCAGCACTTAGCTCTTTTTTAAGTGTATTCCAAATAATAGAAATATATAATAGTAAATAACATGAAACATTAAAACAACATTCACACAAGTATGACACCAAGATTTAATGTGTAAATCTAATTTGAGAAAAACCACCAAGTAACATGATGCCATATTTCCCTCTTCTCTAGTGAGCTTTTTTAAAGGTTACAAAAATGACTATTAGATGTGAACCTATTAAAGGATTCAATCATACTATTAGGAGCAGGCCTATTAGAGGTCTTAAAAAAATCCATTAGAATGTCACCTTGATTAAATGATTTACAATATTATTGTTAATTCAACCTTGATTAAAGGATTTTACAATTACAATGGTTATAAAATAACATCTAGGTTTATTTGATAAAATACAACTCACTTCACAAGTTTTCACATCCATTCAACTCATTCCTAGTTCATTGACTAGACTAAATAACACATTCTCCATATCTAGTCTTCTTGGTATCAATAGAAGCAATCTCTCTTCACTAACTTCTCACTTTTCCTCTACAACTCCATTCTTCCTCTTTCAAAAATTCACTAGATGAAAACAAAAATTATAAAACATCTCTTACACCTCCTTAAATAGATAGTTTTAATATTCATCCACTTAAAACTAACTACAAATTTTAGGTTTTGATCAGATTCATTGAATTTGTACATCATTTTGCTCTTCTACTTCTGTCTTGAAACTTCTCAAAACTTATAATTGAATTGTTGCCTTAGATAACTTAGAAAAATAAATTCAAGAATTAAATACATTGGCTCATCAATTCTTATTTTTTATGTATTTTGAAAAATTCTTGAATTCAACCATGTTGACCTCAAATTTTGATTCTTTCACAAACTATTAATTTGTTGTCACTTGGTCATCACTAGGTAGTTTGATAACTATTGATCTATCTTGCTCATGTTATATTGGCTTTCTTGGCTAGCACTATGCTCTTTCATTACTTTATTTTATCTTCATCTCACTCAGTCACTACCAACACTAAACCAATACTATTTTCTTGGGTATTACTTAAGTTTCTGTTGGTTTTGAGTTTGTCTTCCTTCTCTTTTTGGTTTATACCTTGTCTCCTAAGCTATCCAATGGCTTATGGAGGAAAAGGAAGATAACAATAGAATGGGTTAGTGTAGTAATCTATCAGAGACCCCTAAATTAAAATGTACAACTCCCTTTTGAATCTAGGGTTTGTAGAGATTTATTTTGTTGGGTTTTAGGGATATGCTCTTAACCAAAGAGAAGAAGAGGAAAATACTAGATTGCTCAGAACTTTAAACAACCTAGGCAAGTGAAAATGGGGACTAACTCATAACAAGAAATCTATTTTGTCTTAATGCAAGAAATGGAAACATGCATAACCAACTACAAAAATAGGAGAAAAAGAAAAGATGGCAAAATGGGTAATTCCTTGATTACAAAGTTAATTGATATTTTAAGAATACTTGGATTGTATATCTCTTAGCAACTCCATCAACCAATTTTTTACCTCCTTATGTAATGAACTACACTACACACATAAACTATGACATACAATAGAAAGGAAAAAAATGCTTATGCTAAAGAAAGTAAGGCATGTAATCTTTTGAATGAGGAAAATAAAACCAACTTCATTTGCATTCTTTCAATTTTCAATGATAGCACATTAATTCCATATACTATACTGTAATGAAATGAACAACATAATTAAAATTGGACTCAGAGTCACACACAATAGTCCCAGCAATAGGGTTTCACCCAAAAGTAATTTTGTCAATCTTATTAACTTCTCAAAAAGTTACATATATAGGTCTTCTCAAATTTGTTGGTTACACTAGATGATTTCTTCACAGAGCATATCTATACAAAATAAGTTAAAAATATGACAATCTTACATCATTGTCTATTACAAGAATGACAAAATGCCATGAATGGCTACAAAAATAAAGAAGAGAGAGAATGATTGATGTCTAAAAATACATCAAAAATTTGCGTCTTCTTAGAAGTAACTGCATTGGCTCTATAAGCTTTCATAGCATCAGTTACTTTGTCCTATTCATCAACATTTGGAATGATGATGTTGTCAGCTCAAATCATCTAGTAGTCATGCATCTCAATCAATTTGTCAATTATGGAGACATTTGACTGGAATTTTTTCGAAGCTCTTCTTATAACTAAATCTGTAGATGATAGTTCTTGAATCTTTGATATTTGGAGGTTTAGTGGATCAATGGCTTCATCAGCAAATGCCAAGAATTTTTACTTCATTCTTCATACATTCACAAGTTTACCATTTGCAAACACATAGGAATATCTTCATACATTCAAATAATTTCTTAAGGACCTTCTACACCAAGTCATGTAAATTCTTGAGATTGTTTGGAGTCCTCATAGAGCTCTCTATAATATAATCCAAGGATTATTTTTAGTCAAACAATGACTCCTTTCCTATCTTGAGGATCCCATGGGTAATGGCAACTTTGGTCTTCATGTCAATAACTTCTTGCAGTAGGGCCAACATCTCTATCAATTAGTCTGCTTCCTTTTGTATGGTGGTCATGTGTTTGGAAGTTGCCTCTCTTAGCTTGTGAGCATCTACCACTAGATTTACAAAATTTTTAATTGATGGGTTACCTTGAGCCTTCATTTGGTCTACCCATGTTTGGCCAATCTGCCTAAATTACCTCTCCTATTGCATCTTTAGGAGTATATTTTTGTTCTCCTCTACATTCAGGTCGAATTGGCTTGATGAAGTGCTCTTGAGTGTAGACCTAATGTACTCCATCAATTCTCTATTCGAGGCCTTCAATACCTCATTTTTTTCTCTAAGCTCTTCCAACTTATCTTCAATATTATTGTTGGCGGACTTCCATATGTTCACCATGGATTCATGAGTAGGGATAACAAGATTCACCATTCTCATCTGGAATTCATCTTTGGAAAGCTCATAGAATTTGCCTCACTTTTGTGGCTCCACAATCTCTACTAGCATGTGGCTAGTAGTTGAATTAGTTTCCAATGCAGCAATTATTTTTTGCTTCTTGATTTCTTGAATGGCTGAGAAGAGGTGGCTTCTATAATCAAGTCCTTTGATGAAGCCACTTCTTCATCTGTCCTCTTCTTCCTATCAATGGTTTCCTCTAGGAAGTAATAGGGAAGGAAATGACCTTAGTTACTGAGAGGTCCAAGGTATCCCCTCAATAAGAAGTGTCTTGTTATTAGTCATCCATGGGGTTGGTGTCACCATCAAAATTGATGACTTGGAGAGTGAAAGTAGGCTTGGCCATTGATTTCTCTTGTCCTTGTCTCCTTACTTATCCTCAACTTTTTTAGTGTTTGGAAGAGAGTCGCCAATGCAGGTGGGAGTGATTGGAACATTATTCTATGGAGGCTAATCTCCACCTTGACCAATATACTATAACAGGCCTACATATGTTGAAGTAGTAGCTAAGGTGGTGGTTGTTGCAGTTGGTTGGGTGGCTCTAGAAGATACTCCACTTGTTGAACCAGTCCTCCCAATTCTCTTCTTTCTTGATCAAGTCCACTCTACCCATTTATCTATCCTTTTAATTATTCTATGCATGAGGACCTACATGGTGTCTATGATAGGACCTACAGGTGGGGTAAACAAAATTGGGTTTCCTTTGATCTTCTCATAGGATGTGGGGTGCATGTAGGATCCATCATCTACAAGGTCAGAGACATTAATAGAATTATTTTATAACTTAATATCATCAATTATTAGTCATGACTAAAATTTCTCCTGTATTAGGTATTCATTGAAAATCCCAGCCCAAAAGTCCTCAATATTTAGAACGTGCCTCTAGGCATATCACAACTTCAATTGATCTCTTACAAATTTGATAGGATCATATTGAGGCCTGAGTACCTCGTAGTCCACCAATTTGATTTTGTTCTTGAAAAGATTCACTAGATTTGGAGTGTCAAATTTGGAAGAAGATGAATAGGGTCCAACCACTATCAGGAAGGGAATCTCGACTGTATTCTTTACATTAGAGCATAAGGTGTTCACTTCAAGAAATTGTCAGCATAATTTGACTAGAACTACATTGTCTTCAGGATACCTTGGAAGTGTCTTGCGAAAACCATCATAAGCACCTATATACAAGTAGGAGAAGCTTAGAAATTGGATAAAGGAGCATCCAAACTAGCTAATAGCCAAATCTCTAGTGATAATATCCTGTTAGAGCATCCTTGCAATTCTTGGCATAGCGTCATTGTGAAGGCATCATTTACTATGACATACTCTTTGAAGCTTCTTTGGAGCTGCACATGTGGGTAGAACTCATATATCTCCATAAACTCATAATAGTTATGGATGTTAGGGAGGTTTGACCACAAATGGTGAGTGGCCAAGGCATAAATTAGATAGGAGGATATGTAAAATTGTTTAAGAAATTTGGCCAAATTTGTCAATGAAGTGAACTCATCACATATAATCTCCACCTAGTCAATTTGCATATATTTGGCATAGATAGCTTGTACTAGGAAGAAATGGTACTCAATGAGCTCTAAGATCTCCTCTTTTATTTTTAGTTTGAGTAGCAAGGCAAGAATATATACTATCTCTCTCTTCAAAATTGTGTCAAATAGGGTCTTGGGCATTTTGCTCTTCTTTGAGTGTGGAGTCTGAAACCATGTTCTCTACATGCCTTCCCATTTGAGGTTCTTTTTCTCATTGAACATAGATGCAAAAGAACTAAAGTCAATATCACAATACTCCTATTTATGGAAATGTTGAATGTGGACTACATTAGTACCTTGTTGATCAAGATGAGAATGGATCGATTAGGAAAAAAAATCTTCTTTGCTACTAGTTCATATCTCTCAATACATTCCCTCACAAGCTTTGTCACTTGTACTACCATTAGAAAACTAGCTATGTCAACCAAACTGCTCGAGCTTTAAGCTTTTAAATGATCAGGTGAATTGACTAAGAATTGAGTCTCCTATGGAGATCACCCAAATTGTAGAATTTGAGTGTTGTATTTGTTAGTTCTTTCAATTCACTCTCCAAGAATATTAACTTATCAAAACCCAAAACTTTGGTTTTCATTCGTTATGATTGCATAGGATATAGCTCTTGATAAATAACAATTTTAATATGCTTGAAGAAATTAATTTTAAGAAATTCCAATCAAATAGGTATAGGAATTAGAATGTTGGAGCCACATGAACAAAATTAAATTTAAGAAATGATTATAATGATAGGATTTTCATTTAATTCCATCATCAATGGCTTTTTAAACTTTCCATTCACTTGCACATAAAAACTTGTATTTCTAGAAGCGCTATAAATTTACTTAGAGTAAAGTGATATTAATAAAACTCACTTAACAAAACAAGTTCTTAAGCTCTATGGGAGTGCATTATTTCACTTTAGAATCTAAAATGCAAAAGGACTTGATAATATTAACATATACATAGGAGAGAGAGAGAAACTTAGCTTTTCCACAAACCCACTTTCCTTCTATTAAGAATCACAACACCATGAGTGATCCTTTGCTATCTTGTACACTTCATTCTTTCACTTTCTACCTTAAGCATTTAACACTTTCTTTCCTTTATATCAAGATCACATTCTCACCACTGACTTTTTCAAAAGTATCTTTTGAGCATCTTTGAAAAATATTTGCATTTTAAGGTCATTTTTCTTTCTATTTTCAAAGCTTTTGGAGATGTGGCCTTTTTCGTTACCTAGGGACAAAAAACTCCTCTCTAAACAATATTTTCTATAATGAAGTAAACTTACAACACTTTACCCTTTAACCTCAATTTGATGGATTCAAAGCTATATCTCGAGCATACCTTATTGATTAAGAGCTCAAAATAGTTCATTCAACATTATGGTTTTATTGCTTGTATGTAAATGCTTGAACTTCATATAAATCATTGTATCTTTGGAAGAAAAATAAAACACCTTCACTTCTCTTAATGCACAATGGAAACTCATAGACCCACCTTTTCTTGTGAAAATAGATTTTACCTCTACAGCATGAGTGGGCTTCTTCCTGACTTCTATTCATGGCTTTGTTGGTGTTTCTATCATGACATAACCATAAACACAGATTTCTAATCACTACCATTGCTTCATTCTTTGGATGAACACTTGATTAAGTTAGCTGAAGAGGAAAACTAGCTCAATTGCTAAGAATTCGTAGGAAAAAATGACACTACAAAAAGATAGCAGATGGTTAAACACAAATAGCTTATTTCTCATTAGGAAGATGCTAAAACAAATCCCAACCATACCTAGATCATCTAGACTCCATGCACATTAGAAAAATAGAAAATCAACATAGAAGAATTAGTTAAAGGTAATGCAAGGGAGACCTAGAAAGCAAAGAAAGTGAGGTACTCAGGAAAAATGAGAAGTAAGTAACCTAAAGGATACTTAAATAACAAGCTTGAACATAAAATTACTTAAATATAAATGACTTTAAGTTTTACAAGGGTAGGACTAAAACTTGGCAACTACTAGCTCTTACTAAGGATTTAGGCATTGCAAATGTCTAAGAAGTGTCCCAAAAATATCTAGTTTCCCATAGTTGGAATGGAAAACTACTACATGAAACTAAACTACAAATGCAACAAAAAGGAAAACTAACCTAGGAAAGTAGGAAAATAAATAAAGGAAAGACACAAAGAAAACCTACCTTGTCTGGCACTTAGTATAGGTGCTACCTACTTTCAATTATGAACTTGATATAGTGTAGGTGCTATATACTTTCAATTATGAACTTGATACAACTTTAGATCCTATCCATTATTGGAAAATGGTAGAATCTCTCCAAAGGGATGTGCTAGAATGAAAGAATTATTCTGGTATACTTGCATAATCTTGAAAGGCCCTTCCAAAGGGAGTTGAACTTATGATGCATACCTTTGGGTTCATACCTCTTATCCCACAATGGGACTAAATAGCCCTCCATAAACTTCCTTGGTCTTTCCTTCTTGTTAGAGATTATCTGCACATTCTTTTGATGCTTCATAATTTGATTAAGCAACCTTTTACACTCCTCCTTTAGTTTAGTTAGGTACATTATGCACTCTTCTAAACCATTTTAGAATATTGGATCCTCAATCACTAGCTTTAGTTTACAAAAGAATAGCTCTAATGGGAGAGGAAGGCTAGCCTCAACTTTGTATACTAGCTTGAATAGAGAAATTCCAGTTGGTTTCATGGGTCTCACTCTATCTGGCTAGAGAGCTTCATGCAATCTCTTGTGCTAGTCCTTATATTTCCTATAAACCAATTTCTTCATGATATTAATCATGTTCTTATTACTTGATTATTCTTGGCCATTCCCTTGAGGGAAGTAATCTAATGATTGACTAAGGTGTACATTTTTATCAGTGCAAAGCTCAATAAGCTCCATAGAAGAAAAGTAAGTAGAATTATCCATAATAAGATTCAATAACACCCCAAACCTTGCAAAAATGTTCTCTTTAATGAACTTAGATGACTTTAGAAGTATTTTTCTTGGTAGGCTTGACCTGGACCCATTAGGTGAAGTAGTTCATAGTGGTGGTGATATATAAATGACTTGTAGAAGAGAGAGGATTGATTGTGCCAAAAAAGTCAATTCCCCACTATTGAAAGGGACCTTAAATTACAACTAGCTTTAGAGGAAGAGTAACTAATTGATGTTTTCTAAAGAACATCCTACATTTGTCTCATTTGGCCACCCAATTATAATAATCATTGAACATGTGAGACTAGTAGTAGCATTGCCTTAAAATCTTTTATGTTGTGACTATAGATGAGAAATGCCCACAATAGGCCTCATTGTGGAAAGTTTGAAGCAATCTTTTTTGGTGGGGCTTATCCATAGATTTTAAGAAGATGTCATCTATTGCTCTATTGTATAGTTGGTCATCATATATAACATAATTAGTTGACCTAATCTTGAGTTCTCTATTTTTCTTGTATGTTAGTCCATTAGGAACATCTTAGTAAGTGAGTAAATAGGAAATGTTTGAGAACAAGGGGTCTTGTAGACTAACCATTAGCGCTCTACAGAATTCCTCTTCTTGACTTGAGTTCTAATTTTCTACAATTATCTTGGAAAAGCCATTCCCATATGCAAGCTTTTTTGGCTTTAGCTCAATGTCATATTTTTAAGAATTTTCCTTAGGGAAAAATTCACCCAAGACCAAGGAACTCAAGCACAAGAACAATAGTATACCAAAAGAGTATGATTAGAATGATGATATAATATCCATTCAAAATGTTTGTATATAATTACACTAGGAGTGCATGTATATAAAGGCCTCTAGAATGCACCTAGAATGCATAAAAATCAACAACATGATAAGTCATACAACCAGGCACATGTCCACTAGGTGTGGGTTATCCTCTATTAAGCATAGGAGTAAGTGCGATGATGAGAGGATAAGCCGACAAAGGTGTAGAACACATAATTATGTTGTAGAAAACATGTGCTAAAATAGGAGTGCAAGAAACTGTGCTATCTACATGACAACTCAGTTAATTATGCAAACTCTAATGTTATAGACACCATGTGTTGAATTAGAGTTGCTTACTCTAGTGTTGTCAACATGACAACTCATAAGATTACGCAAACTCCTAAGTGTCTCACCTAAGAAATAATAAAATAATACATTGACCTAAGTAAACTTAAGTAAAGTGTAATAAGTAAATACTTATTTACACCAACACCCCCCCTTAAGTACAACTTAGGTGAATTTAGTTAAGCTTATGAAAGCTAAGATGAAATGCAAGATGGGTCGAGGCAACTAGGCCATGTTAGGTACCCATGGACATAATGCAATGCAATCTCTCATAAAGTAGAGAAAGAAGGAAAACCTCATGGGAAAAACCCTTCCCCAAAAGGAGAGATGAAGAAACAAGATGCATGGATGGATGGAGTAATCAAGACCCCCCATTACGACATACATCAAGTATATACAATAGAGAAGTATGAGGAGGAAAAAACCCCATATGAGGAAAAAGTTCCCCCAATAAAAGAGAGAAGAAAGGAGACAAGGTAGTCCCCCCCCCAAATGTAGAGTGTTGATCAATGATAGCTACTCCAATGTAAAAGTTGATCCATGAGCACTTAATGATGTTCCTCCCCTTTGGATGAAACAATGATAGAGGTAATAGTGAGATGCTTCCCCTATGTGTAGAAAGAATCTCGATGATGAAAGGTGTCTTTGAAACCTACTCAACTGTCCTTGTGTTGATACTAATGGTGACTCTTTTGAATACTATTGAGAAGAAGTGAAAATCTAGCAAGGATGTATGTAGAACATGTCCCAAAGAACAAGGTATCTCCTCAAATTATAAAGAGAACTCCTATAACTATTGTACATAAGGATCCACACTCACATCAACCTATAAAGACTAATCATGTAAAGAATGGATAAGAGGTCAAAGTGAGCCCTTGCAACAATTGAAGAAATATCTTCATCATCAAAGAGAGGATGTACATCATTAATGATGTCTCCCAAATCTGCTATGTGTGACTCCATGAACAAACCTGAAATATCTATCAAGAGGACATCCATTGATGTTGGAGCTAGAAGAGAAGGTGTACCCTATTGTGTTGGACCTATCACTATGGCAATATGTGCATGTAGAATTTGTTGATGTTGTGACCTCTCCCTATATCTATCAATAGGACCCAAATATCTAAATCTATTGAAGCACTATTGTTGGTTTCATGATCAGTTTTCACAATGCATGAAGTAGTCTTTGTAACAAAGAGAAGACAAATGTCATCGATGATGTATCCCACATCTTCAATGCGAGACTCCCTAAACATACCAGCAATATCTAGAAGGAAGTATTTGTAGTTGGAGCTAGATCAATAGTATCAATAGAAGCATCAAGAGGTGTTATCTCTTCTGGAGTTGGAGAAACCAGAGCTAAAGCTACTAAAGATAGAATGTCCTCTAGAAATTGAGGGACTCACGGATCTCCATATGCTTCCCAAGAAGCCATCCAAATATCATGACCAAAACTTTCCATAAAAAGAGGAGCAAAAGATTCCTTACTCATACTTCTATAAATAAAGCGAATAAGAAGATGAAGATATTCAAATAAAGGTAGTATCTTCTAATATAGAGTAGGAAACACTTCCTTATGTTCTCTTAGATAATCAAGCGTCAAAGCACTCCATTTCTGATAGTTCCTCCATGTCAACTTCAGTCTTATAGCAGATTGACATATGTGAGAAGACTCCATGAGATCTATATGTGTGTGTGCGTGTGCGCGCACCCTCCAAAATGAAGAAATAAACAATTAACCCCCCCCCCCCCCCCCCCCTCCCCCCCCAAATGTATGATTTGGGCACCCCTATAGCAACTTGCTTATTTAGGGCCTATTTTTGAAAGTATTCTTTTGTCTATAGAACCTATGGTCTGATTATATATCTGGAATGTAGACAAAAAACATGCACTTTCAAAAAAAAGGAACCTAATTATGTGTCTAGGTGAGCTCTACTAAGCATTTGAAGTGGCAAAAATTGGGATTTATGATTTATAGAAAAATTTAGGAATAGAGATCTCAAACCACCTATACCAAGGTGTAAATCATGAAATTCTACCCCAAAACAAAACATATTGCTTGCAAAAAGGAGTCTATATGAGGTAGATATCACTGTTTGAAAATCATTGTTGTAATTATTTTTCCAGAATCACAGCTCTCGCACCTCTAAAAAACAAATGGCCCTAGATTTTTCCTTACTTGTCTAATTTGGATAAAACAAAATCCAATCTAGATGTATTTTGACCTTCTAAATATGATGCCAATATCTTATTAGCACTTACAAGCTTCAATCTTTGCCTCCAATAAATCTCTCCTACTAGCCTAATGGCCAAAAAAAATTGGAAAATAATACAGATCCAAAAAAATAGCAAGGATTCAAATGATAAAATATAAAAAATCTAAAATTTAAATTCAGTGATCTGAAATGATCATACCAATTCTACAAATTTGGCCTTCGGGTTCTGGTTTGCAAAAAAAATTGCCTCAAAATTGACTATGGTCCAGTGTAGGCAAATTTATAGTCAATTTTCACTAAATCAACATTCTAGACACAATGGTGAGGTTCACTTTGGCTCTAGACACTCCCAATATCTGTGCATTCTCCAAATCTAGGTCGAGGTGTCCTTAGAGAGGTGAAGCAAGAATGGTCTCAAATGGCTATGTGAAGATAATATTCCGAAGCTTTGATACCATGTAAGAATTTGGTATAGCTCTAATACCATGTAAAAATTTTCCTTAGGGAAAAATTCACCCAAGACCAAGGAACTCAAGCATAAGCACAAGAGTAGACCAAAAGAGTCTAATCAGAATGATGATATATTATTCATTCAATATGTATGTATATAAGTACACTCAGAGTGCCTATTTATAAAGGCCTTTGGAATGCTTCTAGAATGCATAGGAATTAGCAACATGATAAGTCATAAAACTAGGCACATTTCCACCAGGTGTGGGTTATCCTCCATTAAGCACAAGAGTAAGTGTAATGATGAGAGGATAAGCCTACAAAGGTGTAGCATGCAAAATTATGTTGTAGACACCATGTGCTAAAATAGGAGTGCAAATAATTGTGTTGTCTAAATGACAACTCAATTAATTATTCAAACTCTAGTGTGGTAGACACTATGCGCCAAATTAGAGTTTCTTACTCTAGTGTTGTCAACATGACAACTCATAAGAGTACACAAACCTATAAGTGTCTCACCTAAGAAATAATAAAATAATGCATTGACCTAAGTAAACTTAAGTAAAGGGTAATAAGTAAATACTTATTTACACCAACAACATTCTTTCATTTTTTCTATTCATGTGCCTCTAGTATTACAAACTATCTCTTGCTGGGTTAATATGCTTTTAATAGCTGAGTCAGATACATAAACCACAACATGCAAGAGTAAGACTTAGAATCTAAAAAGTTGGAGTGCTCTTACTATTGCATAGGCATGCTTTTCCATTTGAGAGTATCCTAACTCATGTTGTTTAAGAAGAGTACTCATGAAATTGATTGGTGCTTGGATGCCTTCCTTATTTTATTGCATGAGTATTGTAGATAGTGTGTGGGTTAAGGCATAGAAATACAATATTAACTCCTTAGTATAATCTAGATGGACTAGAACATGTGCTTTGGCTATGGTGTCCTTGATCTAATTCAAAATATTTCTTCCAAAAACATTTCATTTGAGGATTAGACTTCCCTACATCATATCAACTATCCATTTAGTGATTTCAAAAAAGTCAGGGACAAAGTGCCTTAGAAAGTTCACCTATCCAAAGAATGATTTTACTCCAAATTTTCTTCCTAGAAAATTCAAATCCTGGATAGCTCTAACCTGATTTGGATCATTCTTGATGCCTTCTTGGAAAGCTATATGACCTAGAAAGTTTCCTTATATAACATAGAAGATTGACTTCTTGAGATTGTGTGAAATCCCATGCTCACTGCATCTTCTTAGCAATTTCTCTAGGTTTGTGAGGTGATTTTCTCTTCTCTTGGAGAACACTATCAACCTGTTGAGGTATATGATGATGATCTTATCCTTGAGATCATAAGAGGAGGAGTTCATGGCCATTTGAAAGGTCACACCAAAATTGATGATCCCAAAGGGCATCCTATTATATGAAAACATACCTAAGGGGTAGTGAACACTATCTTGAACTGATCTTCTGGGTCTACCTCCATTTGGTTGAAACCTAAAAATCCATCTAACATGGACATCATTTTAGAGCCTATCACATTTTTTAGTTCATGATTCATCTTGATCAAGGAATACTTGTTATGTAGAGATGCCTGATTCAAATTTCTAAAATCAACACAGATTCTAATCTCCACATTCTTCTTCTCGATAGAGACAATACTAGCTATCCATGTTGAATGGTATATGAGGTAGATGATTCTTGCTTCTAGCATCTTGTGAACTTCTCTAAAGATGGTGTCTAAGAACATAGGGTTTTAATTATACTTCTTCTATCTAAAGGGAGTAACTTTGTATTTGAGGGGGATTTTATGCTTTAATTCACCGTTCATAAAGGTCTTTAGGTCCTCATACCCAAAAGAAAATACATCTTGGTATTCTGACAATAGTCCCTTGGCTTTATCCCTTTTTTCATTTGAGTCGTTGCTACCAATATTGACCATTTTAGGTTTATATTTACTACTAATGTTCATTCCTTCAAATTCTTTGGAAGTGTCACCCTTCCTACCACTTTCCCTTCTCATAAATGCATCATGCCTATCAAATAGTTTTTAAAAGGAAATGAGATGTCTAGGAATCTTATTACCTTTGAATTGCTCAGCTCCAAGCACTAGCTCTTTCTTGGTGTCAAGGGAAAAATCTTTTAAGTTATTTTTGCTTCCTTCAAAGTACTGATCATTTAAAGGTTTAGAGCCTTCAATGAAAGATTGGATATGATTATCATCATTGAAAACTTTTAATGTCTCAACATTGTCAGGAACATTGGGCCTAAATAAGACTTCAACTTTGTACTGATTATTTGTAAAGTTTGAATGTGGAAGTAAGAGTGAGGATGAGCCAACTAAAAAATCTTCCCTTGCATCATATTCCCTTTGAATTATTTGTATTGAGAAGGCATCTAGGTCCTCAAACTCATCCCATTCTTTGTTTTTATAATTTCTAAGCCTTGCATTCTTCATAGTATACCAAGCTCAAATGATTTTTTACTATAATATCTATATCTCCTTAAGCTCTTAGGACTTTTGCTCCTCTTTTATTTGCAATATTAATACCTAACTATAAGGATTCATACTCTATTGTGTTGTTGGTTTTTTTGAATTATAACATGTATGCAAGACGAGTTTTATATCCATTTGAGGATATAAGCACCACGCCAGCTCTAGACCCAGCAATAGCACAACTACCACCAAACTCTAGGATCCAAATCTTTTGGTCACTAGTAGGCTTTGGTTAACCTTCTGATTGACTAAGGTTAGAGAACATAATGCAATTTCTAAACTTCATCTCCTGATATAGGATCTCTGCCTTAGGATCTTTAGACTTCAAAACCATGAATTTGGTCTTCTCCTCATGTTATAACTTGATTTTGGTATTTCCCATAGGGATTATGGCATGAGAACAATCCATCTTGATTTCGCCTCTCGTGTCCCTACAAAAACTCCTACTTAATAGAATATCGTAGCTAGGTAGAATATCTTTTACCAAGATGTTTAGCTTCATTCTCTTTGGAGGGTGCATGGCCAATGCTACTTGTGCATCTTTCACTTGTCCTAATAGAGGGACCTTCTTTGTTTCCATGGAATAGCAACATCCAATCATCTTAGTTAGGGTTAAGAAAATGACACAAGCAACAAAAGAGGGTATAACTTTATTAGAAGCTCCAGAATCAATTATACATTTACTAAGCTTATGACCATTTACATATAAGGACAGATAAAATGGATTAGGTTTCTAACTAGGGAAGGTAGCCAAGGCTAATGCATCTTCCTCTTTGAAGAGCATAGGTAGATCAACTCTTCATCAGCTCGTGGGCCACAGTCTAATTGAGGCTAGTCATTGCTAATGGTAGAATTGACATTAGGCTAAGTTTAGACATTACCATCACCTTTACAATAATCTACTAAATTTTGTAATTCAGTAGGATAGGTTTTTAGATAATCAAGGGGAGATGCCTAGATATGAGAATATATAGAATACTATATTATGCAAAATTAGGAGCAAGGATTACCATTTATCAAGAACTTTTAATGCTCTTTCCTCCAGGATGAGGAAGTGGATGCTCTAGCTATAGCTAGAGAAGAGCTAGTCATCGTATTTTGAGTGCGAATAGAGTTCATAAAATTCTTCTCTCTCTATCTTCTTGTCACTGTGGTCATATTTATTCCATCCAAGGTGGTGAATTAATCTCCTCCAAACTCTAAATGTGATTCATTCTAGAAAACTAATGTTCAAGAGTCACCATGGGGAGAACAGTGATCTTCACTTTTGGGGTACTCAATTGTTATCTCATTACTACTAGAAAGTTTCTTATACATGTTCATTTTTGAGTAGGAATCACCATCATGATCTACTCATAGGTGAAATATGCACATATTTTGCTTCTTGGGAGGTGCCTCAATAGCAAGCTTCTGTTGAGTGGGTGGAAATTTCAATGGTTTGCCTTCATGTTGACTTCGAGGAATGTCTTGATATAGTTGTTGGAATAAGGTAACATTTTTACTTATTTTCCTTTTCATGGAATTCATCTTGTTTGATAGCTTCTTAAGTATCACTTTAGTGTTATTACTTATAGCAGTGGCAGAGCTTGTTGAGGCTCCACTTTGAATCTCTCTTTTCCATTTCCTAGCTGCTATGAGATTGTCCTCCAATTCTATTGCCATGGTGTGATGGCTTGGAGATTAGCCACATGTGCATATCTGATTTGAAAAATTATGTCAGGAGGCATGGAGCTAATGAAGAAAATTTTCTAGTTCTCTATAGTAGGTCTGCTTGTAGCAAGGATCCTATTGACCAACTTGTTAAACTTTGTAATGAAGTCTCTCATAGGAACATTGGTTTCATTCTTTATCTAGGTAAGTTGAGTCAACAGAGTATGTTCATCTTTTGTACTCTTGACCATGCTTTGAATCAATTCCATATGTCATCCTAAGTTGTGATGCATCCCATTGGGAGATATTGAAACCACTTAGCTACAATCCCAACAAGAGTTTCCACAAATATCATCACTGCTACATCTTCATGCTAAGGACAAACAATATGGTATGGGGCAAAGAAATCTATGATGTACTCATCAATAGAGACCTTCCCATCACCATTGAATTTGGGAAAATTTTTTTGAGAAGATCTAGGTAGGTCATTATTGGCACCAAGCCGCAAAGCACCAATAACATTACCCCAAGGAACAACCATTGAGGTGGGTAGGATTACTAGTACGGGCTAAAAAGTGATAGTGGTAGGGGTAACTACTCCATTAAGACTGAGGGTGTTAAACAATGATTGGAGCTAAGTGCATAAAATAGGAGTAGAAGAGGAATGACTATGTATCCAAGAAATAGGATAGGTGGTGGAAAAAGAGGTCCATGGATACCCTAAAATACTAGTCCTGTGAGCGGGCTCTCCCTCTTCTTAGAGCATCTTCCAATATAAAGAACTCAACTTTTTGCAATTCCTTAAATCCATAGTAGACTTTCCCTTTACCATGAGCACTATGGGTATATTTAGGATCTAGGGTGAACTATCTTACTTCACAATAGCATGCTTCTCTTAATCTTATCTCCCATAAAAATCCCTCCCAATATTAAACACTGGCCTCTTCTCTTTTGAGGGCAAAGCTTACTCTTCTATATTGGTCAAGGGACTTTTAGCTTTTCCAAGAAAGATTATTCAACTAATTTATTATGCCCTCTTGTTCGTCATGTAACATTAGGTGCACTTCAAGGATTTGTCCTTCATGAGGGAACACCATTTCTCCTTACTAGTTGTGATGCATGAATCAACAAATTGAGTTCCATAGAGATAAGCTCTAAGTTACTTAGTAAAGCCAGATACAAAATTACTAAGATAACTTAGGACATATGAGTTCTCTCCACAGTAGAGTTGCCAAAAGTATTGGTTAACAATTTTTCTTCCTGATCTTTTTGGTTTTTATGTTGACTCTTAAATTACCCAATGGCTTATGGAGGATAAAGAAGTTAACAATATAATGGGTCAGTGTAGTAATCTATCAAAGATCCCTAAATATAAAGATACAACTATCTTTTGAATGTAAAATTTGCAATGAATTTTTTTTGGGTTTTGGGGGTATGCTCTTAACTTGAATGAAGAAGAGGGAAATACTAGATTGCTAAACATTTTGAACAACCTAGGCAAATGAAAATGGGGACTAACTCAAAACATACAATATATTTTGATTTAATGAAATAAATGGAAACATGCATAACCAACTATGATAGTAGGAGAAAAAGAAAAGATGGAAAAATGAGTAATTCTTGGATTAAAAAGTTAACTGACGTTTTGACAATACCCAGATTCTCTATCTCTTAGCAACTCCATCAACCAATTTTTTTCCTTCTTATGTAATGAACTACACTACACACATAAACTATGACTTACAACATAAATAACAAAAAGATTCTTTTGTTGAAGAAAGTAAGGCATAAAATCTATTCAATGAAGAAAATAAAACCAAGTTTATTTGCATTCATTCAATTTTTAACAATAGTGCATTCATTCTACCTACTATACTGAAACTAAATGACAAAAAAAATTAAAATTAGACTCAGAGTTACATGCACTAGTCCCAGCTATAGGGGTTCATCCAAAAGTAATTTTTTTGATCTTATTAACTTCTCAAAAAATTACATATATATGCTTTCTCAAAATGGCTAGTTACAGTAGATGATTACATCGCAGAGCATTCATAAATATAATAAGATAAAAATAGGACAATCTAAAATCATTTTTCCTTATAGAGATTGGCAAAATTCCATGAATGGCTACAAAAAGAAAGAAGAGAGAATCACATGTGTCTTAAAGAACATCAAAACATCATGTCTTCTTAGAAGTAACTACTTTGGCTCTATAAGCTTTCATAGTGTCAGTTACTTTGTCGAGTTCTTTGACATTTGGAATGATGATGTTGTTAGCTTGAATCATCCAATATTCATGCATCTCAGTCAATTTGGGCGACCTTTGATTGGAACCTTCCAAAGCTCTTCTTATGAATGAATATGTAGGTGATAGTTCTTAAATCATTGACATTTGGAAGTTGAACAGATCAAAAGCTTCATCAATAAATGCCAAGAATTTTGACTTCATTCTCTTAACATCCATAAGTTTACAATTTGAAGACACATAGGAAATTTTGTGCAATATCTTCAAATACTCAAATAATTTCTCAATGACCTTCTACACTAGGTCATGTACATTGTTGAGCTCATTTGAAAACCTCATAGAGCTCTCTATAATGAATTCCAAGGATTATTTCTAGTGAAATAATGACTCATTTCCTATCTTGAGGACCCCATGGATAATGGTAACATTGGTCTTCATGTCAATAAATTCTTGTAGTCGTGCCAACTACTATATCAGTCTATTTACTTCCTTTTGTATTGTGGTCAGATGATTGGAAGCTGCCTCCCTTAGCTTATGAGCATCCAATACTTGAGTTCCCAAATTTTCAATTAATTGGGGACCTTGAGCATTCATCTAGTCTACCCATGCTTGATCAATCTGCCCAAATTTTCTCTCTTGTTATAGCTTTAGGAGTAAATTTTTGTTCTTCTCTATATTTGATTCAAATTAGCTTGATGAAGTGATCTTGATTGTAGACCTAATGTACTCCATCTATTCTTTGTTCGAGGCCTTCATGACTTCCTTTTTTACTCTTAGTTCTTACAACTTATCTTTAATCTTCTTGTTAGTGGACTTCCATATGTTCATCATGGAGTTGTGAATAGGGATAGCAAGATCCACCATTTTGATATGGAAGTCATCTTTGGAAAGGTCATAGAATTTTTCTTCCTTTTGTGGCTTCCTAATCTCTTCCTATCAATGGTCTCATAAAGAAATAAACTAGTAGAGAGCTTATTGATAGAAAACTACATGAAATTAGGATCAAACAATTTCCTTGGTACTAGGGGATTTCACTTGCTTTGGGAAGCAATAGGGAAGACATTGACCTTAGTTATTGAGAGGGCCAAGGTATCCCCTTGCTAAGACATGTCTTTTCCTTTTCCATCCATGGGGTTGGTGTCACCATCCAAATTGATGAATTGGACAAGGGAAGTAGGCTTGGCCACTAATTTCTCTTTTTTTTTTCCTTGTCCCTGTCTCCTTCCTAGAATCCTTAAATTTTCTGGTGTTCAAAATAGAGCCACCTCAGCAAGTTGTATTATTGGAACATTTTTCTCTAGAGGCTAGTCTCCACCTTGACCAATAGACTATAACGGGCTTGTAGATGTTGAAGTAGTAGTTATGGTGGTAGCTTTTTTATGTGGGAGCACCTCGACCCTAGTACATTATGATGAGTTTTGTAATGTTGAAATATTTTAGTCCTTTTTGGATTCATGACACCATGTGAAAAAATGTTGAAATTGTACTAAAATGTATTAAAAAATGCTTGAAATGTATTTAAAATCAAGAAAGATAGATTTGCATTGGGTAAATATAAGGTGGTTTCATTAACTACCTAGGATCTCTTTAAAAGAGAGAAATATGTAACCAAAAAGGGATATATAGATAATGGCAAAAAGAGAAACTGATATAGTGACAAGAAAGAGGAAAAAAGAATAAAGTATATGTAATTGCAATGTTTGTTAGTGGAGTTTATGTTTTGTGTTATCGGTTTCTAGTTAGTGATGTTTTGTTCTTGTATTTCCTTGTTTTCATATGGTTGCATGGCTATTGTGTTTGAAGTTTTCACTAACAAAAGCAAAGGTGGCGGTTATGGTCCAAACTGGTAACAAAAAATAACATTGTTTCAGAAAATAGATCCTCAGTGCATGGGCCATATCTCCCTAATGCATGATTGGATCTTCCTAAGGTTTAATTATGTTTTTGAGAAACTAATTGTACCCATCGTCACTAGAGCGATTGAGGATATTTGGTTTGTTTCAAAAGTTATACCTCCCTGAGTACGGGTCTATCCGAAAGACAACAAGAAGGTATATTCTTGGCAAATTTTTTTAAGAGTTTTGTTTAATGGATTTAGTGGATGGGAAAGTATATGGAAAGGGTCTAGAAGAATGTTAGGGAGTATATTTGATGAGAGCAATATACCAAAATGTTCAAGGGATATTCTTTAAGTGACCGTCCTAAGTGCGGAGATGTGGGAATGGGCATTTTTGGGGCCTTGTGAATTTGATTTGAGGCGTCTTTGGTTACATTTAGTAGCTATGAATGAGGAATTAGAGTGCATGAGCGAGCCTATTACATCACTTTTTTGTTGACTAGGCAGCTATAGAAGATACTCCACCCATTGAACTAGTGCTCCTGATCCTCTTCTTCCTCACTCAAGTCCACTCTACCCATTTATCTATTCTTTTGATTATTCCATGCTTGAGGAGCTCCATGGTGTCTATGACATGACCTACAAGTGGGGTAGACAAAATTGGGGTGCCTTTGATCTTCTCATAGGATGTGGGTTGGATGTAGGCTACATCATTTACAAGGTCAGAAGCATCAAAAGAATCAATATATAAGTTAATATCATCAATTGTTAGTCATGACCAAAATTTCTTCTTGGTCTAATATTAGTTGAGACACCCGGCCCAGAAGTCCTCAAAATCAAGAATATGCCTAGGGGAATATCCATACTTCAAGTGATCTCTTATAAAGTTGACTAGATAATATTGAAGCCTAAGTATCTCATAGTCCACCAATTTTATTATGTTCTCAAAAATCTTCACTAGATTCTAAGTATCAGATCCAGAAGAATAGGAATAGCCCATCCAACCACTATGGATAAGGAAATCTTAGCTATTTGATTTACATTAGAACATGAGGTGTTCACTTCAACTATTTATCAAAATAGTTCAACTAAAACCACCTTGCCTTTTGGATACATTGGAAATCTCTTGGGAAAACCATAGTTAGTACCTATTTATAAGTAAGAGAAGCTCAAAAATTGGATTAATGAGAATTTGAATAAGCTGATAGCCAAAATTTCCTTTGGTGAGAATCTCCTCTCATGGCATCCTTGTAATTCTCAACATAGTATCATTGTGAAGGAATCATTTACTACCATGTGCTCCTTGAATCTTCTTTGTAGCTACATATGTGGGTAGAACTCATATACCATGATGTGCTCATCATAATACTGGATGTTAGGAAGGTCAGGACACAAGTGGTGAGTGGCCAAGGCATAAATTAGATAGGAGGCCATGTAAAATTGTTTAAATCCTCTGTCCAAATTCATCCATTAGGAGAGCTCATCATAGATAATTTGTGCTCACTTAATTTGTATATCTTCAGCACAAATAGATTGTACTAGGAAGAAATGGTGTTTGATGAGCTCTAAGATCTCCTTTTTTCCTTTTACTCTGAGCAACAGGGCAAGAATATGTACTCTCTCTCTCTCTCTCTCTCTCTCTCTCTCTCTCTCTCTCTCTCTCTCTCTCTCTCTCTCTCTCTCTCTCTCTCTTTCTCTCCCTTCAAATTTTTGTTGAACATGGTCATGGGCATTTTTCTCTTCTTAAAGTGTGGAATTTGAAACCATGTTCTTTGCATGTATTCTCATTTGAGAGTCTTCTTCTCATTGAACATAAACATTGAAAAACTAAAGTCAATATCACAATGCTCCTCTTTTATGGGAATGTTGAATGTGGACTGCATCAGTGTCTTGTTGATCGAGATGTGGATTGATTGATCAGGAAACATGATCTACTTTGTTTCAAGATCATATCTCTCGATAGATTACCTCACAAGCTTTGCTACATGTACATCCTTTGTAAAACCAACTGCGTGAACCAGTCCACTCTCTTGAAGATTTTGAGTGATTGGGTGAATTGGTTGAGAATTGAGTCTCCTATGGAGATCATCTAAATAATAGAATTTGATTGATGTATATGTTAACTCTTTCAATTCACTCTATGTAACTATTAACTTATCATAACCTGCAACTCTAATTTCTATTTTTTATGATTACACAAGATATAGTTCTTGATAAATAACCATTTTAATATGCTTGAAGAAATCAATTTTAGGCAATTCTATTGAAATGGGTATAGGAATTACAACTTTGGTGCCACACAAATGAAATTAAGTTTGGCCAACGATTATAATGGTAGGATTTGCATTTAATTCCATGATAAATGACTATTTAAACTATCTATTCATTTGTGCATAAAAACTTGTATTTTTGAAAGCTCTATTACTTCAATTAGAGTAAAGTGATATTATTAAAAATCACTTAACAAAAGAAGTGCTTAAGCTCCAAAAGGAGTGCCTTTTTCTCCTTAGAATCTGGAATGCAAAAATGCTTGATAATATTAACATGTGAGGGAGAGAGAGAAACTTATCTTTTCCTCAAATCCACTTTCCTTCTATTCAAAATCATAGTACATGGAGTGATCGTTTGTTAGCTTTTACACTTCATTCTTTCACTTTCTTGCCTAAGCATTTAACACTTCCTTTCCTTTATATTAGGGTTACATTCTCATCATCAATTTTTTTGGAAGTATCTTTTGAGCATCTCTGAAGAATATTTAGACTTTAAGGTGGCTTGTCTTTCTATTTTCAAATATTTTAGAGAATTGGCCTTTTTTATTACTCGGGGATGGAAAACCCCTCTCTAAGAAACATCTTCTAGAATGAAGTAAACTAACAACACTTTGCCCTTTAACCTCAATTTGATGGCTTTAAAGCTAGATCTCAAGCATGCCTTACTAATTAAGATCTCAAATAGTTCATTCGACATCATTCTTTTATAGCTTATATGTAAGGGCTTGGATTTCACATAAATCATTGTAGCTTTGAAAGAAGAACAAAACACCTTTTCTTCCATTAGTACACAACATAAAACTCATAGACCATCTTTTCTATGTGAAAGTAGATTTTACCTTTGCAAGATGAATATGCTTCTTCCTAAATTCAATCCATGGCTTCATGGGTCTTTCTATCATGATATAATTATTAGAATGGCTTGCTAATCACTTTTATGGATTCATTCTTTGGATACACACTTGATTAAGTTTGTCGAAGGGGAAAACTAACTTGATTGATTAGAATTTGTACAAAAAAAGATGTTGAGGAAAGATAGAAGATGGCTAAAAATGAATAGCTTAGTTCTAATTAAGAAGATTCCAAAACACATCCCAACCATACCTAGATCACCTAGACCTCGTGCACATTAGAAAAAAAGAAATCCCACATAGAAGAATTAAGTAAAGGTAACGCAAGGGAGACCTAAAAAATCTAGAAAGTGAGGTACTTGTGAAAGATGAGAAGTACGTAACCTAAAGGATACTTAGTCATAACACTTGAACTTAAACTCACTTAAATAAAATGAATTTGAATTTTACAAGGGTAGGACTAAAACTTGGCAGCAATTCCTTAACATTCTCCATCAACTTCTTGACTCCTGCCAAGTATCTCTTCCATACTCCAACTCAGCTTTCTTCTTCACTTAATAAAATGATCAAACAACACATTATCTTGTCAAATACTAACACATCAATTTCCATTTGTAGTTCTATCATACTTACTCTTCTTTACTCAGTCATTTTACCAATTCATCTTGTTATCTCTCTTTTCAAATCTTCTTCATCAATCAAAAGATATAGCACTCTACACTATTATAAAATGTCTTACCAGTAAGTTTTGACATCAATCACAACATAAAATTTATTCTAATAACACATGAGAATAGGAGAGAAGATGGATAGTCAATGTGATCAAGTAAAAACTAAAGAAACTCTCTTTTCATATAATTGTATCCATGACATATGGGGATAGAATAATAGTATTGAGAATATTCATAATAATACATAAAAGAAGGATAAATTGAATTAGATTCATCCACTTATAACCTTCAAATAATCAACCAAATTAACCCTAAATATATCCTTGTAGTATTTGGCTCAAGGGGAAAGGGCTTAAGAAAATTTGAATGCTTCATTATAAATTTGTGTGCCTTTCCATAAATTGATGGAGCATCCACTACCAATTTTCTACCTCGTATCAATAGCTTATGTACTTTTGAAAAGAAAAATACTATTCTATATGGAGGACCCAACTTTTAAAAGAGGTGAACAAGTAAAGTGTTGAAGAGGTAATAGAGGATTATGATATCTATTTATAATTATGAAGTTCCATATTCTATAACTACTATATATTGTCTAGACTTGATGGAAAATCAAACAATGATTGATGGACTTGTTAATGAACTCTATCCTAGTCCTTCTCTATTTCTAGGATATACTTTCTTCCATTCAATAGGTGATGATTTTTTCTTATCTTCTACACTAGTGTATAATAATTTTTTCTTTATCTTATTGATAGATTCACTGAACTAGGAGACGATCTTCAATAACCTCAGAGAATAAAAATGTGAACTTTAAACTAAAGATTTTAAAATCTCTAATTTCCCATCTTGATATAATACAGATCCTTTCCATCCAATCATCTTTTTATGGAATTAGTCCACTAGGATACTTTGAAAAACTTCATGGGGTTTTATGCAAAGAGGAAACCAGAAGAAGGTGATGAAAAATTCAATGTGTGACAATCCATAATGGAAGATACATGATGTTGTCTTTTCTCCACAATGTTAATGATGAAAAGATAGATTTATCCTAATTTATTATGTTTTTAAATATTTATCTATAGAAATTAAGTACATCTTTAATAATTATAATTACATGATAGTTAATTCTCTAGTCAAATTGTATCATTGACAAAGTTTTGATGAAAGAATATAAGATTGGTTGAATAAATTGTAACACACATGATATTAGCTTCGGCCATGAGACTAGAGATACATCTTTTTAGATATTAAGCCATAATAATAAACAAAATGTGAGAATTAGGATCTCACTATCTTATCCTCATAATAGGTCTAAAAAAGAAGTTAAGAAATCCTTAACAATAATTGAATGGGATGAGGAAGATGCTAATTGATGAATTAATTGATATTGTTTACCATGCAAAATTACCAAAAATAGCTTGACAATAAAAGACCAATAAACCTAGTAGGAAGCATTACAAATATCTAGCTTTATAAGGATGACCTAGTTGTTAAATTCCAAGAGGGAGTGGATGATCCCATCATTGGTTTTAATAGAGTCTATGGTCTATCTTTTAGGTATGAAATAATTCTCAACCATATTGATCAAGATGTTTTCACTAGGTCTACCCTTTTAATAGAATAGAATAGTAGGTTGGCTACCATCCCTTGATGAGAACATCTTGATTAGTATGACTGAGATTTCTATCCTCTAAGGGAATCTAGGAAAGTGTCTTCTAGCTTAGAAATTTGAGATCTTTTCCTTATCAATGTATAATTAATATTTTATTCTCATACTAGGGACTATTTTTGTTGTCTTACAATTTAGCAAAGTTAAGTGAAATAACCAAGTATTTTTATCCCTTTTTAGAAACCATAGGGTTTTAGATCTTTTGTAATTTGGACATGATATATCTGCCCACATTAATACCCCACCACTCCTTGAAAGCCATTTAAATTTTAGTATGTGAAAACTACATCTTCTCAAATACAAAAGGGAAATTCCTCCTCCCAAAGATAGGAGAATCCATAAAGGAGATGGAAAAATTATTTGATCTTGTCCTAGATATTATGGATAGAGAATAGCGGTATGCATAAAATAGTCCTTATCAATTAAGGTTATATCCAGACAAACCTAAATTTAGTCTCCTCTCGCTCTTCAATTAGACCAATTATAACAAGAACCATGCAGCTCAATATCATTAAAAAAATGAGAATCTTTGAGGTTCCTTAGATCTATTCTTCTTTCCAATTTTTCTTGATACCACCATTCTTCTCATTCTTGTTAAGAAAGGTATTGAAATCTCCCATGATGATATAGCATTTTTTTTGTTTACCTAAGCCTTAACATAATCTATTTTTTAAATTATAGAATTTTTTTCTATCCTTGTTAAAGTTAGGAGTATAAATTATTTTAAAGGGGCATGATGTCCCATCCTTGAGATGCTCTAACCTAATGAATACCATTTCGTTTTCCAAAAATAATAATCACCATGAACAGTATTGATTTTCAAAAGATTGAAATATCTCATCAAGAACCTTCATAAATACTTCCTAATGCCCAACAACTCTTAAATATTTTGATACTTTTAACTCCCTATTTGGATATTTTAGAGTCTTGAATTAATACTACATCTAGCTTGTGCTCCCTAAGAACATTTCTGAAAATAACTTGTCTGTGTATTCTATTTATGCAATAAATATTCTAAGAGATGATTTTCATTTCTTTAGTTCAAGAACATACCTCATTAATAGCTAGTTGAATCCTATCTAATAAATTCTCTCTTTTCTATGTTTTTTAATTTGACTTGATGACTTCCTTTGTAGGGTTCTTAATTTGGATGCAACATGCACTTTTCCTTTACTTCTTGTTGTTACTAAGGAGGTTTAAGAAAAAGGAAATAAAACCTTCTTAATAAATTTTCTTTGTATTTCTACACTAAATAGTTCTTTCTCATCTTAACCAAAAGTATCTATTTTATTAATGGATTTTTCTACCTTTCCAAGTTCCCCAAACGCTAGAAGTGAGAGTTGCATGTTGATTTTCAGCATATGAACTAAAGAAAAAGAACCAGGAAAATGCAAGGGGAAGTGACCTAGAACATTATATGGTTGAGCATATGATGCAGTGCAAGGCCCAAGAGAATCTCCAAAGGAGATGTCCTAGCCCCCAACAAATAACTATAGAATTGAAGAATAAATAATAATACAGATAATTAGATCCAAAGTATTGTCAATTCTCATAATATAATCATAAGATTTACATCCAACATGCCTAGCTATAAGACCTTCAAAGTTACAATCAAATACATAAGGAATTAAAATTGTAATTCTGCCAAATTCCTAAAGATCCAACCCAAACACTAGCTCATCTAGATCCACACTCTAGTAGAAAACTCCAAGGAAGATCTCAACTTTTTCTTGCAAGCCCACCAAGCAATCTCCTTGTTTTCCAAGACTCATCTACTAAACCTTCTCAAACTTTATCCAAGATCCAAGTGTAAAGTGCTTCACATTCGATGCTCTGTCCACACACTCTAGAAATCTTCTCTTACTCAACTACTCCATCCTCCATGCTCTTCTCCAAGTTGGATGATAATCATAATCCTACTATAAATTGCCTCACATTTGGCACTCCATCCACCTACTTGGAAAAAAATGACTATTTAGCTACTCTCTACACTCACTCCTCCAAATGGATGAATGAATAATGATAAGACAAGGTCCTCTACTTATACCAAACCAAGCCACAAGTCGGCCACTAGAAAGTTACATTAAATAAACCCTCAAGCAACAAGTTGGCCTAGTAAGTTACATTAAATAAACCCTCTAACCACAAGTTATATTTAATAATGCCACCTATTAAATGCATTTTCCCTCTTTTATCCATTTTTATTTATTTTAAATTTTTTCTTCTAATTTTCCTCACTTTTTTTCTCCTCCAATTTTTTTTTTAAAATTTATTTCTCTTTTATTTTTTTGAAACAAAACAAAATAAAAAATTATTTCCCACTTTATTTTCTAATCTAAGATGCTCCCGCATAAAACTCCCTAAGTAGATAGAAAAGTGTGTCCCACACTTCGATGCTAAAAGAAATATCTTCAACCATCTTCATCTTCACTAAAGGCTTCCACTCCATCAAGGACAATAAAACTAACATATAAATCATCCACGTCTGCATTACTCTATCAAAAACTAGAATCTTAACGATCTATTCAATATGCACACTTCCAAGAAAAAACTAAAAATAATGCTTCATCAATAAATCCACATCCATGGTAGAAACTACTGAATCTACACCAACAACAAACTTAACATCAGCAGCAATATGTAGATCCTCATCAATACATTCCAAACTCACAACACTAGTGGTCTCATTTCTCACAACAAGATGCTCTACAACATACAAGTCACCAACAACAACAACTAGATCATCCACAACTGAGTGCTCTGCAATCTCCATATCAGACTCAACCAATTGATGATGAAAACTAATATTCATCCTAGCATCAACAATGGTAGGAATATCCTTAGCAAAAACCTCTAGTTGCTCTATAGGTTCTATATTAGACTCCACAAAATGATTAACAAAACCAACCTCTTCAACCTTGACCTTGATATGTCATCTTCTCTCTTGAACAAGTCTTCTAACTGGCCAAATAACTATCTTTTAGGATTGGTAGACTCTAACTCCAATATCATACAACTTCCTTCTTTCATTTCTCAACTTTTTTAGAAAAAGTAGCATCCACAACAGTATCTAGGCAAGCTATTATCTCATTAATCCTTGTTTCCACTATATTATAGAGATTTGCAATCATCCTAGGGTCCAATGCTTTCAGAGCCATCTTCCAAGATCTTTGCAAACCCTCTGTAACAAATCACCAATAGATTAATCTTCATGAACAAGATCAACCTTCCATCTTTGCAACCATAGATCCATCTACATGTCCTCCCAAGGTCCCAGTGAAAATTGCCTCAACTTTGGTGATCTTTCTAAATGCTCAAGAATAACCTTCACTTTGATACCACTTAATGCAGTGCAAGGAAGGAGAATCCCCAAAGGAGATGTCCTAGCCCATATAAAATAACCACACAATGGAAGAATAAATAATAACATAGATAATTAGAACCAAGATAATGCCAATTCTCATAATATAATCATAAGATTTACATCCAATAGGCCCGGTTGTAAGGCCCTTCAAGTTACGGCCAAATACATAAACCATTACGATAGTAATTCTGAAAGATCCCTCAAGATCCAACCCAAACACTAGCCAATCCAAATTCACACTCTAGTAGAAACCTCCAAGGAGGATCTCAACTTTTTCTCGCAAGCCCACCAAGTAATCTCCTTATTTTTCAAGCCTCATCTACTAGCCCTTCTCAAACTTTATCCAAGTTCCAAGTGTAAATTACCTCACATTTAGCACTCTATCTAGACACTCAAGAAATCTTCTCTCACTTAGCTACTCCATCTTCCATGTTCTTCTCCAAGCTAGATGACAATCACAATCCTACTATAAATTGCCTCACATTAGACGCTCTATCAGGAAAAAATCACTCTTTTGCTACTCTCCACAGTCACTCCTCCAAATGAGTGAATGAATAATGACAACACAAGACCCTCTACTTATACCAAACCAAGCCACAAGTTGGCCACTAGCAAGTTATATTAAATAAACTCTCAAGCCACAAGTCGACCTAGCATGTTACATTAAATAAACCTTCTAGCCACAAGTTACATTTAAAAATGCAACCTATTAAATACCTTTTCCCTCTTTTCTCCATTTTAATATTTTAAAATTATTTTTTCTTCTAATTTTTGTCACTTTCTCTCTCCTTTTTTTAAAATAATTTTTTTTCTCTTTTTTTTATAAAAATAAAAATATTTCCCCCTTTTATCTTCTGATGCAAGATGCTCCTACATCAGCATACTTGATCTACTAGATTATTTATCATACTTTTGACTCTAGTTTAATAATTCTTAGAAAACCAAGTCATGGATGAGCCCTACATGTATGCTAGTGTAAGGCAATATTCTTCATGAACCAACTAAAAGATCTATGGATAATAAATCACCAATAGAGCTAAAAAATGTATCTCCATGTGATAACCACAATGGAATACTCAAAACTACAAGACCTTATACAATATTATTTGGTTGGGAAATTTTGTCAGCTACATAGACATTTCTTATTCGTTACATGTGATAACTATGTGAATGTTGTAGAGAATCTTCTTGAAAGAAAAGAAGCACTTTTTTTATAAATATATAAATTTTGGAGAAGTTAGAGAACGTCCTCTTACTATGGAGAATTTTATTTATTAAAATATGTAATCCTTCAAATAGTTCTTCTATAGTATGTTTTGATAGTTAGTCTTTACATCATGGTGGGGCAAGTTACAACTATAAAATTCTTCTACCGGTAAATATTATTATTGGCACCTTGTGAAAAACTAAATCATAGACTCTTAAAAATTTCTCAACACACAATGGATGCTTGTTATAGGCAATGGGTGCTAAGTGAACTCTAGACAAGAAGAACCCAAGAAACTTGGCACAAAGGGCAACTTGACACAGAGTATGCCAAGTGAGCTTGGTAGTATAGTTGTTGAGTGAGCTTAGTCATTTTTGTGAGGCTAAGCTTGGCAACAAGGGATGTCAAGTGAGCTTGGTAAGAGCAACAAGGATACCGAGTGAACTCGGTGAGGACAGTAGAGAGAGAACTTAGTTAAGGAACAAACCAAGTGGGTTGTATTATAGACTTACAACCTACATATTTCCACTATTAAAATATAGAGAGCCGAAGGATGAAGCTTTCAAATATGAACTTCTCAAATGAAAAATACCATGTAATGATGAATAGAAGAAGGGAACAACAAAGATTTGTATGCCTGCTTGCTTGCTTGCTTTCTATTCAAATAAGATAAAACTATTAAAAGATTTGGGACCATTTAGCTTCAACTAGAAAAACCTAAAAATGTCAAACAGATAAAACTTTAAACTTTAAATTTACAACACTAATGGTTGCATAAAATAATTCCTAGAGCAATCACTGTTTCATAGGACAAGTCAATAGAGAACTTACAGAATAATAGAAGGATCCAACATGTGTAACTACAAACATGAAATTGAAATTTTCTTCTATCTTTGGAACTCTAACTTGATCTATTGATTGAATTCCTTCTCTACTCTATGATCTACTCTACAACTAATCCAACTCTTATGATTATCAAATGAATTAGATTCATTCCCTTTTGTCTCTTAGTAAAAATGTTTTCCCTCTCATTTCAAATTTGAACTCACCTACTGAGTTGAATGTTGTCAGGTTGGTAGGCGGACATTTGGCTCTAGGGGCAACTGACCTACTACATTAAATTTTGAATACTACCCCTTTATCCTAAGCCAAACAAACAAGGATCACTCCTGATCCAAACCATTTACACCAAGACTCTCTCTTAGGGGAACACAATTTCCAATGCCTAAGGGCTTAGTAAAGATGTCTTCTAGCTACCGCTCAAACTTGCAAACTTCCATCTTGATATCCTCATTCTCCACTAGCTCTCTGATGAAGTGATATCTAATAACTATATGCTTGCTTCTCCCATGGAAGACTAGATTATTAGATAGTACAATTGAGGAGATGTTGTCACAAAATATTGTGGTTCCATCCTCTTGTCTTTCATTTAAATCTATCAAGATCCTCCTTAACCAAATAACTTGACATGCTGCTACATTTGCTGCTATGTATTTAGCCTCTACTATAGATTGAACAACAATCGGTTGCTTCTTGGATGCCCATGAAATTGCACCCGATCCCATATGGAACATGTATCCAAGAGTGGTCTTCCTATCATCTAAACTTCTAGCCTAATCACTATTGGTGTAACCAACCAATTTGAAATCATTATCTATAGTATACAAAATCTCAAATCCCTTGGTACCATTTACATACCTTGGCATCCTCTTTCTCACTTGTTAATCGGAATCGTTTCGTGTTTCCATAAATCTAAAAATCAAACTTATCGCATGCATCATGTCTATCCAAGTTGTAGTCAAATACATCAAACTTCCAACTATACTCTTGTATAATGTTGGATTCACACTTTTTTTACAATCTTCCTTGCTTAACTTTAGATTTACTACTATTGGTGTTGGGGCTGCCTTATTGTTTTGCATTCTTAATCTCTCCAAGATTTGTCTTGCATATTTTTCTTGAGAGATGAAGATGCCATCATGCATTTTTTTTACTTCTATGCCTAGAAAGCACTTCAAGAGACCTAAGTTTGTCATTTCAAATTCATTCTTCATAGCCTTTTTAAACTCACCAACTAGGAAATTATCATTTTCATTGAAGATTAAGTCATCTACATACAAGACAATAATAAATACATTACCATTTTCTACCTTAATGTATAGTGTGGGCTCACCATCACTATCGTTAAAGTAATTCCTCATCAAATATGAGTCAATTCTATTATACCATGCCCATGGAGATTGCTTGAGCTCATATAGAGCTCTCTTCAATCTATGCACTTTGTGTTCTTCACCTGTAACTTCATAACCAAGTGGTTGCTCCACATATACTACTTCCTTCAATATACCATTCAAGAAGGCAGACTTCATATCCATTTGATATATCTTTCATTTTTGATAGGTTGCAATTGCAATGACAGCAAACAGGGTTTCCATTCTTGCAAATGAGGCATATGTCTCATCATAATCTTTGTCATACTAATACTTGTACCCCTTGACCACTAATCATGCCTTATGCCTATCTATTTTTCTTTCAACATTGCACTTGGTCTTGATCTTGTAAACCCATTTCACACCAATTACTTATTTCATGAGAGGAAAAGTAGTTAACTCCCATGTCTCATTTCTTTCAATGGCATCTATTTGCTCAATCATGGAATTACACCATTTCCCCTCATTTATAGTTTCCTCAAAATAAATTAGATCACTATGAGAAAATAATGCAAAATTTACACTCTGATCATAATCTTCATCATACATTTCATCGTTGTATATCTCCCTTAAACTCTTAGTCCTTCTTGGCAATTGGGAGGTGAGAGTGGGATCTAAATTTTCAGTATTTTTGTTGCTACTATTTTACATACTAGCTTAGGGTTGTCATGATGTGCTTGGAGCTATTGCTTGATATGTTAAGGATTGTTTGTCTTTTTGCCTTTGGCTACAATCTATGTTTTCTACTCCATCATTTTGATGATCACCAATGTCATCTTCTTCCTCTTCAATAGTAGGAACTTTACTTGAAGTGCTTGAGGATTGATTTACTGAGCCATCCCATGATTGATTTTAAAGAAACTCCACATTTCTTGAGATGATGATCTTCTTGTCTGTTGGATCATTTAGCCTATAAGCCATTGATTATGATTTGTACCCTATGAAGATGCACTTCACACCTTTTTCATCTATCTTTTTCCTTTGTTCCTAAGGTACATGTGTATATGCTAGATGTCTGAACACTCTCAAGTGTTCAACTACTCATCTGTCCCTTGACCAAGCCTCAAGAGGAATTTTGTCACGAACTTACTTTGTTGGACACCTATTGATCAAATATGTTGATGTTGGGATAGCTTCTCCCAAATATTTAGTTGGGAGCCCTTTTTCTTTCATCATGCTTCTAGCCATTTCAGCAATGGTCCTGTTTTTCCTCTCAGCCACTCCATTTTGTTACAAAGTATAACTAGTTGTAAACTCTTTCTTTATGTCATTCTGCCTGCAACAATTTACAAACATATTGGAGATATACTCCCCTCCTCTATGTTATCTAAGGACCCTTACATAGTGTCCACATTATTTTTCATCTAGGGCTTTATATTAAACAAATTTATCAAATGCTTTAGATTTGTTCTTCAAAAAATACACCCATGTCCTATGACTAAAATCATCTATGAATGTCATAAAATAAGTACTCCCTCCAGTAGAAGTAGTTTTTTTAGGGCCTACAAAATCAGAATGCACCAATTCTAATGGTGCTCTAGACCTTCTATATTTTTTAGAATTAAAGGGAAGCCTATGTTGCTTACCCAAAATAAAAACCTCACACTTGTCATAAGAATCTACAATGCTTGGCAAACCATGAACCATTCTTTTCTTGGACAAAAAATTTAAACCAACAAAACCAAGATGTCCGTACTTGAGATGCCAAATCTCAGAGGGGTCTTTAAGCATGCTTCTAAGAGCTCATTATTGATGTAATGTTGTACATACATGCTTGGGAGGTGCAACACTTACATGAGAAGAGAAATATGTCTCTATCTTCAATGAGAACATCTAGTTCTTTGTCATTTGGACTGCTATAAGTAGTCTATTGCTCTCATCCTTCTCATGAATGACACACTTGTCATTTTCCATCAGCAAGTTGTATCTATTTTGAATGAGTTTTCCAACACTCATCAAGTTGTGCTTCATACTAGGGGAAAAATACACATTCTATATGTCCTTCTTCTCACCTTGCTTGGTGTTGCTCATGATAGATTATTTTCCCACTATGGGAACATTTCCATTATTTCTCATCTTAATTTTGGACTTAAAAGTCTTATCAATGAAAGAGAATAAATTTTCATTACCACTCATGTGGTTTCTAGAACTATTGTCTAGGTACCATACCTCATGGCTTCTTTCTTCACCAATGTTACACATGATGAAGGCTGTGGGATTGTTTGCATTTCCCATTTTCACTTCTGCCACATTAGTATTCTACTTTGCCTAATCACCCTACTTCTTCTAGCATTCACTTGCATAATGCCCATACTTGTGATGGTAGTAGCATTCAACATTACTTTTGGGTAAAAGCACAAACCTATGTCACCTTTTATAAAGAAACGTGATATCAGAATGTGACAGTTCAACATTAATCACAAAAAAAATGGTATTTGTGTTTAAAATATGAAGATGATGTAAACTGATGAAATGTGTAGAATTGTATGAATTTTATGCCTATAATTTTTAGAATTTTTTTTCTTAAGAATTTATTCATTTTATTTTATTTTGAAGTCCCTTTTTTAACTATAAAAAATATAGGATGTAGTTCCCGTCAAACAAGTATGTGCAAATTATCTTTTTGTGTTCTCATTTGAAAACATTTTATAGATGACATGTATATCTAGTGAACAAAAAAAGAAATAATTAATTTTGATGTATACTTTCTTTGTTATAAGTACTCAAGTTCGACCTTGTTAGAATCTAACAGTTTTTTCCTCCCATCAAAACTTCCCTATCAAATCTATACCTTCTTGAAAAAAATTACATATTTGTGAAGAGGATTCTCTCCTCTAGTGATAAATATAATTTTTAAATTTTTTTGATATGATTTACTATTTTTTTCATTTTTTGAGAGAGCATCTTCTGAAATGTTGAAATATTGACTTATAATATTTTGAGATTATAACATATTATAACTAATCAAAACACTCAAAAATTTATATATTGCTGATATTGAATCTGAGATCTATAAAAGCGTATTTTTAGTTTTTGAAAAAAATTGAGTTTTGATAAAGAAATGAGATTTGACCAAAACAAGTTTTTGTATCACAAATGGTGACACAGATCTTTGCTTTTACCCTTTTATTGGAGTTGTAATTCTTCTTACCTCCTCTAGAGTTGTTTTGAGAGGTGCTTACTCCCTCTTGGTTGCTTTCTCTTCCTAAGCTTTTTGTCCCAGCATTCTTTTGACCATTCCTTTCACAACATCTACTTCTTGAGCCTCTACCAGAGTCATTTCTTCCTTTCCTCTCACCTCTTGAATTCTCTTGAGCCTTGAAAGACTGCTCTTGGAAAGTTGTTGTTGATCTATTATCCAATGCTCATGGGTTTTAAGAGTTCCCATCAACTCATCCACAGTCAATAGGGTGAGGTCCTTTGCTTCCTCTATGGTCATCACAATATTATCATTTTTCCTAAGGTAAACTCCTCAATATCTTTTTCACAATCCTTTACTCTTCATAATCTTCTCCATTTGACTTGAGCTAGTTTATGAAAGTGGAGATTTGTGAGTTGAACTTTGCAATAGGTTCATTGTCCCTCATCTGAAGGTTCTCAAACTCCCTTCTAATCATCTATAGCTTCACTACTCTAACCTTATCAATCCCCTTGAATTTTGTCTCAAGGATATTGCATGCTTCCTTTACATGATTTGCTATTGTAATCTTGGAAAAAACTCTCTCTGTCATTGCTACCTCAATTACCTCAATTATACTCTTTCAACTAAGTCTTTTATGGGTTTGTGAGGGCAGCATATACTGCTAGGACTGTAACATCATTAAACCCATTGATCACAAACTCCCACAAGTCATTAGCTACTATTATGATTTTTATCTTCTCTGCCCATGTATCATAATTTTTTCCATTAAAGGATGATGGCTATTGCCATATCTTTCTTACATCTCCTCCCATGTCAAATATCCCAGAAAAACAAATTCCCTAACTCACTATGGATGTGGGGCCTCAAAGCTCTGATACCATGTGAAAAATAAATCATGAACTCTTAATGTTTTTCTTAGTACACAATGGATGTCAAGTGAACTTGACACAATAAGAAATCAAGTAACTCACCACAAAGGGCAACTCGATAAAGAGTATGCCAACTAAGATTGGTAGTATAGTTGTTGAGTGAGCTTGGTCATCATTACAAGGTTAAGCTTTGCAACAAGGGATGTCAAGTGAGCTCAATAAGAGCAACAAGGATACCGAGTGAACTTAGTGAGGACAACAGAGAGAGAACTTGGTTAAGGAACAAACTGAGTGGGCTATATTTTAGACTTACAACTTAATATTTCTACCATTAAAATGGAGAGAGCCGAAGGATGAAGCTTTCAAATATGAACTTCTCAAATACAAAATACCATGCAATGATGAATAGAAGAAGGGAATAACAAAGATTTGTATGGCTTCTTTCTTGCTTGGTTTCGATTCAGATAAGACATAATTTTTCAAAATTTGTGAGCATTTGACTTCAACTACAAAATCCAAAAAACTTCAAACTGATAAAACTTTAAACTTCAAACTTACACCAGTAATGGCTGCATACAACAATGCCTGGCGCAATCACTACTTCATAGGAAGAATCAAAAAATAACTTACAAAATAATAGAATGATCCAACATGTGCAAACATAAAATAGAAAATTCTAGAACTATCTTTTGAACTCTAACTTGATCTATTGATCAACTTCCTTCTCTCCTCTATGCTCTACTCTGCAACTGATTCAACTCTTCTGCTTATCAAATGAATCAGATTCATTCATTTTTGTCTCTTGCCTAAACCATTTTCTGATGCAGAGATAAATTCAACGAAAGCAATATCAAAAAGGAACCAGCACCAACAAGAAATATATATTGAAATTTCTTCTTAATTAATTCTTCAAATAAATAGTAAATACATTTTCTCTCCTACAGATTTCTTCTCCTATAATTTCATATTCCAAAGACTTGTCCTCAAACTAAACCTAAACCTAAAACTCTATTTATACCTGCTAAGATGGTCTATAGAAAATTCTAGATTATTACAAAATACGGGGGAAAAAGTAGCCTATAGAATACTCTAGATTGATATAGAATGGGGAAGAATGACCCCACAATGATCTAAACAAATTCCAAGAAAAGATCTTATCCTAATGAAAAAATTAGAATAAATTTCTCTCCATGTGCATAAAACTTGACCTAAATACTTTATGTGGGTGCTCCTGGAGCATACTCCCAGGGAGAATAGAATCCAAGTCCCTTGGATTGGTCTTCCTCTTTTGTGTCTTCCAATTCTTTGGTATTTGTTGTTTGTACTCTTGACTAGTATCCAAATCAATTGTAATATGTGCATGAACTTTTGCCATATTTAGATGCAACTCCTGCAAACCTACAATGAATGGATTAGATGGAACCTCATTAAATATGAGTTCACCAATTTGGGTTACTATAGGAACTACTACATTCATTGTTGTGATGTCTTTATGCTTCAATATCTCCATGCCTAGAGACAAATTCATCACTATTGGAGCCTCCTCTATCCTCTTAGCTTCATCACAAGTCTTCTTCCTTGCTGATAGTATTCTTTTGATAGGCCAGACCACCTTCTTTCTTAAATTCAAATTCCATTTCTTGATTACATTAAGGACCATCATATGCTCATTACCATTTCAACCTCTTCTCTATCTTCAAGAACTTTTGTATCATAAGTTTTATCAAAAACATGTTGTTTTTCACCTTGTATATCTACTTCACTATGTTTATTTGGTAAGTTAGCATCAATCTATTCATTTGGTATATCACCATCAATGTGATCAAGTTGTTCTTTCAACAAACAATGTTTCTCTTCCAATGTCTCAGTACAGGCTTCTGTAATCTGAATTGATTGGTGCTCTAGATCTGTATTTTCTTGTTCCATATTTTTCTTCAACTCCTCTTTTAGTTGCACTAAATTTTCTTCATTCTTTCTTAGTTCTTGCATTAAGAATTCCATTCATTCTTTTATCTCTTGATCTATTTTGGCTTCCTCTTCTCTTTTCTTCCTTTTCTCTTCTACTCTTTTCCTTGCTTCTTCCTTTTTCTTGTTTTGAAAATCCCAATATAAAACCCATACATCAAATAGTATCTTTTGATCATGAGATAAATCTCCTCTTGTGACCATTGTCTCCTATCTAGGTTCTCTCCACTCAACCTAGTCTTTTGGCTACACTTATAGGTTCTTTCCTCAACCTATCACAAAATTCAAAAGCTTTACTCAAGCTTTTCCCAAGTGCCTTTGGAGCTTTCCCAAACTCTGGTACCAAAAATGATGTAGAGATAAATTCAATGGAAGCAATATAAAAAGGGAACCATCACCAGCAACAAATATATATTGAAATTTTTTCTTAATTAATTCTTAAATACATTTTCTCTCCTATAGATTTATTCTCCCATAATTTCATATTCCAAAGACTTGCCCTCAACCTAAACCTAAACCTAAAACTCTATTTATACTTGCTAAGACGATCTATAGAAAATTCTAGATTATTAAAAAATAGGAAAAAAAATAGCCTACGAAATACTCTACATTGATATAGAATGGGGAAGAATCACCCCACAATGATTTGAAAAAATTCCAAGAAAAGATCTTATCCTAATGACAAAATCAGAATAAATTTCTTGAGTCGACACATGTATAAAACTTGACCTAAATACTTTATGTGGGTGCTCCTGTGCCATTTTCTCTCTCATTTAAAATTTGAACTCACCCACCAAGTTGAATGTTGTCAACGAGTAGGTGGACTTTTGGCTCCAAGGACAATTGACCTACTACCAAGGCTGGAACATAAACGATGATTAAAATTTTTATCTGGAGCCAAAAGTATGCTTTTGTTTATTCCTTTGACAATAATACTTCCATTTTTCATGGTAAAATATGATCTAAGTTTACCCCTATAACTCCCTAATGTAAATGCTTGCACAATCCTACTATCTAGAAGTAAGGCTTCGCAAGTTTTTATGCGAGAGAAGGCGCTAATATAAATGCTTGAAGTTTTGCAATTACCGTTTCTGGAGAGTCATACCATTTGATGTGTTTTGGAAAGAGGCCAATATTGATGTGTTGGATATGTTTTGCAGACCAAGGCAATGAATGATTGTCAACAACAATATTTTATTGATGTTTTCTAGCCTTAGCTGATAACAATGTAAGAAAATGCACCCTCTTCTAGGTGGCTTTCAATGCATTAAAGTAGATACACTCTAAGCGAGCTCTCTTTCAGCTTGCTACAGATTACTGTCGAATAATCTATCTAATAGGTTCCTAAAATGATAGAGGAGCACATCACATTTCAGACTATTTTCAGTTTTACAAATATCAAGTACATTTTTGAAAAGTGCACTTCGTGTTGGAAAACTTAATGCAGCATTAATGTTTGACCCTTGAGCCAAATGCTCACCTACCACCTCTGACGCTTACAACAGATAGAAAACATCAATACGGTAGGTGAGATTTTTGAATTTGGAAATGAGAGGGGAAAATGTTTTAGATCAGAAGACAAAAGGAATGTTTCTACATTCATTTTTAAAAAGTGTAGATCAAGCAGATTAGAGAGAAGTCGTAGAGCTAAGCAAAGAAAGAAGAGGAAGAAAGTTTGTGCCTGCAGTTGCATGTGTCTCCTCTGTTCATTTTGTGAGTTTGTCATTATTTGGTTTTTTCCTGTTGAAGTAGTGATTGCTCTAGGCACCATTATATCTAGCCATTAGAGTTGTAGGTTTAAAGTTTATTGAAGTTTGAAGTATTATCAGTTTAGGGTTATTTTAGGTTTTTCTGGTTGAAGTTGAATGCTCCCAGATTTTGTGATAGTTTAAATCTCAGTTGAATAGAAAGCAAGCAAGCATACTTCAATCTATTGATCTTCCCTTGTATGTTGCATTTCAAAAATTTATTTGAAAGCTTAGAGCTCAGCTCTTTGGTTTTAATAGTGAAAGCATTCACGTTGAATTTTCTTAAGTTATAATTTTTCAGTTGGAGCTGAGCTCACTCGGTATCTAATGTTGTCGAGCATTTCTTTTGGAGCTGAGCATACTTGGCATCTATTGCTACCAAGCTCCTCTTTGTGCCGAGTTCACTCAGCACCTGTTGCCTGTCACTCAGCACCTTCAAGTGTCGAGCAAGTGCCGAGTAATTTTTGGCACTCGGTACCTTCTTGTGCCAAGCACTTTTCTTCAAGTGCCGAGCAACCTGCCGCTCGGCACATTCACGTGCCAAGCAAAATTGGCACTCAGCAATTGTGAGTGCCGAGTATAAATTTTTTAGGGTTAGGGTTGTGAGTTTGATTTTTAATTGATATTTCTCACATGGTATTAGAGCTTTGAGGCCCCACATCCACAGTGAGTTAGGGCATTTTTTTTCTTGCGATATTTATCATGGTAGGAGATGCAGGAAAGATATGGCAGCAGCCACCATCATTTAATGGACAAAATTATGATACATTTGCAAAGAAGATGAAAACCATAATAGTTGTAAATGATTTGTGAGAGTTTGTGGTCAATGGATTCAATGATGTGACTGATCCAACTCAGTATGCTGCCCTTGCAAATGCACATAAGACTCATTCGAAAGAGTCAAGGAGGAAAGATGCAAAAGCATTAAGTCTTATTGAAGTAGAAATGACAGAGACAAAATTCCCAAAGATTGCAGCAAAAAATTATGCAAAGGAAGCATGGAATATCCTTGAGACAAACTTAAAGGGGACTAACAAAGTCCATACTATAAAGCTATAGAACATCAGGAGGGAGTTTGAGAACCTTCAGATGAAGTAGAATGAATCAGTTCTAGACTTCAGCTCAAGGACCTCCAAAGTGATTAACCAATTAAAGTCAAATGGAGAAGACTATCAAGAGTAGAAGATAGTGGAAAAGATATTGAGGAGTTTATCTCATAAATATGACCATTTGGTCATGACAATAGAAGAGGCAAAAGACCCCTCTATTTTGACAATGGATGAGTTGATGGGTTCTCTTCAAACCCATGAGCATAGGATCAACAGATCTACTTCTTCATCTTCCCAAGAGCAAGCATTCAAGGCTCAATCAAATCCAAGAGGAAGGGGGAGAGGAAAAAATGGCTCAGGTAGAAACTTCAAAGGTAGAGTCCGAGTTAATGGAGGACAAAGAAATGCTGCAGCAGAAAGCTCAAGAAGAGCAAATGGAGCAAGTAGCTCTCAAAATACTTCAAGAGGAGGTAAGAAAAACTACAACTCAAATAAGAGTAATGTAGAATGCTAGTATTGTCATAAATATGAGCATTATGCAAATGAATGTTGGAAGAAGTAGAATGATTAGTCAGGACAAGAAAATGTGGTTGATGTGAAAATGGGAAGTGGACCCAATGCTGCTGCCTTCATCATGTGTAATGTTGGTGAAGAAGGAAGCCTTCAGGTTTGGTACCTTGATAGTGGATGTAGTAATCACATGAGTGGTAATGAAACCTTGTTTTCATTCATTGACAAGAGTTTCAAATAAAAAATTAAGATGGGTAATAATGGAACCCTACCTGTTGTGGGAAAAGGATCTATTATGGTCCGCACCAAGAAAGGTGAGAAAAGGGAAATACAAAATGTGTATTTCGCCCCTGGTATGAAGCACAATTTGATGAACATTGGTCAGCTCATTCAAAATGGATACAAAGTGTTGATGGAGAATGACATGTGTCATTCATGAAAAGGATGGGAGCAAAAACTTACTTGTAGCAATTCAAATGACAAAGAATAGAATGTTTCCCTTGAGGATTGAGACATGTTTCTCATCTCAAGTTAGTGCTACTCCTCCCACACAATTAGCTGTAAGGAGTGTGATTAAAGACCCATCATGGCTATGGCACCTCCGGTTTGGTCATCTTGGCTATGCTGGTTTAAATTTATTGTCAAATAAAAGAATGGTAGAAGGTTTTCCATGAATAAGAAATTTATGTAACAAGTGTGAGTCTTGTATTTTGGGTAAGCAACATAGGCTTCCCTTTAATTCTGGAAATTCTAGGAGGGCTAGATATCCACTAGAATTAGTACATACTGACCTAGTTAGTTCTATGCAAGTTACTTTCATTGGGGGGAGTACTTAATTCATGACATTCATTGATGATTTCAGTTGTAGGACATGGGTGTATTTCTTAAAGAATAAATCCGAAGCATTTGATAAATTTGCAGAATTTAAAGCCCAGGCTAAAAGAGAATGTGGACATTATATCAAGGTCCTAAGATCAGATAGAGGAGGGGAGTATACCTCCAATTCTTTTGTAATTTTTTGTAGGAAACATGGCATAAAGAAAGAGCTCACAGCCAGCTATACACCACAGCAGAATGGAGTGGCTAAAAGAAAGAACATAACCATTGTTGAAATGGCAAGGAGCATGATGAAAGAGAATGGTCTCCTAACTGAATTTTGGGGAGAGGCTATGGCAACATCAGTTTACCTAATTAATAGGTGTCCTACAAAGGTAGTCCGTGATAGAATTCCAATGGAAGCTTGGTCATGAATAAGATGGACAGTTGAACACTTAAGGGTGTTTGGATGTGTAGCATATGCACATGTGCCTAAAGAGCAAAGGTAGAAATTTGATGACAAAGGTGTGAAATGCATTTTTACAAGGTACAGTCTAGAATCAAAGGCATACAGATTGTATGACCCATTGAACAACAAGATGATGCTTACAAGCGATGTGGAATTTTTTGAAAATTAGTCTTGGTATGGTTCAATTGATGAGTCACCAAGCACTTCTAGTAAAGTGCCAATTATGAATGAAGAAGATGCTGATGAATAGCAAGAAGAAGGAGAAAATAGAAGAAAAGGTAGGAAGATTTAGACATTGTCGAACTCCTCTAGGCATGACACTCTAGGCATGACCGAGTGTCAGTGCCAAGTACCAGTGAAGACTTAGCTGGTCGGCAAAGAAGCAATAGTGAAGATTCTAATCCCACACTCTCCTCCCTGTTACTAAGAAAGACCAAGAGTCTTAGGGAGATATACCAAGATGAAAGGTATGAAGATTATGATGAGAGTTTTAATTTTGCATTATTTTCTCATAGTGATCCGATATATTTTGAGGAAGCTATTAAAGAGAAGAAATGGTGTAATGTCATGGATGAGGAAATAGATGCTATAGAAAGGAATGAGACATGGGAGCTAACTAATTTCCCTCCCAAAAAGAATGTGATTGGAGTGAAATGGGTCTACAAGACCAAATGCAATGCTGAAGGCAAGATTGATAGGCATAAGGCAAGGCTAGTAGTCTAGGGCTACAAATAGCAGTATGGGAGAGACTATGATGAGACCTATGCCCCAATTGCAAGAATGGAAACTGTGCGTGATGTCATAGCAATTGTAGCTCAGCACGAGTGGAAGGTATTTCAAATGGATGTGAAGTCTTCCTTCCTTAATGGTGTATTGAAAGAAGAAGTATATGTGGAGCAGCCACCTGGTTATGAAGTTGCAGGTGAAGAACATAAAGTATATAGATTGAAGAGAGCCCTCTATGGGCTCAAGCAAGCTCCAAGGGCATGGTACAGTAGGATTGACTCATATTTGATGAGCAATGGCTTTAGCAAAAGAAATGGTGATCCTACTCTTTACATCAAGGCAACAGATGGTAATGTATTGATTGTTGTCTTGTATGTAGATGACTTAATTTTTTCTGGTAATGACAATGCTCTAATTGGTGAATTCAAAGAGGCCATGAAAAATGAATTTGAAATGACAGACCTAGGTCTCTTGAAATACTTTCTAGGCATAGAAGTAAAACAAATGCATGATGACATCTTCATCTCTCAAGAAAAGTATGTAGGGTAGATCTTGGAGAGATTTAAAATGCAAAACAGTAAGGCAGCCCCCACACCAATAGTAGTAGGTCTGAAGTTGAGCAAGGAAGACTCTAGCAAGAGAGTGGATCCAACATTACAAAAGAGTATGGTTGGAAGTTTAATGTATTTGACTGCAACTCAGCCAGATCTAATGCATGCACTAAGTTTGATTTCCAGATTTATAGAAAAGCTAAAAGATTCCCATTGGCAAGCAGGAAAGAGGATCCTAAGGTATGTGAAAGGTACCAAGGGATTTGATATTTTCTATACTGCAATTGGTGATTTCAAGTTGGTTGGTTACACTAATAGTGATTGGGCTAAAAGTTTAGATGATAGGAAGAGTACTTCCGGATACATGTTTCATATGGGATCGGGTGCAATTTCATGGGCATCCAAGAAGCAACCTATTGTTGCTCAATCTACAGCAGAGGCTGAATACATAGCAGCAAATGCAGTAGCATGTCAAGCAATATGGTTAAAGAGGATCTTGACAGATTTGAATAAAAGGCAAGAGGATGGAACCACAATTTATTGTGACAACATCTCATCAATTGCATTGTCTAAGAATCCAGTCTTCCATGGGAGAAGCAAGCATATTGAGATCAAATATCACTTCATCAGAGAGCTGGTGGAGAATGGGGATATCAAAATTAATTTTTGTAAGTCTGAGCAACAGCTAGCAGACATCTTTACCAAGCCTTTAGTCATTGGACCTTTTGTACACCTAAGAGAGTGTCTTGGTGTAGTTGATGTGGATCAGCTGTGATCCTTGTTTTGTTTGGCTCGGGACAAATGGGGAGTGTTGGAAAACTTAATGCACCGTTGATGTTTGCCCCTTGAGCCAAATGATGCCCTACCACCTTTGATGCCCAGAACAGATAGAAAACATCAATGCGGTAGGTGAGATTTTTGAATTTGGAAATGAGAGGGAAAAATGTTTTAGGTCAGAAGACAAAAGGAATGTTTCTACATTCATTTTTAAAAAGTGCAAATCAAGCAAATCAGAGAGAAGTCACAGAGCTGAGTAGAGAAAAAAGAGGATGAAATGTCCCTTTACTGATTTTATATGATATTTCAAGCCTCTAATCAGATGTTTAAAATCAAACAACCAATATTTCAAAGATTTACCAATTTCTCAATAAACCCCAAATCGGGTATGCCCAAAATAGTGCCAAAAACTTCACAGCTTCACATATTATTAATAAATCTGAAAGTGGACATTTTTATAGAAATTTTAGTAGCATAAAATCCTAAAAAATGAAATTTCTAGATCTTTATAACATTTACACGACAACTCCCAAATGGAGGACAAAACAATGCTCATCGAGCTCCCGAAAATAACACAAAATAGCCGAAAATACCACAAAAGCACTGATAATCTATCACATAAGTATAATCATGACCAAATACATATATTCAGATCTATTTTAACATCTAAATGTTTGATATATAGCAGCAACCCAAACTGATATGAAATACTCAACCAAAAACACCAAACTCTTACAAAAAACACACTCGAAAATCCACAAATCTGCACTGTTGAGCACAAAGGAAAACTCTGCATGAGCATGCACATGGAATGGCTTCAAAATCCCATCCTTAGCCTTCCTAGAAACCTAAAAACTCCCATTCTTTGGTCTCCTTCTCCATAGGTTTGGCAGCCTCTGAAGAACAACAAAGAAATGAGCAAAAATCAAGTTCTGGAATCAGCGCAAAATGCCTCCAAACCCCTTAAAAGAGGGCATAACCCTAACTCACATCCAAGAGGGGTTAATAAAACATATTTTAATAATAATCTTCATTTATTAGTCCATTAGCTTCCAAAGATTATCCCCTTTTTCCAAAACTTCACCTTTTTGGGCTTGCCTGCCTTAGCAAAGATTATTATTTTTAATTATTTGAAAAGGGGACATGACAAGTCCTCCCCATCCAAATATTTCTTGTCCTCAAGCAATGGATAAACAATAAACCAATCAATCCACCTGAATCCCAAATCTAGTCATGAACTATACTATTGTCAATTAACACAGGCTATTGCAATATCTTTTGCAATATAATCAAGAGGAATCTATAATCAAATCAACAATTACAGCTCAACCAAACTCCAAAGTCACAACTTCCATAGTCAGAAACCCACGAGACACAAACTCTTAGAACATCAAAACAAGAGTAAAATGGATAAATCAAACTGCCAACATAGTAAATACCATCAACGCATCCCACTGGCTTATACGAAATGTACAATCCAACTCTACAACAATGGTGAATGCTCTCGAATGAAACTGTACCAAGTATGGAGAATCCACACAATATACAACTCATGCACTCAACAAAACTCTACAAATCACTGGTCATTGTCTCATAAACATAACTCCCATGCACCCCTGATGGTGAAAAGCCATCACAAGATAAATAACAAGAAATGGAACCCAAACCAAATTTTCCATGAACAAGTGATACAACCCACTATGACTGATCATGAGCTAAGTGAGGAGATGTCATAACCAAAGGAGTAGAATCAATAACAACACCTGCTGAAGCATCACTCCAAAAATCCTGCTCTAAGTCATGTATTATCAAGCTATCAATTGCAGAACCTATCGCTATGTCGTGCCCATCACAACTCTCATCCCGAGGCGTCAAACTATCCCATAACTGATGATAAGCACTAGGAACCAAAGTACATCTCTATATCATCATCTCACCAACATGGTCATAAAAGGTAAATTGATGAGCATACCTCACAATGTAATGTCGATAGAATGCGCCAATCTCAGTCAGTGGCTCAGACTGCAATCCAAATGCAACTAACTACAATCGATCACTAATCAAGTTGGAACTGACTACTACCTTTGAATACATCACCAAGGGAGTAGTATTACTAGCAAGAACCATGCCAATTTTCAGCTCACCAACATCACACATGGTCTTTGATACAACATCTCTAGTCTTCATGCCATTAGTACTAGAGGTCACCACCATATCAGGCATACCACAACAATCTTCTACAGCACCCAACTCAACTGATCTTGATTCTAGTGGGGATGAACCCGATATGCCAATGTTAGTATCAAGGATGGATGCATCCCCATCTCTACTGTCTTTGACAATATTGACCATGGACATCCTTAGATCACCAAACACCATAGCTTGTGACTGTACAGAATCTAGTAAAGATTGTAGTTGCTCTAGCTCGATGGTCACCTTAGCCAAATAAAATTGTGACTCCTTGAAAGCCAACTATGTACTCTCAAGAATCTTAGAAGTCACCTCAAGCTACTAAGTAAGCTCACTCACCTCATCTTCCTTGGCCAACAATGCATCATATGCTGTACTACCCCACTCCATAAGATAATCTCTGTTAGCTACCAACTACATATAATCCTGTCTCAGAATCTGGATAGCCTCCCATAAAGAGTGGAACTCTGTCAAGGAAATATAACTACCTCCCTGGTTATCACTAGTAGGATAACCCCATCCATAAACTGCTAACAATTGACGAGCACCATCGAAATGTTTGCAAGCAATAGCAATGTCTCGCTCACTAACTCTCAACTAACTAGACACACGATGGCACTGGCTAGACTGTATCCTACAAACCTCCTCTACACACTATCTAAAGGAGTATCCTCAAGGTTACTGGTCTCTAGAGTATTACCATCCATATCATGCAAATCAACTCCAAAGGTCATATCAACATACGAAGGATCAAAAACTGTAGCACTGTTATCCAACTCATCTGTACCAAAAGAAACCACCAAGGAAACTAAGTCTTCAAAACTGCCCACTACATCCTCCTAGATGTCATCAATGCCAATATGATCCTGAGACTCATCTGTACACACTGCCAAATATGAAAGATCATCAACACATTCCAACAAAAATGGTCAACTGGATATATGAACAAAGCCCAATACCAGTGTATAAAAACTAATACCAACATCGGATAAGCTCCTGGCACAAGAAAAGGCAACACCGTGCAATCTGCTAATCAAATCCATGATAGCACCCAAACAATCACTGCTACCAAAAAGTGTTAAAGATTTCCAGTCAACTGAATCCCAAATGCCAATATAACAATCTCGAGTCCATATTTGTAAACTATAATCAGCTGGTAACTCAAGCAAACTCCTCACCTGAGTAATATGACCAATACCAACTAATTCCACATACCTATCTAACATTGTCCCTATATCCTGGATGTGAATGCAAGATGAACTCGCAACATTATCAATCTCCACATATGATCTACCATTCACAGCAAGCTAAGTATTAGGAGTGAAAGATGAAACTAAACTCAATTCCATGCCATGCTTATCCCCATGTCTCTCCCAGTCTTGTAATGCCAATGGAGTATTTAGCAAAGAAGCTCGAGTGTCCTCAAGCTCATGAGAAAGCCTATTAACTTCCTCCTCCTTCCTCCTCAAGGCATTTGAGTAGTCTCCGAAAAGGCTAAGAAGATGGTCACGATCTGATAGAAGATGTAAATAACTCAACTTCATCATTCCCATTCCTTCCCTAATCGCTTGTAAGTCAACACAAGGAGAATTTTCCTGAACTCCCTTATGTCTACCTTGTAACTGAATCATCTGAATGTGATCCTCTATCATATCCCACATTCTATCATGATGAGATAAAGAATTCACAATACTATCTTTGTTCACCTTCAGCTGGCTGGACAAATCATGTGAAGTACTACCTACCTCAACCTCATGTGATGAAGCATCTAACTGTTCCTGGTACTCTTTCTTAGCAAAGTCATGAATGCTCAATGTATACTCATCTCTACCAAGTATCTCACCATAATACACAACAACATGCTCATAATCATCATCTAAACCCACTACCTCCTATGGTAGACTAGAATCGGAGACCTCTACTTGGCTATAAGCTAGTTTCTCAAACTCCTCATGCAAGTTCTTGGTAATTGTGTCATCTTCCCTATGAGAAAATTTGCCAAATAGAAATCTAGTCAACTTATCCACCTTACCTGGGTCAGAAAACATTTCATTCATTATACGATGGTGCTCAACCAACTATTTAGACATGTCATGGCTTATTTTCCTAAGTTTATCTTGAATGTCTAAATAACCATCCTTTCTACTATTCTGACTCTGAATATCAATTGTCCAAGATCGTGTCCTATGAGACTCTGTACTATACCTGTCCATTCTGGATAAAGTAGAGTGTAACCCCAATAGGTTATAACTTCTTCAAACACCAAGAACTAACATGCAATTGATTAGAAGTAGCATGCAACCATAGATTTTGACATGCAACTGATTAGAAGCAACATGCAACCACCAAATTCACTAAGAACTAACATGCAAATGATTAGAAGTAGCATGCAACCATAGATTTTGACATGCAGCTGATTAGAAGCAACATGCAACCACCAAATTCACCAAGAACTAACATGCAAATGATTAGAAGTAGCATGCAACCATAGATTTTGACATGCAAGATTTGGGTAGTTGTCAAAACTGACATGCAAACTTCTACAAACCCTCAGGCTGGAAAGATCATAGCTTTGATACCACTGAAATGTCCCTTTACTGATTTTATATGATATTTCAAGTCTCTAATCAGATCTTTAAAATCAAACAACCAATATTTCAAAGATCCACCAATTTCTCAATAAACCCCAAATCGGGTATGCCCGAAATAGTGCCAAAAACTTCACAGCTTCACATATTATTAATAAATCTGAAATTGGACATTTTTATAGAAATTTCAGCAGCATAAAAGTTTACAAAATGACATATCCAGATCTATATAACATTTACACAACAGCTCCCAAACGGAGGACAAAAACAATGCTCATCGAGCTCCCGAAAATAACACAAAATAGCCAGAAACACCACAAAAGCACTAATAATCTATCAAAAAAGTATAATCATGACCAAATAAATATATTCAACTCTATTTTAACATCTAAATTTTTGATATAAAGCATTAACCAAAACTGATATGAAATACTCAACCAAAAATACCAAACTCTTACAAAAAACACACTCGAAAATCCACAAATCTGCACTGTTCAACACAAAGGAAAACTCTGCATGAGCATGCACATGGAATGCCTTCAAACTCCCATCCTTAGCCTTCCTGGAAACCTGAAAACTCCCATTCTTGGGTCTCCTTCTCCACAGGTTTGGCAGCCTCTGAAGAACAACAAAGAAATGAACAAAAATCAAGTTCTCAAATCAGCGCAAAATGCCTCCAAACTCCTTAAAAGAGGGCATAACCCTAACTCATGTCTAAGAGGGGTTAATAAAACATATTTTAATAATAATATTCATTTATTAGTCCATTAGCTTCCAAAGATTATCCCCTTTTTCCAAAACTTCACCTTTTTGGGCCTGCCTGCCTTAGCAAAGATTATTATTTTTAATTATTATAAAAGGGGAAATGACAGAGGAAGAAATTTTGTACTTGCAATTGCACGTGTCTCCTCTATTCATTCTGTGAGTTTTTTTTAATTTGGTTTTGTCCTGTTGAAGCAGTGATTGCTCTAGGCACCATTGTATGCAACCATTAGAGTTGCAGGTTTAAAGTTTATTGAATTTTGAAGTATAATTAGTTTAGGGTTATTTTAGATATTTCTAGTTGAAGTCGAATACTCCCAGATTTTGTGATAGTTTAAATCTTGGTTGAATAGAAAGCAAGCAAGCATACTTCAATCTATTGATCTTCCTTGTATGTTGCATTTGAAAAATTTGTTTGAAAGCTTAAAGCTCGGCTCTCTGGTTTTAATGGTGAAAGCATTCACGTTGAATTTTCTTAAGTTATAATTTTTCTGTTGGAGCCGAGCTCACTTGGCATCTATTGTTGCCGAGCATTTCTTTTGGAGCTAAGCATACTTGACATCTATTGCTACCGAGCTCCTCTTTGTGCTGAGTTCACTCGGCACCTGTTGCCTATCACTCGACACATTCAAATGCCGAGCAAGTGCCGAGTAATTTCTGGCACTCGGCACCTTCCTGTACCAAGCACTTTTCTTCAAGTGCCGAGGAACCTGCCACTCGGCACATTCACATGCCGAGAAAAATTAGCACTCAGCAATTGTGAGTGCCGAGTATAAATTTTTTAGGGTTAGGGTTGTGAGTTTGATTTTTAATTGATATTTCTCACACTTTGAAGCATTTCATGATTTCCTTGTAAGTGTCGATTCAAAGCTCACCTGCCCATGATCGTAATAACTTCTAATCTTTTCTTTGCAATGGAGAGATGCTCAGTAACATACAATCTCAAGAAGACCAAAATATATTCATGCTAGTCCATTCTTTGATAGTTTTAAATGGGCTTTCTTAGTGATGAAGTTGTTATGAATTGTGTCTCTGCTTTCTTAATGGCTCTTGTGGCGAGTTCCTTTTCTGTTGGATATTCAATACTGATTTTTAGGTTAGGCTCTGGTACATACAAGTATTAACCTTTTTTTGAAGAGATATAATAGAGTTTTTGTTAGTTTCCTATAAAGAGTCTTAGAAGGATCCAAGAAAACACAATTGAAGGTGGTGGCAGGAGGGGACACCTACAGTAATGGCTTCTAGAACATTCCAAGCACTGCTTATTTTCTATTTCAAGTAAAGTCTCTATGACTGTTACAAAATGAGCCTTATTTTCTTTTAAAACAATGTCTTTTGTATCTCAATCTACACATCTGCATTTCTGTTTAGTGTTAAGAGTTATTGTTCACAGTTTCACGGTGTTAAGGTTGACTCTTCATATTTTGTGCATTTTTAGTGTGTTTAGAAGAATTGTTTATAGTGTGTATTTTTTTCTAATTTTTCATTCCTCGCTTCTTGTTCTTATATATCTCGGTGATAGATCTTAGATCTTGATTCAGAAATGTCAAATTAAACTATATTTTTAATAAATCATAGTTTTTTTTTCTAATATGTATCTTTTAGGGTTTGGGGTCAAAACAAAAGTAATGATTTGTATTGGCTAAGATATAATATAATTATTTCTTTTGATCATTACATTTTATAGTTGTTCACAGTGCTTGATTCAATTGGTTTAGAAGGCCATTGGTTTTAGACAAAGCATTATTGTTTAACCAATGTTTAAGAAAATATTCAACTGTTGGACTAATTATTGGAGTATATCCACAATCCTTCAACTTAGAAAAGAATTTTACTGTATATTTAAAAATGGAAAAAGCTATTAAAAAAGGTTTATTGCTAATAAAAATTACATACATCAGTCAGAAAGTCTCTCAACATTCATGAAAGATAGAATCGTGCAGGAAAAGAAACTTTGAATTAATTTTGTTTTAGAAATTTTTAAAAGTTCTACTGTAAAAAACAATGCATGGAATACATTGTCCTATGATTTAGAATAGTTTTAAAATAAAAGATTTTATGCTTCAAAATACATTTCAATATCAAATAGTTCTTAACAAAACTTTGTTAATTTTATTTTTAAAATACATTTAATAAGATTGATTAATATATTATTAGTTAATACATATGTATCTATTAAGATGTAAATATTTAACTTGATTTGTCTATTAACTAATTACAATAAAGTATTAAACTTGAACCATGCCCCACATATTGGATATCTTTCTACATCAAACTTTCTGTTAGAGCAAGTAGAAAAATAAATTTAACTTAAAAAAATACTATATTATAAATATCATACCAATAATTTTTTTCAAAAATATTATTTTCTTACATGGAAATAAATTCTTGAAATTTTGATCATATTTATCAACTTACGGCAATTTACCAATTTTCTACACATTTACTTGCAGCATGTTAAACATAAAATTAGATCTGCCTGAAATGATTATTTTCTAGGTGTGATTTTGAGTGTTGCAACAACTTTGCAATAGTTACATTTGTATCATGTGTGTTGTGTATTAATGGTTTTGTTTCATTATTAGTCCTGCCTACAATAGGCGGAGACTAAATTTTTCAATCTCCATTTTTCAATTAGTTCATTCTGGAAATCTGTGCACAACTGTTTTATCATATAGTGCTTGTGAAATTTTGTATTAAAATGTAATTTTCCCATTTTAATTATTTTTCGTCATTGGCTATCCTTCCTTTCCTAGGCAGTCTTTTCATATTTTCTTTCAACAATTTAGAAAAAGAGGAGGGACAATGTGGCATACTACATGAGCTTCCACAATTAACATGGGTTTGACGTGGGTTGTTTTCGTTGCCACATTTTGCCTACATGCATAAAGGGTAGTTGCATGAAAAAAAAATAGTAGCAGGGGCAGACTATCTTCACTCTCTTATGCATTGATGGAAAAATGTCTCCACATTTTGATTTCGAAGATACGAAGGATAAATGATGTTTAATTTTTCTATTTTACATTAGATGCTGACAATCTCATGACTATAGGGATTGCGATTGAGATAGCGATTAATTTAGGCCGAGTGAAATTGTATTAGAAATAGAACTTTTACATAAATATATATTCAGGGTGCATTATTTGAGCTAGTTTTAGAATATCTGTTTGTATTGGATTCACTGAAGGTTTTAATTTTTTGGTTAATTGGAATTGTATATTGAGTGAGTATCATGGAGGGAATGGTTAATTCTTGAAGGAGTTGCTGGTTAAGGGTGGTGGTGACATTTCTCTATTTTATGTTTTTTCTGGGTTCAAACTATGCGAAATCCCTAAGAAAGTGTATGTAAGATAAACTTGTGAGAATTATGAAGTATAGGATTTTATTTATATTATGTTGCCTGGTTATAAAATTGTTTCAATTTTATAAGCCTCGGTTAATTTTTCAAACTTACCTAATTTTTAGCTTTAAATTGGCCATTCTATCTTTGAATTTTGTCAGTCTCTAAGCTTCCATGTCTCCGGCTCGTTAGCAGCTCCACACAATACTTGAAATTTTTGAAATCCAACTTCTGAGCTTCAGGTTATTGCAAGTTAATGGAGAGGCCAAAAATATGTGTTTTCTATTAGAAATAGTCAATAGTCATGCTGTTATAACCAAACAACAAGTATGCCACACATTTCCTATTAAATTGGTAACAAGATAGGAATGTCCTCCATGAAACTAGGTCATACAACATTATCCTAAGAAGATATGAATGTCCTCCATGATACTAGTTCATTTAGCATTATCCACTTATCCTCTAGAATCATCTTCTATCAATACCCTCATCTCATAGGCTCTCTATATATAGAGACCATTGCATAGCTTTGTTGTAATTAGTTTGATGAATAAAATATGTTCTTAGTTCAGTCTTTATTTCTGATTTTCATTGCCTAGTATATTAGATCTCTTATTTTTATCATGGTATTAGAGAAAGGTTTAGCCAAGTTCAGCTGGAGATTTATTTAGAAATTCAGTTAGAAATATTGCTAGAGGGTTTTACTGCAGGCAAATAGTTTGCTAAAAATGGTTTGTTTGTAGGGCTATTTTCTTTTTTGGAGTGATATTTGGTTGCAGGGTTGTTGTGCTGCTGGAGTATTGCTAGATTTGTTTGAACTTGATCTTTTTGCTAACATGGGTTCTTCAAATGAAGTTTTTCCTATCTTTGATGGAAGTGGTTTTGCAGATTGGAAGATTGCGGTCAAGAATGCTCTAAGAGAGAAGGCTTTATGGGGGATAGTAAATAAAGAAATTGGGGAACTTCAACAAACTGATAAAGAAAAGGAGTTGTGGAAATGTAAGTTGGAGCAAGCTAGAGGTATTATTGGTAAAGCTTTGAGCCCCAATCTCAATAGAAGATTTGTTGATATTGATAACCCAATAGAGCTGTGGGAGACTTTAGAAAAAGATTATAAAGATGCAGACATGGCTAGCACGTTTAGTATAGAAGAAAAATTGATGAATTTAGATCCATCTTATTTTGAAAAAATGTCTGATTACTTCAATGAAGTTACTTTTTTAAATACTCAGCTAAAAAAAATAGGTGCTGAATATGCAAAAAAGGATTTTCAGTTGATTGCAATGGTTGAAAGTAAGCTTCCCCAGCCATATAAATTTTTTAAGGAATCAAGGAAAAGGGTTCTTCAACTAAATCCCAATACCCCCCAACAAACGTTTGATCAATTTTGCAAATATGTTTTAGATGAAGAAGTTCAACTTATTAAAGAAGGGCATATTAAAAAGAATCATGCATATACAACCAATAGTAAATTCTTTAGAAATTATGGAAAAAAGAATTGGAAAGGAAATAATAAATTTCGAAATCATGAAGGTTCTAATCATTTTTCTAGAAATGATGGTGCAGAAAAGCAAGCTGGAAGAAAGCCTTTTATTTGCAGGTATTGTGGAGGTGAGGATCACATGGAGAAGTTTTGTTTGAAGAAGAGGGACAATGAAAGGCAGCAATATAAGCCCAAGAAAGAAAGGTTTAAGGATGGAAAGAAGGATAATCATAGTTTCGTAGCTATCTCTTTAAAAAGGCAAGAGAAATCAAATGAGGAGGTAATTGCTACACTCAAAAGTAAATCTAGTGTTAAAGGGGGATACTTTGCTTCAGATTCTAATAAAGAATGGATTTTAGATTCGGGGGCACCATCTCACATGACTGGGGATAGATCTTTGTTTATTGATTTTTATGAAGGGAAGAATTCAGATCAAGAAATTTCTATTGGCAATAAAATGAAACTTCCAGTTTTAGGAACAGGAACTATTAATGTAACACATGGATCTTTGAAAAATGTTTTATTGGTTAAAGGATTGGGGGTGAATCTTATTTCAGTATACAAAATAGTTCAAGCTGGATATGAGTTTGTTGTCAATGCTGATCAAGTTATTGTTAGAGATAGAAAAGACCCAAGCAATATAATTTCTATTGGTAGAGTTGATCATGAAGAGAATCTATTTAAATTTGTGAGGTTTTTTTATGATAAATATACACTCTCTCATGTTTTTATTGCTCAAACTGATTATATGTCACAACTTTGGCATGCTAGACTTGGACATTTAAATTATAGAAAATTACAAGATATGGTTAGAATGGATATGGTTAGAGGATTAACAAAAATTTCAGCTTGTGAAGGTGTGTCTGAAGGTTGTGTGTTAGGGAAACATCATCGAGATCCTTTTGATTCAAGTAAAGCATGGAGAGCTAATCATCCATTGCAACTTATTCATAGTGATTTATATGAACCAGGATATCCTTCACTTTCAGGTGCTAGGTACCTTCTCACTTTTATTGATGATTATAGCAAGAGAGTATGGGTTTATTTTCTTGAAAGGAAAAAATAAGTGTTTGAAGTATTTCAAAAGTTTAAGGCTTTAGTTGAAAATCAAAGTGTCAAAACAATTAAATGTTTAAGGACAGATAATGGGAGTGAATATTGCAATTATGCTTTTGAGTCATTTTGTGAAAATTATGGTATTAAGGTGCAAAGAACAGTTCCTTATACTCCTCAACAAAATGGGGTGGCTGAACGAATGAATAGAACTCTTTTAGAAATGGCTCGTTGTATGTTGCATTTTAAAAGCTTGCATAATAAATTTTGGGGTTTGGCTATTTCTTGTGCTGCACATATTATAAATAGAATCCCCACCAAAGCTCTCACAAATATCACCCCTAAAGAAGCATGGAGTGGTAAGAAACCTCACATTGGATATTTTAAAGTATTTGGGTGTATTGCTTGGGGACACATTCCTGATGCACAAAGGGAAAAGTTAGAACCAAAGAGTCATAAGTGTTTGTTTATGGGCTATAGTGAAGAATCAAAGGCTTATAGGTTATATGATTTGACAACAAACAAGGTCTTTGTTAGTAGAGATGTGAAGTTTGATGAGCATTCACAACTTATAGTCACACCTTCTCACTCTCCAACAACAAATGCTTCTCAATTTTCAGATGTTTTAGGAGGAAATGGAGACTACATTGATGAGGATGAGTTGTGCACTTCTACAAATGATGAAAATACTAATGAAAACAACACGACTAATGCTTGTAATCAGAAATTTTCTACAGGAAGTAATGATGGAGAAGATAACTTTTCAGCTAGCCAAAAGATAAGGAGTGTTGAAGAAATATATAGGCAAGGCACAAAGATCCAAGGGAGGAATGGTAGTGCTCTCATGGCCAAAGTATTACAAGTAAATGACCCAAGATCATATGAGGAATCTAGAGGGAAGAAAGAATGGGAGCAAGCTATGGAAGAAGAATATGATGCTTTGATGAAAAATAAAACTTGGGAACTTGTGCAACTTCCCAAAGGTAAGAATGTCATTGGTTGCAAATGGGTTTATAAAACAAAATTTAAATCAGATGGTGCTATAGAAAAATTTAAAGCTAGTTTGGTTGCTAAGGGATTTAATCAAAAAGAGGGTGTTGATTATGAACAAACTTTTTCTCCTATCATTAAAATGAATACAGTTAGAATTATTCTTTCTTTGGATGCAAGTCTTGTGTGGAATATTCATCAAATGGATGTAAAAAATGCTTTCTTAAATGGAGATTTATATGAAGAAATATATATGGATCAGCCACTAGGTTTTGTAGATCAGGATCATCCTAATCTTGTTTATAGATTAAAGAAGTCACTCTATGGGCTTAAACAAGCACCAAGAGCATGGAATCAGAAGATTGATAGGTATTTTCAGCTTCATGGGTTTCAAAAATGCAAATCAGATCCAAATCTTTATGTGAAGAGAGTGCAAAATAAAATTATTCTTGTTGCAGTTTATGTGGATGATTTACTCATAGCTAGACCAAATATTGGGTTAATTAGTGATTTCAAATCAGATCTTAAAGGGGCATTTCATATGAGTGATTTGGGTGAACTGAATTATTTTCTTGGCTTGCAAATTAGTAGACTTCATGATGGGTTATTTATCTCTCAAGAAAAATATGCTTTGGATCTTTTAGATAAATTTAACATGCTTGAATGTAAGCTAGCCCCTACTCCTTTTCAATCTAGAATTAAGTTTACTAAAGAATGTATTTCCAAGAAGGTGGATGCTACTTTATATAGACAGCTTGTTGGTAGCTTGGTTTATCTAACACAGTCTAGACCAGACATTTGTTTTGTAGTCAATTTGGTATCTAGATTTATGCAGGAACCAAAAGAAACTCATTGGTTGGCTACCAAAATAATTTTATGATACATTTGTGGCACCATTTACTATGGCATTCATTATAGTTACAAGTCTTCAATTTCTTTGACTGGCTTCACAGATTCAGACTGGGGAGGTGACATAGATGATAGGAAATCTACTGGTGGTTATATTTTTCAGCTCGGGTCAGGTCCAATTACATGGAGCAGCAAAAAACAAACTACTACATCATTGTCCTCATGTGAAGCAGAATATAGAGCAACAAAAGAAGTTGGAAAGGAAGTAGTTTGGATTCGCAACCTTTTATATGAGCTTAGTTTTGCACAAAGTTCAACTACTCCTTTGTATTGTGATAATCAAAGTGCTATTCAAGTTGCAAATAATCTTGTTTTTCATGCTAAAACAAAACACATTGAGATTGATGTTCACTATATTCGGGATCTTGTTCAAGCAAATTTTGTTAATCTCCAATTCTGTCCAAGTGAAGACCAAGCTGCAGATATATTTACTAAGAGTACGCTTGAGGTAAAATTTCTGAAACTACGAGGCATGCTCAGCATGATTGAGGTGAATATTAAGGGGGGATAGTCATGTCATGTTCCCATCTCTTTCTTTTTTTATAAATAGGTACCTAACAAGGCTGAATGTCATGACCTATCCTATCTATATTTTTTATTATAATTTCTCCCATACATTATCATTAGTGGTAGAAATTAAGGGAGGATGTTAGAAATAGTCGATAGTCATGCTATTATAACCAAACAACAAGTATGCCACACATTTCCTATTAAATTGGTAACAAGATAGGAATGTCCTCCATGAAACTAGGTCATACAACATTATCCTAAGAAGATATGAATGTCCTCCATGATACTAGGTCATTTAGCATTATCCACTTATCCTCTAGAATCATCTTCTATCAATACCCTCATCTCATAGGCTCTCTATATATAGAGACCATTGCATAGCTTTGTTGTAATAAGTTTGATGAATAAAATATGTTCTTAGTTCAGTGTTTATTTCTAATTTTCATTGCCTAGTATATTAGATCTCTTATTTTTATCATTTTTAAGTCTATCATTAACCATTAACCTCTCAAAAGGTTAATGATAACCCCCAAAAATACATTTTTCTTAACCTCTCAAAAGGTTAATGATAGCGCCCAAAAACATGTTTTTTCTTAACCTCTCAAACAGGTTAATGATAGCGCATTTTGGAGTAGGTTAATTAACCTCTCAAAAAATGTGTGTTTCTTAACCTTTTCAAGATGGTTATTAACCTATTTGAAAATTTCTCTAACCTATTTGAAATTCTTCTATGAGAAGTTAGATATGTGAATGGCTTGAAATAAAACAAAGAGAAGGATCTATCTAATGAGAAGATGAAAGTTTTGGGAAAAGTAGCTTTGGAGTTGATTTTAATACTGTATAGTATTTGGCCAGTAATTCTTCAAGTGGCAGAGACAAGACTCATTTTCCATTGAATCCTCAGTCTAGCATGTAACATGGCTGGTGATCTATCGTTTAAGTTTAGGGAGCCTCTGTGGAGATGATGTTATGAGCAATGAGGATTAAAACTAGTTACAACATCTTGATCCTTGATCATTGCTAGCATAAGAATGCAAGGTCTACATTGTGAACAAATCTTTTATCAGTTGAAAAAAGAATTCATGCCCACATGAACAAGACGAGAATAGGAAATAGAAATTTATATAACAAAATTGCTGACATGTATGCTAAGTGCCAAAGGCAGGTAGATGCTCGCAAATTGTTTGACGAAATGCTTGAAAGAGATGTTTGTGCATGGACTACCACAATAGCAACCTATGCAAAATCCGACCCTACAAAGGAGGCAGTCAAACTATTTGACAATATGAAACAAATAGGGGTTTTGCCTAATGGTTCACTTTTGCTAGTGTTATTTCTACATGCACTAACTTGACGTCTCTGGAAAAGGGGCATGAGAGGCCTCTGGCTTTTCTCAAGCACAATAGAGACAAGGATTTGTTATTCTCGTGTGCCAAGGATCACGTGCCCAATGTGTGGTATGCACACAATGCTAAATTCCATGGGATGTTTCAAGGCCACAATGATGTTGTTTGGTGTTGTGATGTCTCAAGGGATTCTACACGATTAATAACTGGTGGTGCAGATTAGACAATCAAGTTATAGAAAGTGGAGAATGGAACATAGCTGCATTCTCTCTCAAGGAGAAGCTCAAGTATAGTGAACATAATATTTTAGAATATCTCAAAAGTTTTAATTGGCTGGTACTTGCATATACTATGGCTCCAAATGCTTAGCACGTAACTCTTCTATGAGTGGTCATACAAGAGGATTTTAGCAGAAGCTTGGCTAATAGGGTTGTGCAAGACATCTCTATAGTTTTGAATGAATTGGAATGAATGGCATTGAAGGCAAGGAAAGGTAAATGGGGCTATCAAAATCTGTGGGTAGAGTAAAGAAGATAAAGGTATGGCACTGTCAAAGAGAAGCAGTCTCTTATTTGCCACCCTTTCATAACTCAGTGACAATAGCTATATAGAAAATCCAAGGGTATGAAGCACTGACACGGCTTGTGATTCTTAACAAAATGCCCTTCGGCAATTAAAATACAGGCTACAAACAGTGGCATGTATACCAAATTATATAAGAAATATGGGGCTGGGGCATGCATATTAATTCTAATACATCGTTCTCTCCACATGAGCAAGGTGGAGACACTTTAAACAAAAATAAATTTTTAGTTTATTAAATAGTCCCACACCACCTCGATCACCTCATTGCTGACCATGATATCACCTAAGTTTTAAATAGTTTATTTCAACCTACGATTTTCCTATTATCTTCAAGGCACACTCAAAGAAATGTTGATGATGCCATGAAAGTCTTCGCTCAAATATTTGGCCTCCGAGTTATGATGCTTCACTATGGTTGGATGACACTGCTATAGTAATAGGAGAGAAGACTACAGATCCCCATAATAATTCAGTGACAGAGGATATATTGACAGGATTCAAAATGCACTGTCGTGCTTGGCGATCTGTTTACTATGTGCCTACTAGGGTAGCATTCAAGGGATCTGCCCCCCCATTAATCTCTCAGATCATTTGCACTAGGTTCTCCATTAGTCATTAGGCTCTGTAGAGATTATGATGAGTAGACATTATCCTCTATGGTATGGTTACGGTGGAAAGCTTAAGTGGTTGGAAAGATTTGCCTACACAAACACAATTGTGTACTCACGAACGTCAATCCCACTCTTGGCTTACTACACACTTCCGGTAGTGTGTCTTCTCACAGGAAAATTCATCATTCCCATGCTGACCAACCTTGCCAGTGTATGGTTTGTGGCACTATTTATGTCGATCATAGCAACTAGAGCCCTAGAGCTAAGATGGAGCAGCGTGAGCATTGAAGAATTCTAGAGGAATGAACAATTCTGGGTGATTGGGGGCATCTCAATTCATCTCTTTGTAGTATTTCAAGGGTTACTGATGGTTTTGGGCGATGTGGACATCAATTTAACCATTACAACCAAGGGAAATGAAGAAGGAGATGAATTTGGGGAGTTATACCTTTTCAAATGGACCACGCTACTCATTCTCCCAACTACTCTACTCATACTGAATATGATGAGCAAGGAGGAGGTGTTGTCTTTCCATGATATTATTCAATCAATGGAGCCCAACTCTTTATAGTGCAGTAGAATAATGGATTCAAATTCTTGGGGTGAGAGCATAAAATGCATGAAAAAATGTCCTCCTCCACAATTCATAATAACCCAAACGGGCATTATGAAAAACCAATGCATATCGGCATTACAATACCTCACCGTAATGAAGGAGAGAAGAGCGATGGTGATATGAAGATGTAGTGTGAAAGTACATGCAACATAGCAAAATGTGGTGAACCATTTGCCACCTTTCCTTCACTTGAGATTGAGATGGTAGGCAAATTGGAGCATCCTGTAGATAGTATACATGAACTTGGGAAGGTTACTGTGTTTGAAATTTAGCTCACATATAATCTATCGGGGATCAATAAGGATCGATTATTCAATCATCCCTTCAAAATATCTAAAATCCAAGTTTCAAAGCATATAGGTTAATTTTGTTGAGGTTAATTAACCTCACCCAAATCACTTTTTGGGAGGTGGTTATTAACCACTAAGAGGTAGTTATTAACCTCTATGTCTATATAAGGGCTCTTTTGGGCTTTGTAAGAGAACTTTTTGGCTTTGGAAAAAGGGAGCACTATGCTAAAATTTTGATTAGGGGATGATACTTGGAAAGTATGTACAAATTTTGTCGTTGTAATCAGAAATTCCTCTTGAGTTCTTGGTGCAAGAAAATAAAGGAACATGCAATTTGAGTTCTCTTTTCCAAATCTAAATTGTTAGGAATGTTGATTCTCTTTGTAGTGAGCATTCTCACAGTATTGTGTAGATGTTTATGAATATGTGGATCAGCATTGTGCTAGTAATAGTTTTCAAACATGGATCTTGATTGTTGTTATTAGCGGTTTTAATTTAGTAGTTCAAAAAAGCCTTGGAGTGGTGTGGTGCATTCGTCATCATGAGCTTTCTCACCTTTTAGTTTTAGATTCTTTATTCAAAAAAATCTTTAAAAATCATATCATACGAGGGAGCTGCCCCTCTAAATGCAGAGGAAGGCCACATACCAAGGGCCTATCCAACTATAGTGAACAGTTTGCCACACACTTCGTTGGGCAAATTCTATGGTGACAAATCTATTTACAAACATATTAGAAGAGCACAGACTTACATGTTTAACTCAGAGACAAAAGAAGAACAGTAGAAACTGAATGAGACAGAGGATATGAAAGCAATGAAGATTCAATAATTTAATTGAAGTCCACAAATTGAGGGTGACCATATGTCTGTTGCATTTTGATTTTCCCTTCAAAATGGATTTAAAAGAAAAATTGTGATGATCATTAGGAGAGTGATGAATAATAAAACAAAAAATCTCTTTTTCCTTAATATTTTGAGCTTCCTTAATCACTATGAGGAAAAGAAAGTTTCTAGAATGGTTGTAGGGCAAGTTGATGGTGTGTGACTCCACCTTTTACAAGGAATTTCTGTCATCCATGTTGATATGGTGAAGGCCAACAGTCATATTTTTTGTTCCCTCCAATAAGCATGTCTCTTGGTTTCCTGAGACTCTTCATATGTAATATTATTGGAGCCTTTTTATATGCTACTCCTACTCATTTGTAATTACCTTTTTTACACATTAATCCAATACTCTATAGTCTAGATGTAGCCACTATTGTGGTGAACTAGGATAAAATCTAATGTTGTGTTTTTCATATTGCGATTACTTTTATTTCTCTATTTTAAACCCTTTCAATTGGTATTCGAGCTCTAGGTGTTTAAATTGGGAAATCGGTGTTGAATTTCTAAAAACATGGAGGATATGAAAATAGAGAAATTTACAGACAAGAATTATAGCCTGTGGAAAATGCAGATGCGCTCTTTGTTGGTTAAGAAAGACTTATCAGTCACAATCGAAGGAAAGTCTAAGAAACTGGCTACAATGTCTGATGAAGATTGGTAAAAGATGGATGAGAAGGCGATGGCATCCATTTTTCTCTCGCTAGTGAAAAATGTCTTGTTCAATGTCTCAAACAAGAAGTCAATGAAAGAATTTTGGGACAAACTTTCGAATATGTATCAAACGGCGTCGCCGCAAACAAAATCTTCATTATGAAGAAATCCTAAAAATTGAAAATGAAGGGACTGTGATGTCAAATAATATAAATGATTTGAATATCCTACTATGTCAAGCAAGCTTGGTTGGTATGACTTAAGATGACGAAGCCGAAGCCATCATCTTGTTATGTTCTTTACTTGACAGTTGGGATCTCATAGTTATAGTTGTAAGTACTTTGAATTCTATAAAGACAAAGCTGGAATAAAATGAAGTTGCTGCCACTTTATTAAGTGAAGACATAATAAGGAGTAAAAAAGACTCCTCATCCGGTGATGCTCTCACCATGGTCAGCACCAACCAAAGGGGAAGAAGCCATCATAGAGGTAATAACCATAAGAATCAAAGGAAACCCAAATCACCCAATCATTCAAGGTCAAGAAGTAGGAATGGAGAACACTGGTTTTGTGGTAAGCCTGGCCACACAAAGAGAAATTGTCAGGCTTACAAGAAAGCACAAGAAAATGTGAGAAACATTGAAGCAAATACAGCCTATGAGAAAGATGAAAGCTTTTTAATTCTTTCTACAAGTGACTCAAAATTAGATTCTTGGGTGATAGATTCTAGAGCTTCCTTCCATGCCACTTCATGTATGGATTGTTTCAAAAACTACCATGAAGGTCAATTTGGATAGGTATTTCTTGGAGACAACAAATCCTGTGAAATAGTTGGCAAAGGTGACATTTTGTTACAACTGGAAGATGGAGGGAAATGGTTGTTAAAAGATGTTCGTCATGTTCCCAAATTAAAGCAAAATTTGATTTCCATCAGTCACCTCTTTGCACAAGGATATTATCCATCCTTACATCCAGATACTTGGAAAGTTACCAAGGGTTTGAGAATTATTGCCAAGGGAAAAAATGTTTGTAATCTTTATCTTCTTGAGAAGCCTACTAAAATAGGGGTTGCTATGATAGTCATGGGCAGAGATGCAGTAGTTTGGCATCAAAGATGAGGCCACATGAGCAAAAAGGGCCTTGAGGTAATGCCCAAAAGGGATCAACTACTGGGTCTTCAATCAGAAAATTTGGAATTTTGTGAACACTGCTTTTACAGAAAGCAAAAGTGGGGCAGCTTCTTGAAAGATGGACATAATCTCAAGGAAAAACCATTGGAACTTGTACACTTAGATGTCTTTGGTCTAGTTGAGGTAAGTTCTTTAGGAGGTGCAAATTTTTTTGTTACTTTTCTTGATGATTGTACTAGGAAAGTATGGATATACATGATGGAAAATAAATCTGAAATTTTTTCTAAGTTTAAAGTTTTCAAAGCTCTTGTTAAAAACCAAAGGGGCCATAAGATCAAATTTTTGAAAACGGATAATGAAAGTGAGTTTTTTTTGCTGGAGTTCAAGAATTATTGTGTAGATAATGGTATTCATAGGGTGAAAGTTGTCCCCTACACCCCTCAAGAAAATGGAACAGCGAAAAGACTCAACAGGACAATAATGGAGAAAGCTCGGTGTATGCTTTCAAATGCAGATTTGGGAAAAGAATTCTGGGCTGAGGCATGTAATACAACTTTATATCTCATTAATCAGAGTCCTTCTTCAAGGTTGAACTTCTAAATTTTGGAAGAGGATTGGTGAGGTAGAAGAATTTCATACTCTCATCTCAAAGTTTTTAGTTGTTAGGCTTTCACACATGTGCCCAAAGAAAAGAGAAGCAAGAAAAATCCTAAATCTGAGCCTTGCATATTCATTAGATATGGAGAGGATCAATTTGGCTTTAGGCTTTGGAGTTTAACTAAAAAGAAGATCATTAGGAGCAGGGATGTCATCTTTAATGAGAAGGTATTTCCTCATTCTAAAGATGGGACTCCTAATAGAGAATTCATTCCTCTATTCAATATGATGAACAATGGCACAAATACTCAAAATGGGCAATTTGATATTACAACATAGTCTAAAATTTCACCTTAGTCATCCATGAGCAATGAATGGAAATTTCCTCAAGTTCACAATACAAGAGACAACACTCTGTTCCTAGCCGATTGCAACAATGGTGATGAACATTTCTCCCAACCTTACTTCGCACCTTGTATTACTAATAGAGCACATGTTATGACTCACTGTACTAATTGTGGCTTTTATACACCAAGGCATATGAGTTCTTACCCACCGTAGGTTAGTTATTTTCTTAATGACATTGAACATTCCAATCAATGCATAAATTCATTTTCCATGCTGGATAGGCAATCTCCTTGCAATATAATGAGTAACTCCATCCAAGAGATAGGGCATGACAGAATGAGGCATCAATACTCTTCTACGTAGGAGTTAGAAATTAATTTGGACCATGCTTCTTATGGTGGGAGCACAGACCGGCATCATTCCAATTCACGGGAGTAGCCTCATGCAAAGAGAGTAGTTTCACGATAGTTTATGGCAGTCAAACACCCTTTAACTATGTAAGTAATATGCCAGGCAATTCGTAGGGTCCATGTAATCTGTAGGTATTTACTGAAGTCAATTCGCATGAAAGTATGAAAGCAACACACCAAGCTAATCCGTAGGTGATCAACACTAATTAATAACTTGCAAATAATCTGCAAGGGGCTTCTAATCTACAGGATCAAACACCCACTTTGGGCATGGCTCATGGCATTTCTGCTAATTGGCATGTGCCATACTCTGCTCCTTTGCAGAATCTCTCCTGTCTAAGGGATCTTATTGATGAGCAGCCAAACATAATTCGAAGAGAACTCTATGACAGTCACTCTCTCCCTCATGACTCAAGGACATCCAATATGGATGTAAGAAATATTAAAGGAAATTTAGAGCCCACAAATCCAAATGCCATCAATGGCCAAAGTCATGTGCATGAGTCTTATAATAATTTGTTCTCTAGCAGTAGAGAAGATATACAAAATTTAAACCAGTGAACTAGAGTAACTGGTTCTCCATTTGAATTCGTTCAACTAGAGAATAGAAAACCCCAAATGAGAAGATCCACTAGAGAAAGGAAAATGCTGGCTAAATTCTCAGATTATGAGTTGTTATTTGCTGAAGAGGCAAAGCCTTCAATTTTGATTTCAGAATTCTCTAAGCCAACAACTTAGAAAGCTGCACTCAAAGATGTAAATAGTGACAAATGGCAAGCTGTGATGCATGAAGAAATAGATTCTCCACTCAAGAATCAAACTTGGGATTTGGTCTCTCTTTCACCTAATAGAAGACCACTCAGGAACAAGTGGGTATACAAGTTAAAAGAAGAAGTAGAAGGCAATAAATGTTTCAAAGCTAGATTGGTGGTGAAGGGATTTGATAAAGAAAAAGGGATAGATATCAATGAAATCTTCTCACCTTTTGTCAAGATGAAAAATATCTGAACCATTTTGGGATTAGCAATAGTGTGGGATCTTGAGTTAGAACAACTTGATCTAAAAATCTCTTTCCTACATGGTGATGTAGAAGAGGAATTGTACATGGAGCAGCCTCAAGGGTTTGTAAAGAAGGGATATGAAAATCTTTATTGCAAATTAAAATGGAGCTTGTATGGCCTCAAACAAGCTCCAAGATAGTGGTATGTAAAATTTGATCACTTCATGGCTGAGCATAATTTCACAAGACGTGAATCAGACCCATGTGTCTACTTCAAGAAATTACCAAGTGGTGAGTTTGTCATTCTTCATCTTTATTTCGATGACATGTTAGTAGCTGGAACAAATGAAAAAATAGTTAATGAGTTAGAGCAAAAATTGGCAAGTAAATTTGCAATGAAAGACATAGGGGTGACCAAAAAGATTTTTGGCATGACGATCACAAGAGATAGGAAAAAGAGGGAAATCACTTTGTCTCAAAAACAATACATTGACAAAGTTGTTGAAGGATTTGGCATGGCTAATGCAAAAGTAGCTCCTACTCCTCTTGCTGGTCATTTTTTATTAAGTTCTGAATTGTCCTAAAACACAAGAAGAAAAAGAATTTATGGAGAAAATTTCCTACAAATCAGCAATTGGTAGCATTATGTATGCTATGGTTTCTACTCACCTCGACATTGCTCATGTTGTGGCAGTTGTGAGCAGGTTCATGAGCAATCCTGAAAAAGCTCATTGTGAAGCCGTCAAATTGATACTAAGGTATCTAAAAGGCACTTCAGATTATGTCTTATTTTTTGACAGAAACAAAGTTCAGCTACAAGGTTACATTGATTCTGATCTTGCTGGAGACTTGGATAAACGAAGGTCTACCACTGCTTATACCTTCATGTTTACTGGAGCTACAATTAGTTGGGTGTCATAGTTGCAACATTGCATTGCTCTTTCTTTAGCTGAGGCTAAATACTTAGCTCTTTCGAAAGGTGCAAGGGAAATGATTTGGCTTCAGCAGTTACTTGGTGACTTGAAAGTTCATCAAAGTGAATATAATCTGTTTTGCAACAGCCGCAGTGCAATCTTCATGATACATAATCACTCATTACAACATCGCTCCAAGCATGTTGACGCACATGCTCACTTTGTTCGTTATGCAATCAGAGAGGGCAATGAAAGTTGTCAAGATTGATACCAAGATCAATCTGGCTAATATATTCATGAAGGTTGTTGCCAAAGAGAAGTTCGAATGTGCTAGAACTTCTCTTGGGCTTGTGAAGAAAAGATAGATCATTCCTTGAGCATGGTATTGGGTGATTAGTTGCAGCATTGGTTGTCCTTTAGGTGGGAGTTTGTTGATATGGTTAAGGCCAATGGTCATATTTTTTGTTCCCTCCAATAAGCATGTCTCTTGGTCTTCTGAGACTCTTCATATGTAATATTATTGAAGCCTTTTTATATGCTACTCCTGCTCATTTGTAATTACCTTTTTACACATTGGAACTAGGATAAAATCCGGTGTTGTGTTTTTCGTATTGCAATTACTTTTATTTCTCTATTTTAAACCCTTTCAATCCATTATGCTCATTCTATATCTACAAAAAAAAAGAATGAATGTTGGAATGAATGTTGGCTTCTTCATTTCACAGTAATTCTTTACTATCTATTTTTTCAGAATTTTTCTCATCCTGGCTACTTTGTATACTCTGCCCATTCTACCCTTTTCAACTGTTCTTCATATATCCCTAATTTAGAATATATTTCAGTGGATCTTTTACAGTATGTAATTAATGTTAGTTAGGTTTTTCATTTATCTTTTATTGACTTTTTGTATATAAATATTTCTTTATTTTTTATTTTATTAAGGTGCATTACCTGTCGTCGTTCCCACCAAATCCAAAAATCTCCAGATATTTTGTCAATGGCGTCGGGGAGGTAATTTATGCATTCTCCACACTGGAGGATGTTTGTTTTTCATAAATTTTGAGATATTTTATGCTCTTCATATTGTAGAATATACACATGTACTTGGATGCGATTCTATCAGATAAATCATAAGATCTTAATTATAGGCACAAGGAATTTGAATGTATTTGACTTCTAAAAACTACGGAAAGAATACAATATATTTATTGTTGTTTGAAATTAATAGGCCATAGTTCACGTGTTTGCCACTCTGCATCAAGCAGTTTTATAGTGAGTTTATTTGTGTAATTTTAGATTGATCTCCTTACTTTGTATTTAATGTATGTATTTAAATATCTTCTTGGGATTTTGATAATGAGATGTATATTTTATGCGACAATCAAAGCAAATAGTTATGATATTTTGGGCTTTATGTTGCAGCTAAGGATGATACTTTAGGTTTGTGCAAAGTTTCAATATGAGTTTTCATTTCGTACAAAAAGAATTAATTTACAAAATGCATAGGACAATCTATCTTTGAATTTGAACAAAATGCATGGAGATGCTCTTTACTTGCAACAATAATTGCTTGAACACTCGAGCATGGTACAGGAAAGGTATGCTATTATTTTTTGCATTGTGATTTTGTTTATCATCCAATATAACATACTGTCCTATGGACTCTGTTGTTGTTGTATGTCCAATTGGCATACATATTATTCTAAACTCATTCGAATATTGATTATTCTCACATACAATAACAAGATTCTTTTAGGCTTGTGTATAGTCATGTTTAGTTAGATGATGTGTCCAATTAGGGTCAATTCTACAATCTGGTCATGCTCTTAGCAACTTTCATGACTCAAAACTCTTATATTCAACATCCGGTCAAATTGACATATATAATTTGAATTCTACAATCTGCTCATGCTCTTAGGAACTTTCGTGACTCAAAACTCTTATATTTAACATCCGGTCAAACTGACATATAATTTGGACGTCCAATTTCATTCATACATTGTAGCCTTGGTCAAAGTGAATATTGATGCTATTATTTTTTAAACTCTTCCTCTATCGATAGTTTATCTAGTTTGCATGAAGTTAAGTCAATAAATAGTTCCAGTTAGGCTAAGTTACATATTAGTTATTAAAGGAGAGTCCATATATTTCTTCACAGTAGTTGTTTTATATATTTACATTAAATACGAGAAATTTAGTTTCTCTTCAAACTGCTAAACTACAACAACAAATGGCATTTTCCAGTTCAGTTAGAGTTTAAGTTAGTAAAAGGTGGAAATTATTAAATTTTATCTTTGTAATTAGATTATATGCTGCGCGTTTCTGCTCCAAGAAAGAGCATCCACTGTTTGAAATTTTTTGTTTTTATAATTAAATTTGTTTGCCTGCCGTTGTTTTCTATTCTACACAAAGTGCTTACTTGCACTGAAGCATATAAGAGTTTAATTATTGATCATGCTTCCTAGTTTCATTTACTTGCACTCAAGCGTATAAGAGTTTAATTATTGGTCATGCTTCTTGTAATCATTTTTAAGAGAGTGGGGGCTAAGTCAACCTGAACATGCTATCATGTTGCTTGTCTACTGAAAAAATGCAAAATGTACAACCATTAACAATATGTCATTTACAAGAATGTTATTTACTTAAGGCCATAATACTTCGAATCATTGTAGTAAATTTATCCTCCTACCATGGAAAATTAGTTTGAGAATCATTTCTTTTAATGGAACTTTGGAGATCTTCTATATTTGAATTTTATAAAACACTGATATGATATTCGAAATAGAGGCATATGATAAGTTTATTTACATATGGTTGAATAATCATGGCTTTCCTAGTCATATTACATTAACTTTGGAGTATTCAATGTTTACTTGAGCTTCAAGAACTTATGTTGAGAAATTTAATTTGTGAAATAAATTTTGTTACTTTTAATGTGTGAAATGATGTTTTTTATTTTAAAATAGGTAGTTATGTATTTTGCTAATTTTCAATCTTTGATCTGGATAGTTTTCACACCACCAAGTTGAAGTCACCAAGTTCAAGTAAACAACTAGATAGACCTTAGATATCATCTCTAAAAGCATTGTGTTCGAGTGAAACTTGGTGTTTGGTATCTGTGATTTCAACGATGTTTTCTGTGTGGCTAATTATTGATCAATGATACACTTGTCTTTATTTCTGGTGTTACTTGAATGTAATTGATTCTATATATATTTTAGGTGAAGATTATATACATATATTTTTTCATGTAAAGGAGTGGCTAAAGGAGTCATGAAAAATAGAAACAATCATACAAAAGAATGTTAAATATGCATTTATAGAACAGTGAGAGAAAATAATGGAATTTCCTTTGAAATAAAGAGAAAACCCTTTCAATTTAACATGAATTACATCTATCCTTCACAACAACTCAATTTCAATGAAAGAATGCTTAAAAAGGGGGAAAAAATAGTGTAAATCTTAGACACACATGCTTGGAAAAATGTGATTCAACCTATGAAATAGACTCAACTGGATGTTTTCCTCTTTCCCAGCTATCAAACCATTCTTCGCTATTGTTATCATGCAGTTCAGTTGTCAAAAAAATTTCAACTTTTCTAGGCACCTCAAGCACTCTCAATTCATATTTGACTTGTTCACTTAAAAAATAATTTATTTTTGTCCATATTGGCCTTCAATTCAATGCCAATTTGTATTTCTAATGTAGTTTATGGAATTTATTGAAGTCACGACCCTTGATTCATGGAAATCAAAGGGGTATTCAGATATATGATATGGTTGGGTAGCTGATGCCCTGCTTGTGTAGGTGATGGATTACAGATATATGAAATAGAAAAAGTGGTAACTATGTGGGGTATATGGATAAGATGTTGTTTAGAGGTTCAATAATTTGTGCATACGAAATAGAAATTTCTTATGGTTTAAGATTTGATGAGGGCATTTTGATTTGCATCTTAACCACTTTGTTGATAAGTGGCTTCATAAACACTGAGGAATATACAAGCCACCAAAATTTTATTATTACATTGTTTAATTTCTAAAGAGATTCAATGATATTTTGGTTGTCTTGTTTAAAATTTCATTGTTTCATAAGAAGAATGAAATTGTGCTGAGTACTACTTGGTATTCTTAAAATTTGATCTCAAATTAATGAGGCACAAATCATTACTTTACCTTAGCAATAGATCTTCTATGTATAGAGTTCTTTTTATCTATCCATGTTGTTTTTATGGCCAGAAGAATAACATTTTAATTATTTTAACTGTGCAGATTACATTTTTCCACTTTTCCTAATTCTTAGCAATAGGTCTTGTCTTTATACAATTCTTATTATCTATCCATAGCTCCAAAAATATTAGGAAAAGCTATAGATTTGTTTGTGGATAGTTATTTTTATGACCAGAAGAATAACATTTATTTATTTTAATTGTGCAAATTACATTTTGCTACTTTTCCCAATCAGGAACTTTAAATAATTAAGATTTAATATTTGCACCATACAACTAATGATATTTATTTGAACATTTACCAAACGAATTTTGTTCTTTTCAAACAACTACTACAACCCATCACGTTTCTCCTATTTCTCCTTTCTTGCACATGGGGGGACTGTAGCTCCTCAGAGCTCTTGTTTGAAAACAATTTTTCTATGTTTGTTCAAGTATTGCCAATGCCATCATACAACATGGAAAACCTAAAACCTAAACACTTGTACTAAACATTTTTGTGCATTATAGTCCCTTCCTCACATTCAACACACACTCTTTGTAATGCATGTTCCACTAACCATAAGCAATGTAATAATATGGATGAATGAAAATGGATAGAATAATAAATTTGAACCTATTCTTTTAATGACTGTTGATTCTAGAGAGCATACTTTTAAAATAGGAGCATAATCTAATGCTTTTAGTTTTAGCATACATATTCTGACAAAGGATAGATGTAATGCTTCTTCTAATACTATAATTATTGGCTTACACTAAAATTTTTTATGTACACAGTATTGTGTAACAATAAGAAATTATATTTGTGCAATGAATGATGTATGTTAAATCAGAATGTACCACAATATTGTGAGAAGCATAAAATCTAGACTATATGTATCCTTCCATAGCTTGCTAGATAACCCCTCTATCAACCTATAATGTACCTATTTAAGTCATAAAACCATGCATGGAACAATTATTACATCAATTGACTAAAAAATTTATAAAATGAAATCCAAATAAAATGTAGAGCTAGTTTTATCTTTCTTAACTACAATTGGCTAGCTTGGTTAGGTTTGCTAGCAGTATTGGAAGCAAAGTGACTGATCAAGTTAGTTAGGTTAGCATCTTTTTTTTATAAAAACTATTATTATCATAATATCCCTTTCAATTATCTTTACAACTCTTTTAATCTTAGGTAGGAACTTAGCTGCCCTACAACCCTTGTTAATTATGGTAGCAACATGATCCAAAAAAGCATATTGCATTTATATGTTGAATACACTAGGATATAGAATTGAATTCTATATTAATATATTTTTTCAACACTTTAAAGTGATTAGCACTCAGAAAGCCAATGTGATTTCCCTATAATTTGTTGACAATGCATAGAAAATAAAAACATACTAATAGAGAAATATCTTATGTTGCCCATGAAAACAATATTTTAAAAGGCAAATTGAAAATCAAGTATTTTGATATTACTCAAGGATTTAATGCTCCATTAAAGAAATAATAATGTAGGAGAATACATGCATAGGATAGAACTGAGTGTTTAGATCAGTCTAAATATTATTTATTAAAAAGGGGTAAAAATGTATAAAGACAAAGAGAAACAAAGAGAAGAGTTCAACAAGGAGTTCTACCCTTAGCAACAAGGTCATCTAACTCATTAGACAAACCCAAGGGTAGTTGTCCCTATCCACAATATAACAATCCTGAAAATCAACAAAAGCCCATTTGGTCAGACAATTAGCATCTGAGTAAAACTAACAGACTTTAGAGAAGTACAAAAGAGAAGAGTTTGATTGACAACTGACAACTAACATCTCATGCAATGTGAAGTAAGTGAATTCTAACAACTAACAACTAACAGCCTCATGCAATGTGAAGTAAGTTAATTCACCACCACTTGAGTCAGATTTACAAATAAGCTCATGCCATCCCCTCAAACAACATTTCTGCACAACATATAAAATTTAACTTCTTTAGAGTTGCATCACGCCACACCCCCAATGCTAGCAGGATGTGGATTCCCTTGAGAAGAACCATTATTATTGATTTTAAGAACTCTAGGTAGAGGAGGCAATGATTGACCCACACAGTTCACTTGTCTCTTCCCTTGACATCTGGGATGGTTTAGAATATTATCATAAAAAAGAAAGTTAAAGTGACTACAAATAGCATGATTTCTAAGATCCATACCTACATCTACTCTAAATAGTATTTAGTTCATTAGGATGATAAGAATTTTTTTAGTCTTTTGGTTTGAGTTGGTGAGCTTTGAAGTAAAAAAATATTTTAGAACAAGTATCACTTACAGATTGTAAATTCCTTTAGTTATAGTGAATAGAATAAATAGATATTATAAGTAATTGTAATCAATATTATACATATGTATTATAGGGTATGTGTAGGATCATAATGTCCCAAAAAGTGATGTCACATCCATGAATGAGTCTAGTTCTTATAGCTATAATATTATTAAAAAATATTATCATTTGATATTGATTAAGGTGGTCAGATATATGTCTACTTATTTTTGTCCTCAGATTTTTGTACTATTGCATTAAAATTAAAAATTTTGACCAATAATTTTATTTATTTTTAGATAAGACTTAGTAGTTTAGAAACTAAATTCAATTTCTCATAGACTCATTTCTATCAAATTTTTTATAGAAAGTTCATAAATATTACATGTCAAGTTGACAAAACTCTAATTTGTTGATTTTTCATTGCCACTTAAAGGCATAGTTTAGTTAACCATGATTCTGCACATACCCTATTTCTTGTTATAAATAATGGAATACATATATATTATATGTACTTATAGGTTTTAATTAAGAAAAAAAAACAATTAACAGATTCTCACTCGAAGTATAGTTAGATCATTAAAAACCAATTACAAAACATTAGCAGTGCCTAGTAACAATTTTTTTTGTTAAATCAATTCTCCCTCTTTCAAAGACAGAGGTCCACAAATGACTAACCCACCAACAATGGTCAACATTGTCAATGAATAATTTGGAGAAGCCCCTAATATAGCTGTAGAATTAAACCAAAAACAACCACAACGGACCAAAGTGTGCCCTTTAAAACTACTAGCAATCACTTGATCACAAGAAAAAGAATGACTAAAATAGGATATCACCATAACAACAAGGGCACAAACTTAGGCAATCCATGCCTTTCATAAATCTAAGCCAAAATATAGCTCCCAACAAGACTATATCTCCAACCTTGCCAAATACAATACCTATCTTCCAACCATGGGTCCAGGCAAGGTTGAATCTCTAGCCTTTGAAAACATAGTCAAAAGCTTTCCATATCCTTAAAAACTCCTAAATCACCATAATAGAAATCAAAGGAGTAGCAAGGAGGAAGACCAAATCCTATAGGTAAGAGATGTTCACCCTTCTTTTGTCAAAAAGCTACTCAAAGTAGTGCAAGCACACATCATCTCCATAGGAGTCTCCTTTTCTTTCCAATGCTTGAATATGATCTCCACCTTAATAGGAGCTTGCTCCATCTCCATAGGAGCTCTGAACCTAGAAGAAAAGAGAGAACCTAGAGCATCCTCAAAAGAAGTAATACACATCTCTACATTAAAGAATTTAGCTTTGGATTCATCCCTTGTTCACTGCATGAAGTACACTGTCCAAACATGCTCTCCCCACCTAGATACTAGCAAACTACGAAAGGAGAGTATCCACTGAATCCATTCCCACAACTTTCCCCTAGCAACCAACTACCTCTATAAACTTTGACCCTGCCTCAATAGGATCCTCTAGCTTAATAAGAATTAGGAAAGAAAAAGAACAAAATTGAGAACACTTCCACTACAAATATACTATGATTTTCTTACACCAAGTAATGAAGGAGTCATACAAAATAATAGACACAATTGCCCTCCAAAGAGAAAGGCACAGTTCAAGAAAACTTCTAGGGGTTGAATGAACAAACCCAATATATAACCCACCCTAAGAGCACTGCAAGACACCCCAAGCCCGATTTCCCTAATTAAAAGGATCGTTCAAAGAAACTTAAAGAGGCATAACTCTTCCCCAAAATAACGGAAAGAGGCTCACCAAGATCAAGAGCACAAAGGGTTTAAAAGGGGAACATCCCTACATAACTTGAAGAGCCACCATTTTTTATAGCATAAATAATGTCCATCAAATGAATATATTACCAGCAACAAAACACCTCCCTAACAAGCAAATAGGGGCATAACCGAAATACATAGAGCCCAAAATGGGTGCCAAATGGGCACATCCTAATGTTCCCAAAGGAACCACCGTAGCCACACAAACAAGACCACCCACGTGCAGAAATAGATAAGGGAAAACTCCAATACTTCCAAAGAGAAAAATACCTTAGGCTCCATTAGGGGACTGGTTCGATAGGAGCATTAGAAGCTCGAGTGGCCTACAACCTAGGCATAATAGAAATCCATCAGCAAATCAGCCCAGAAATCCCCAACAACCATCGTAATCCTCATCCTGTGATCTTCCTTTTCCAGACAACCTAGAAGCACTATTGAACCAAAAAACAACTTTCACCCAAGTCCCCTGGCTAGGCCATGCACCATGGGAAGCCAACACATATCCATCCCTCTAGCCATCCAGATCCTTCGCATCGCCATCCTGATCAATTTTGTCATCGACACTGGAAACTCTAGTAGCCTGCGTCTCGCCACTCATCGCCTTCTGACATACACTAAATTGTACGCAAGTTATGATAATTATATGTAGTCATAGTTAGTAGAATATATTATATTTTATTCTTTTACATTATATAGAATTATAGTTGAACTATTTTTTTGAAAAATTAAAATTTCATTTAAAACTAATATTTTTATATTTTAAATTTGATTTTGTATGTTATAAGTAGATAAATTAATGAAATAGAATAAAGACATAAAGGTTCATATATATTATATTAAATAGAATTAATAGTTTAAGGTGATACACTTCATATTTTTTACTATAGATGAGTTATATAAAATTATAGTAATTATTGTTTGTCAAAACTTTATATTTTTAATTTACTTTTTAGAGTATACTTTTGAATGGATTATATTACATATTTTCATTAAAGAAAAATATTTAAAATTTTATCATATTGTACTATTGTACTCATTTTGCATTTAAAATCTAATTTATATATTAATACCTAATTTATATATTCATGTTATTTTATTACAATCTATACATTTAGAAAATATTGTCATTCAAAATTCAATATGGAGGGATAATAATTAGAATGAATAATAGATTCATTTAAAAAAGGTTGACTCATATTACATTTAAAATTAAATGTTATTTTATTAACATCTCCACATAACAAACATCTTGTCGTTAAAAATGCAACATGGAGAACTTAAAAAAAAAGGGTTCCTATAACATCAAAAGTATTGAGCGAATCATATAATTTGTATGATATATAAAATATCTAATTAAATACCATAACTTTAGAAAGATTAATGTTATTGAAAAATAAATATATGTGATTGGCTAAAATTAATAGAATTTTCAAATAAAGGTAAAAGCCTACAATCCAATGGTAACTTGTGAGCCTCTCATGTGGGAGGTCTTGGGTTCAAATCTTGGCTTAATAAGATTGAGTCACTAAATTCTTTTGTTTAGATATGCACTTTCTATGCCATGTGGGGCAGCTTAGTGGGATATCAACACAACAATAATTCTCTATGGTATGATCCCCACCTTATCCCTTATGATCTTGGAGCCTTGCACTCAACAAGACTTGATCATTTGTTGGATCTTTGTGATCCAATCAACTACACCAATAGACCAAGGGCCAATTAACCATGGTTCTAATTTTGTTTAGGACACTAATTTTAGAAAGGGTACGTTTAAATTAGTTAATGGAGAAAGAGATCCCAAAAGCCTTTTTGTTGCAGTTTGCATGATATTTTATTTTTCATAAAAGGAGAATTGGAAGAATCATGTATACCTTTGGAAAAGCATTAGCACCAAAGGAGATTGGAAATCTAGAATTAGACAAGGGCACAATCACATATTTATAATGAAGATGAATATGAAAGATGGTATCATTGATTAAGTAAAATATGCAATGGTAGTGTAGAGTAAAAAGATTTTTTTACAATCAATAACTCATTAAACAAAAAAAACCTTATATGAAGACTTACCAAAGAATGACAAACAAGGATGGATTGGCTATATTCAAGATGTAGAAAAAGGAGAGAAACACCATAGTGAGGTCATGACTGTGGCAATAAAGTGATTGTTTTGCCTTCAAAATATAGAATTGATTGTATATGGAAAGAAAGAAATTATCTCTTGGACTCTAATATTTATTCATTTATTGTTATTAGCACCTCCAAATAACATTTGATTCAATTAATCTCACAAATATAAATAGTCAACCATTCATGTACTAATAATTGATTATTTTTTAACTTTTACTTAACATTTTATATTTATGATAAGCAATTTGTGCATCATTATTGGAGATTTTTAAATCATTATTGGGCCATGTGCACTACTATAAGGACATTTTTCCACAAGTAGTGGCAAGTTCCAGTGAATGGTCATTAGTGCAATGAGAGTAGTGTACAAGTCAACACTTTGAAATGACTATTTTTTGAGTCTTTTATGCATGACAACTCCTACAATGGGCATCATTAATAAGGAGATAAATCCAAGAAAAAGGGACTAAGCACAACAAAAATGGGAACACAACTGAACTAAAAAAGAAAAGAAAGCACAACAAAAACTCCTAGCTAAGATATATACAAGGTGGCAGACTGGACACCTTACTAATGATAGTGTTTCAAATGTTGCCCATTGTAAGGCAAGGGCAATTGAGTACCACTTAAGTATGACAAAATAAAAGAGTTCTTTCTACATACCTCTTTAATCTGGAAAGGGCCTCTCCATAAGGAGTCAAATTTTCCATGTAAGCCCTTTGGTTCTCGGTGTTTATCCCAAAGCAAGACAAGATCACCTTCTTGAAATGCCCTCTGCTTAGCTTTCTTATCAAATAACTTCTTAACACGGGCTTGATGTTCCTGAATTCTATTCACAATCAGATCCCTCTCTTCTTCCAACTTAGTCAGATACAATATTTGTTTTTCAAAAGCATCTTTGAATTCATGATTCTCAATAGCATCTTGTAACTTCAAGGGAGATAATTCTAGAGGAAGAGGAAGAGTTGGTTCAGTTCCATATAGTATCTCAAAGTGAGATAATCATGTTGCTCTCTTCTTAGTGGTTCGATCTACCCAAAGTACTTCACATAGATGTTTATGCCAAGATCTCTGATTGACATCTATCAATTTCTGCACAATGGTCATAATATTTTTATTACTTGATTCTGCCTAACCATTACCTTGGGAAAAATAATATGAGGAGTGAGAGAGAATGATTCCATATTTATAGCAGAAAGAGATCTACTAGGAGGAGAAGTTGGTAGCATTGTTAGTAACAATTTTGTTAGGAAATCCATACCTAACCAAAATATTTTGCTTGGTAAAACTACACACCACTTCTGAAGTTGTTTGTTTGACTGGGATAGCTTCGACCCACTTTGTAAAATAGTCGGTTGCCATCAAAATGTGAGTGTGTCTAGTAGTGGATGAAGGATGGATAGGACCGATGAAATCTAAACCCCGCTATTGAAAGGGTTCTTCAATCACTACCGGCTTCAAGGGTAATGCTGCTAATTGAACTCTTCCTTTGAAATACTAACAAGAATCACACTTCTTAACCCATTCTTTTGCATCCTTGAACATCTTGGGCCAGTAAAAACAATTCCTTAAAAAATTTTAAGCCGTTACTGATGCCGAGTAATGACCTCCACATGCCTCATTATGAAACAATTGAAGCAATTCTTTCTTTTGCTCAGAATCTACACACCTCAGAAAGGTACCGTCTATACCTTTTTTGTATAAAGCGTCACCCCAGAGAACATACTTCATAGATTTCAATTTCAAGGTCCTCTTCTGTTTAGGTGATAAATGAGTAGGACATTCTCCATATGTCATAAAATAAGCAATATTTGAAAACCAATCATCAACATTGCTAATGAATAAAACTAAAGGCATTTCTTCCTCTGTCTCTTCTTTGCCTTCAGAAAATCCTTCTGCAATTGCCTTACACAAACCTTTTCCCCTGACAAGCTTTGTAGGTTTGATATCGAGATCATATTCTTGTACTTTAGCTATCTAGGAGACCCTTTTGTTCACACCAATTTCCTGTTATGTTAGAATAGTCTTCACTACTGAATCAGGAACAAACACCTTAGAGTGAGAGTTCAAGATGTAAAACTTGAATTGTTTCACTGCTCTAACTAGAGCATAAGCATTCTTCTCGATCAAAGAGTATTTCAATTCATGTTTCTTAAGAGGGATACTCATGAATGCTATTGGGGCCTCAGTATTGTCTTTGTTAGGTTGGGTAAGTATAGCAGATAAAGTGTTCTCGGATGCATAACAATACAAATGAAAATCGTTAGAAAAATCTAGATAAGAAAGGGTAGGGGCATTTGCAATCTCAGTCTTGATTTGTTCAAAAGAAGCCTTACCTTCTTTTGTCGACTTAAAATTTGTATTCCCTTTCATCATATCCACAATTGACTTTGTTATCTCAGAGAAGTCTGGTATGAACCTCCTTATAAAGTTTATCTTCCCAAAGAAAGATCTGACTCCTGGTTTACTCATGGGAAGTGAAAACTGTTGGATAGCTTTCACCCGTTCAGGATCTATTCAAATACCCTCTTTGGAGACAATATGCCCCAGTAGTTTACCTTTTGTCACCCCAAATATAGACTTCTTAGGATTCAGTGAGATGCGTTGAGTTCAACATCGATGTAAGATGGCTTCTAGATGATGCACATGATCTCTTCTGTGTTCTGAAAAAACTGTAAGATCATCAAGATACATCACAATGATCTTATTCTTGAAATCCTCGAATGAATGATCCATGGCCCATTGAAAGGTGGCCCCAGCATTTATCAAACCAAAAGGCATATGATTGTAGTCAAACATACCCCATGGAGTGGTAAAAGCTATTTTGTGTTGATCTTCTGGTGCGACACTGATCTGGTTATAACCGGAAAAGCCATCTGGCATTGACATGAATTCTGAGCCAGATACCAATTGTAGAATATGATCCATGACAGGGAGCCCATAATTATCCTTAAGTGACACTTGATTCAAATTGCGAAAGTCAACACATATTCTTATCTCACCATTCTTTCCTGGCAGGAACAATATTGGCTACCCATGTGGAATGGTGAATGGGATAAATAATCTTTGCTTTAAGCATCTTATCGACTTCATTAAAAATAGCATCAACTACCTTGGGATTGAATTGTCTTTTCTTTTTCCAGAAGGGAGTTGAACCAGGTTTCAAGGGAATCTGATATTTAAATTTCTCATTCATGAATTCTTTAAGATCTTCATAACCCCAAGAAAAAACATCTTGGTAAGCATTCAACAACTTTGTGAATTCTTCTTTCTCTTGAGATGTCAAATCTTTCCCTATTAGGACCATCTTTGGGTTTTCCTCAGAACCAATATTTACTTCCTCATAACCTGAAAAGTTAGAAGGTTTTGTGTCTTCAACTTTCTCTTTCCTTTTGTCTTCTTTATCAAAAAGACTCGCTAGAATGACTAATCCTCTCATAATAACATTATCTTCTAATTGAATAACCTCAGGATCATCTCCTTATTTTCCATTATGATTACGTGATCCTTCAAATTTTAGGTCTGAAAGTGGAGGCCTTCCCTCGATGAATGCAACTATTTGCCCATCATCATCAAAAACTTGCCAGTGTCAATCATTATCAGGCACACTAGGTCTATGAATCATCTCTACTATATAAACATCTTTGTTGAACTCAGGGTGAGGATAAGTAGAGATGCAGAGACTGCAAGACAATCTACTTTGGAATTTTGTTCATGAGGAATAGCAAATAAAGAAAAAGCATCAAAATGCTCAATCTCATCCGACACTCTATTCCTATATGCCTTCAATTTTGCTTTCTTTGTTTGATATTGTCTACGTACCTGGTTGACAACTAATTCTGCATCTCCTGATACCTTGAGTTATTTGATTCCTTTTTCTCTTGCATACTCGAGGCCAATTAGAAGAGCTTCATATTCTGCAATATTATTAGTGGTCTCAAAAGCTAACTTATAAGCCTTTGGAAATTTCTCTCCTTGGGGTGATATCAACACTATCCCAACACTTGAACCAGAAGAAGAAGAACTTCCATCAAACTCCATTGACCATAATTCATTGGTTATATTAGGCATGAGAGGCTTAGTTACATCTTCTTCAGTGGATGTCATCATATACGTTCCATGCCCAGTATCAAAATACAATATTTTAGCTCTTGGATCATCTGATTTCATAACTGTATATTTAGCTTTAGGTTCAGGATTAAGCTTAACCTTTTTATCTCCAATCAAGATAAGGGCATGAGACATGTCCATCTTGATCTCACCACCAAGATCTTTGTAAAACCTCCTACTCAGAAGCATCCCATAACTGGCAAGAATATTAGCAACCAAGATATTCAGTTTTAACTTCTTCTTAGGATGCACTGCAAGTGCTACTTGAGCATCTTTTAACTGGCCAACCAGTGGGACTTGTTTTGCCTCCATAGAGTACACTTTTCCAGATGGTTTATTTAGAGAAAGTCCTAAGGCATGGGCTACCTTTGAAGGCATAACATTATCGGATGCACCAGAATCAATAATACAATTACTTAACTTGCATCCAGCTATATAAACAGAAACATAGAAAGGCTCAGGTTTGTTTGACAATGAAGCTGCAACAAAAGATTCTTTCTCAGTCATGGGCCCTTCCAAATTATCTTTCGCTTCTAGAGAAACTTCTGATTCATGGTTGATAGTGATCGCAGGTGAACATTTTCCTTTACCAACACATTGGATCAACCTTTCTAATTGATTAGGGTTGGCTTTTAGGTTATCCAATTGAGAAATTTGTACTTTGGTCTTCTTACAGTGATCAATCAAATCAAAAGAGTCTTCAATGATGGGAGGACTTTTACCCTTATCTATCTCCTTTTCTTGTGAAGGCTCTTCCGGAGTATGCTTATGAGACAAAATCCTCTTAGCAGTCTCATCAGAAGCTTTTTCCTTTGCTTGTTTACTCCACTTTTCTTCCAATCTCTATCTCCAACTTGGTGCAGCCACATTGCAAGAATGATTGTTAATATCTTCAGCTTTGTCATCATCAGATTCATATTCCAGAAAGTTAATAAAAGAGGTCCCAATAGTGGGTTCTGTTACATCTTCAAGAGCCACATATTCTTCTATCTTCTCCACAGTCAAATGCATTTGCATGAATCTAGCCATCTCAGGATAGCTTGCACCATCATGATCTGTTGTTAGGTGAAAATCACACATAGCAGCCTATTTACCAGATGATGAGGGATGTTCAATGGCTAATATTGGTGTTGATTGGGGTAGCCATTTAGTTTGTCTGTTTTGCTGATATGGCATATAGTTCCTCCTTGGAATATCTTGATACAAAGGCGGAGGATTATGGGGCAACTACTTTTTGAGTTGTAATAGATCATTAGCCAATTTTTGATATAAAGGATCAGTGGCAGTGACAGGAGCTTGTTGACCATTTCCCTTTTGTAGATCATGACTCCATTTCCCTAAACTAAACAAGTCATCTTCCACCTTGATAGCCAAGGTTTGCACGGCCACTAGATTAGCAGATCTTGTCCTTCGTATTTGAAAGTTTACGTCAGAAGGTTGAGCACTAATGAAGAAAGTCATTTGATTTTCTTCAATGGGTCTTTTGTTGACAAGAATTCGATTTACCATCTAATTAAAATGAGCAATGAATTCTCGCATGGGCTCGTGAATTTCCTTCTTCATCTGAGTCAACTAGGAAGGAGCAAATGTTCATCTTCAGCAGTCTTAAATCTCCTCTCGAAAGCTTGAATCAAAGTTACCCATGAAGTGATTGATCTAGCTGGTAGCTATCCAAACCATTCAGCTGCGGCTTCAGTGAGTGTTTCAACAAAAAGACGGACAAAAACATCTTCATGTTGAATTGCAAGAACCCCACTTGCTGTAAAGAATGCATTTATATGCTGATCAGTAGTGACTTTTTCGTCACCAAAAAACTTGGGAAGAATTTTTTGAGAAGCAACGGGCATGTCACATAATTGGTTCCCTAAATGTAGAGGACCAATAGCAGCTCCCCAAGGAACTGGCGACTGCGGTGCTTGATGTGACATGGTCAGAGGAATGATATTCAAGGGCTGCAAATTTATAGCTAAAGGTACAAGAGTACCTAGAAAAATCAAAGCTTGAAAGGCCATAGGAGAAATAGTAGCCTTAGTTGGTGAAGAAGACCTACTAACAGACTTGACCTCTTTCTTCTTCTTAGGAGTAACTGGCTTAAAATCTAACTTTCAAATGGCTTCAAAATCTTCGTCTACCAAACCCTTTTGTCTATCAACCTAGGTGTATGGTTTATCAGCCAGCTTAGTTGTTATTATTTATTTGCCCTTGAATATGACCAAGATTCTATCTATTTCTTCTTGGAATGACCACTATTCTTTCAATAATTACAACATTCTAACCAATAGGGGCTCTTCGCAAGATTTTGTTGAACTCTTCTTCTTCTTCAAGAACTTGATTCACTTGATGATATTGCTATACACTTTGTCTACACCTCCAAGCTAGAGTGTTCAAGTCTAAGATGATATCCTCTTGGGTGTCTTGAAAGCCAAGGTTAGGTTGGAGAACAGGAAAAATGTTCTCATGTGGAAGCACCATTGTGCTTCATTACAGGCGACTGTCAATCTTTCTTGTTCAGTCTCCCTAGCAGAGTTGCCAAAAATATGTTGGTAAATAGATTTGTCACTATAGAAATTACCCAATGGAGTGTATGTGGCAAATTGTTCACAATAGTTGGATAGGCCCTTGATATTTGACCTTCCTCTGCTTTTAGAGGAGCAGCTCCCTCGTAAGATGAAATTTTAGATTTTTCAATAAAGATAAGAAGAACTTAGAAAATAGGAAGGAAAACCATTGATAGCGAATGCACCACATGCCTTCAATGTTTTCATAAAAATGATGTGAACTATTAATGAGAGCTATCAAGGACCACGCTTGAGAACTTTCACCAACACAATGCTAATTCAACCATCCATAAATACTCACATCATACCATGAAAGTAATCATAGATGAATCAACACTTTAACAATTCAGATTCCTTGGAGAGAGAACGCCAAACATACTTCCTTTTATTTCTTGCACCAAGAAAGAAAGAAATAACTGGTTACACAAAAACAACAATTGTACATACTTTCCTAAAAAAAAATTTATTATCAGAGCATAAGTGTTCCCCTATATCCAAGTCCCAAAAAAGTCCCTTATTACATTGATTTCCAGGAATTTATAGCCAATATAGAAATACCAATTTTTTGGGTTCGTAACTACCCAAAAAGTTAGAGTTTGGACTACTTGAAGATAATTCATAACCAACTCTAACCCTTGAAGCTTAACTATGGTTAGAAAAATGAAAACTAGAGTTAATTCTAAAGTTGACCTTTTTACAAAATACATCAATAAAATTCTAAGACAACTTTAGATAGAAATACTTCTAACTTTTAATTCTTTGAACTTGTTCCTTGATCTGTAGGTGCTACTAGCAATTGAGTCAAGTTTTCCTTGTATGCTCTGAATGATTTGATGACTTGAGCCAAAGTTTTGTTCTTAATGATGATTAAACTCTGCATCTTTAGCTTACACAACTCATGTCTCCTTCTAATTTCATCCAATTTTGTGACACAACCTGACAAGTTTTGAGTAGAGGAGTTCAATGCTACTGAGAGACTGCTCAATCTCATCATAACACTAGCATCTAAACTTTATTTACTGCCAAGTTCGGTGTTGATTTTTGTTTCTCTCCATTTCAAGATGGAAGATATGTCTAGATTTTGAGTATGTTCACTAATAGGAATACCTTCTACAATCATTGGTATTTCCCCCAAGGCCTTCTTTTTCAGTAACTTGCATGAGTTTAAGAATTGTTCTCCTTCACTTAATTGTTCATTCATACTATCATTCTTCCATCGGATGTTTTCCAGCCATATATCAATTTTCTCTTCTTCTCCAGTGCTGATTAACTTTAGTGACTTGACTATATTGTTGTCCATGCCTTTAATCTCTACTAAATTGGCATCAATTTCTCTCCAGAATATTTATTGTTCCTTGAGAGTTGTCAGTTCTTTTTGAATGCTTTTTTGTATATGATCTGCTTTGGTAAATGTACCTTGAACATCTTGAAATAAGATTGATGCCTATTCTTTCATGCTTTTTACCCACGCTTTCACCATTTTACCATAAGTTTGACATTATCCTATGTTTTGAATGGTTTCCTCATCAAACATCTTCTTCAAATCTTCTGTACTTTCTGTGAATGAACTAGGGTCTAGAAAGGAGTCACCAACCATCAATCTGACGCATGAAGAAAGAGCTCAGACTTGACACTTGAGTTGATTCTTAACTTTCTTATCTCTCCTTGATTGTTCTATTAGGACAGTAGCTAACACTTGAGAATTGTGTTATTTCCCTTCACGAGTAGGCCGGCATAGATCCACTTTAGTGATGCTAAAATCAAATTCATTTGCCTCATTTATGTCCTTCTCTGTGACTAGTTGTGCAATTTCAATAGATAAATTACCTGAAGTAGGGTTCACTGCTAGTCTGGAATCCATTTTAGTCTTCTTTATCTTTGTACTTCTATGCATTAAGTCAGCTACAACATCTAGATTGGGTGCTTCTAATTGAATCATCCTCTTCTTCTTTCTCTCTAAACTTTTTCGTAACCAAGATGTTGAAATACTAGCAGATGGGCTAATTACTGAAGGAACCTGTAAGAATGTAGATGATAAGTTCAATTTATGCACATTTTCTACAACTGGCTCCTCTTGGATTGCATCTATGCTTTTAGGAGACAATGAGCATGTAGGAGATGCTATGGATTGAATCATCTCATCTACAAATGATGGTAAAGCATTCATCTCAAGAGCTTCATCAATCATTTGTTGAATTGGCTTTAAGGTCTTCTCCTTGGGTTTTGATCTCTTCTTCCTGGTGATCATCTAGATCTTCACCATCATCTCCCCCTTGTGTGCTATGTAAAGAGCCTGAGGATGTAGGAATAGAAGATGGAATGGCTGGAACTGATGTTCCTTCTTGAGAAATATTATTATTATTTACACTACTTCTTCTTGTTGACTTAGTAGTAGTGGCTTCTTTGACTTTATTCTTTAACCAAGTCTCAGTTAATTGAATCACAAAGAAAGTCCTTTCCTTGAGGTCTTTCAGTTCTGGCAGCGACCAATTGATATATGGCAATTCTAGTAATTGTATCCGCTCAAAGAAGTAAGGATCAATCAAGTCTGACCCGTCCTCCATTATGCCTGTCACATCCCATCCTAGTATGTAATCAATGATTTGTTGTATTGTAAATCTCATCCAGTCCCTTTTTCTAACTTCAAAATCATTCTCACAATTCGCCCAATAATCCTCCAATGTGGGGAAATGGAGATAGCCAGGTCCAAGTGCCAAGTTATTTTTAACATACCCGCTACCATCAAATGGAAAGCGACTATAGAAAGAGTGTAGAGTTAAGTTCACCATGGATCTCTCAATATTTTGAGCATCCAAGGAAGATAAACAACTATAATGTCCAATGCTAATTGGGAAAGGGATTGATCTTTTGTTCCTGCACTTTTTGTTTACTTGACCAATTTGCCTGTAGACTTCTGAAAGTACCAACCTGCCATCTACAAAGCAAGGCAACATGAGAGGACAATCTTGGAAACCTCCGATGTGGATGTAAGTGAATCGAGGGTATTGTATGAAGAAGCTACCATAAATACTAATGAGACTAGCTGCTTTAGGAGAAATTCGAAGCCCTATGTCTCCTTGTAGCTCCCTGGTAGTGAGCATAGAAAAAGCATCATTCACCTTACGAAAGTGTGCATTGCTTTGTTTTAATTGCAACTGGGGGTAATAGTTATAAATTTGAGTGGTTAAGCTATACTCCCCATAAGGATTTACACCGAGCCATGACTTCATACTTGCAATTGCATACATTAGATATGAGGACATGTAAAATCCTTGATTTGCATTGAATCCTGTCAACTAGTAATGGAGGGCATTGCTAATCATCTCTCCCTAATCTATAAATTGTTTCCCAGTGGTGATGGTATTAATATACAAAAACATCCAATCTTGAAAATCTTCAGCTGTCTGATTTCTCACCACTCTATTGAGAAGAACAATCATATCAGAAATGTCTTCATTGAAGATATTCCTGCGTAACATTCTTGGCAACTGTGATTGTCCTCGCCTGGGTTGATCGAGCCAACTTTTAGCAATAAAATTGAGACATGTTTTCTTATTCTGATGGAAATAACCCTGGGCACCTTCTTTAGAAATTTTTGTGAACTCCTCTCTTATTAGCAATCTGAAAGTGATGGATATAGATATTGGGTCCAACCTTTCTACGACATTACCTCCTACAGTCTTGATGTCCCTCGAATTCTGATCATATGCCTTGATACATTCTAAAACCAATTCCACACATTGAACTGCAAGTGGATGTCCTCCTGCATGGGCCAGACCACTTCCCAGCATTCGACGTGCCAGGGGTGATTTATCTTCTTTGCTCATCACCTTCCAGAAGTCTGCAATTTCTAAATGCCCCATCTTTGTGTCAGATATTTCGGGGAGCATGCTTTTTAGTATTATAGGAGGTTCCTTACCCTGAAAATTATACCTCATATTATCATCTATCAAGGGCTATCCTAGCAATAGTGCGGAGTCAATTGTCACTTTTCTTTGTATTAAACTTGGTGTTGTGTTTTCTTCAGGCAATCATGTAACTTCATTAAAATCTTTTCTTCATTTTGGAGAATTCAAGTCTCATATGCCATAGAGGCAAGCATTTTATCAAACAATTCTCCTGAAATATGTATGGTTTTGCTTCCTCTATTTCAAGTTATCAGCTGGAACAAGGCTAAGATTGATATTTTGACAATCAGGCTTTATCGTAGCATAGATTAGTTCCTAATTTGCTTGAGGTGTACAACATTTCATCAAATGGTTCATAAGCCACATCAGATACTCCACCATTACTACTCCTATGACCTCTAACAAAAGTTGAAATAAGAGATCAAATTGTCGAACAATTCACATGCTTTCTCTTCTTGACATATTACCTCTTTGTTGGACAATACGGCTTATATGAAGACATATCAAAATACTTTATTTTAATAGCGTTGATCATTTTAAATTATGATGCTTGGATAAGGTCTTCAATATTTCCACATTTATTCTCCAACATGCAGCAGCTTAGAAGTGTTCCTGTTCGCAATCAGGTTATTCATTTTGTCAAATAGATTGCGAGGCATGGTTGATTGAACCACATTTAGCATACTTGTCTACAAGGGTATTCCATATAAAGACATCAAATGGAAGCTTGCTTCTAACTACATGACCATGAATCTTCATGCCTTTGCAAAGAACTGCCAGATTTGCACACGTGGGAAGAATGCTGGCAAAGGTCACATGATTAGCTATTACATCACTTAATTGCATATCTCGAAAGAGCTTCAGAGCTCTAACAAACCTCCTAATCTATACAAGACCTGCAATAACGGCATTCAATGCAACCGCATTTGAAAGAGTTCCAATGCATCGTCAACATGTACTCCATTAGCATATCCAGTGACCATGACACTCCACGAGTACACATTTCTTTCAGGCATCTACTGGGACAACTCCATGGCTTTATCCATATCCCCAATTCGTGTGTATCCTACAACCATAGCAGTCTAGGAAACAACATATCATTGAGGCATTTATCTAGTAATCATCGCATTCCAAGAGAACACATCAATGCTATGTATTGTGTCAAACAGCTCACGGGATTTTCGTATGCTTCCAGCTTTCGTGTACATGTCTAGCAGGGTATTCATCAAAATAATTTTGGATTGAAATCCATGTCTTCAACAGGATGTTGATAACAGTATTTTAGAGGAGCGAGTATGAAGAAAATGTAGATTCTCTGTCAGTGTTGTGCACTTTGGGAGGGCTTTCTTGTCAATGCAGGCCTGTAGTAAACGTGCATATGTAGAGAAATCTGCAAGAGGTTTGGTCGTGCTGAGCAGAATATGGAGTGTCTCTTTCAGGCAACCCTCTTTACTTAGTGCTCTCAGATTTTGATTGAGATGGATTGTGGATGACATTATATCAATTTGCAAAAACTCTAAAAGCATTGGCACCTGAGTTTAATTTCTTGGACACATTTTAGCATTTTTGGTAAAAATTCTCTGGAAACATTTTGAATGCTTTCACTTTCCCTATCACACTGCAAGTGCCTTCTCTATGAATAAAACTAGTCTTTAGATTATATCTATGAACTTTTATTTCTAGCTGGTAGTTGTTTTCAAGTTGTAGTTTGGGTTGGGAGGTTTGGGTTAGAATTAGGTTTAAAAGTTGGAGTACGGGGCGAGACAGTATGGCTAGTACGTGGAGAGAGAAAAGTTGGAAGAGAGAGAGTGAAAACCCAAACCACAACCTTAACCCATACTTTTCTCTAAAATGTTCTAGTACATAGAGAGAGAAAGGTTGGAAGAGAGAGACTGAAAACCCAAACCACAACCTTAACTCGTACTTCTCTCTAAAAGGTTCTAGTACGTAGAGAGAGAAAAGTACAGGGAGAGAGAAAGGTTGATTTTTCAAATAGAAGTAATCTCTCACTTACTGAATAATTAATATAATTAAACCATCTGTAAAATGTTTGGGTAACAAGATTCAGATAGCTTAGAGCACCATGATGAGGTAGAGGGTGAATAGGAGGTAGATAGTGCTGAGAAAAAAGAGGCTCCAGAGCTACATTTACAGGAGGCACGTCTGTCTAGTATTCAATGAGAGGGATCTTTCAGACTCTGGGGAGTCTTCACAAGAAAGAAGGTTATTAATCCATTAGATACATGTGCCACACATAATTTCATTGATGCATGATTTGTGGAGAGGCATGGACTCATTACTAAGGAGTTTGAAGGATTGAGAGTCAAGGTAGCTGATGGATATACTCTTCACTGTGACAAGATGGTGCAAGATCTACCTTTGCTCCTAGACAACTATGAGTTCAAGGTGGACTATCATGTGGTCAACATGGGTGACATGGACATAGTACTTGGGATGCAATGGCTACATTCTTTGAAGGAGGTTACCCTAAGACTGGAGGATATGGAGATATGATTCAAGGTGGATGGTAAGACTCATGTGTTGAAGGCTATCTATAATGGTGATGTTAGAACTATCTCATTTAGGTGGTTGGAGAGATTAGCCAGGCATAATAATATAGAGTGGGTGGCAATATGTGCCTTAATGCCTACCCAGGAGGAGCAACATAAGACTGAATATCATCCAGATATTCAAAAATTGAGAATCAAGCATGAGAAGGCATTTAGTGAGATTCCACCAGGCAGGCCACTAGATAGAGGCATTGAGCAGATTATTGAGCTAGAGGAAGGCACTAAGCCTGTCATGATCACACCATACCAAAACCCAAAATGACTCAGAAATGAGATCGAGAGGACCATCAAGGAATTTCTAGAAATGGGACACATTAGACCAAGTAAGTCACCTTTTGTGTCTTCTATTATTTTCGTAAAAAAGAAGGATGGTACTCTACGAATGTGTATTGATTAGAGGGTTTTGAATAAGAGAGCTATAAAGAATAGGTATCCCATCCCACACATTGATGAGTTAATAGACAAATTGCATGGGGCTTGTTATTTCACAAAAATTGATTTGAGATCAAGCTATCACTAGATTAGATTTTGAGAGTAGGATATTGAGAAAACTTCTTTTACATTTAGTCACGCCTTTTGGTTTGACTGATGCACCTACCACTTTTTAGTCCACTATGAACAAGGTCTTCCACCATCAGTTGAGGAAATATGTGATGGTGTTTTTTGATGATATTTTGATCTATAGTAGGACATGGCAGGAACATTTAGAGCACTTGGAGATAGTATTGAGCATTCTATAGAGGGAGTCCTTGTATGCCAAGGAGTCCAAATGTGATTTGGGGATGACAGAACTATTGTATCTTGGACACATCATTAGTGTAGAAGGAGTGTGAATGGATCCTGAAAAGATCTGCGCTACTATTGATTGGCCACCACTAGAGAACCTTACACAGTTAAGAGGGTTCCTTTGTCTATGTGGATTCTATCGTAGGTTTTTTAGTGGCTACTCATGACATGTAGCACCCATGACAGATTTTTTGAAGAAAGGGGCATTTGTGTGGATTCGGGAGGCACAAGACTATTTTATGTGATTCAAGGAAATAATGACTACATGCCAAGTATTAGCATTGCCCAATTTCATGAAGCCATTTGGTCTTCAATGTGATGCCTCTAGAGAGGGAGTTGGTGGTGTACTCATGTAGGAAAAACATCCTATAGCTTATGAGAGTAGGAAACTCAAATGGCCTGAGAGATCATTTAGTGTATATGATAAGGAGATGTTGGCCATCATGCATGCCTTGGCCAAATTCAGACAGTATCTTGTGGGCAACAAATTTTGTATTAAAACTGATCAAAATAGTTTGAGACACTTTTTGGGAGAGTGGGACCTAAATGATCGTCAGTAGAAGTGGGTGAGTAAGTTACAGGCCTATGATTTTGATTTCACATATGTTAAGGGGACATAGAATATTGGTGCAGATGCTTTATCCCATAGGCCACACCTCACTTCTATGATTTAGATATCAAAGGATTGGCGACACTTGATTATAGTAGAATATGCTTGAGACACATTGGCCTCCGATATAGTGGAGGGAATAATGATTGAAACTAGGTACACTCTCATAGATGATTTGATCATTTACAAGAATAGGACTTACTTAGTCCTAGGATCGAAAGTGAAGCAGTTGATTTTGAGATCATTCCATAATTCACCTACAGCAGGCCATCCTGGGTATTTCAAGACTTATAGGTTAGTATGGGAGTAGTTCACTTGGAAGGGACTTAAGGCTGATGTTTTGTAGTATGTGCATGAATGTCATGTTTTCTAGTAGAGCAAACAAGAGCATACTTATCCAGCAGGGCGCCTATAACCACTTCCTATTCCTAACAGGAAGTGGGAGTCAATCTCTATGGATTTTATCACAGGCTTGCCTAGGGCCCAGGGGCATGATTGTATCTATGTGGTGGTGGATAGGCTAACAAAATATGCCAACTTCTTCACTATCGCTACTACATACTCAGCAACTCAGGTGGCAGAGGTCTTCTTCAGGGAGGTTTTTAGATTACATGGTTTGCCTCGGAGCATTGTGAGTGATAGGGACAACTACTTCATGAGTCACTTTTGGTAGGAGGTATTTCGGTTGTGTGGCACTAAGCTTACACCTAGCACCAATTATCGCCCATAGATCTATGGTCAAAAAAAGATTATAAACAAATGGGTGGAAGGGTATTTGAGGAATTATGTGGTAGATCAACAACGAGCTTGGGTTAGATGGATATATCTCTGTGAGTATTGTTACAATACTATTTACCATAAGACTATACAAATGACACCCTTCATGGCACTTTATGGTTACGAGGCACCTAGTTTCTTAGATTTATTGTTGGGAGACAGTCGAGTATCCCATGCAGGTGAACTATTATAGGAAAGTAAGAATATAGTTGCTACTCTCAGAGACAACATTGCTAGAGCTCTGAACTAGCAAATGTAGTATGCAGACAAGAAGAGGATTGAGCATAGTTTTGAGGTAAATGATATGGTTTACCTCATGTTATAGCCATATAAGAAATCCACTCTCAAGAAGAGTGGTGCAGAGAAACTCAAACCACACTATTATTGACCTTTCATCAGGCAAGTTGGTGAGGTGGCTTATGAGTTGGAGCTTCCTGCAGATAGTAGAGTGCACAATGTGTTTCATGTATCACACCTCAAAAAGGCATTGGGTTAGAATGTGATTCCTTCTATAGTATTACCTCCCTTGGATGATGAGGGGAAATTGATCTTAGTGCCAAAATCCATTCTGGATATTAGAGAGAAGCAGCTTCATAGGAGAGTAATTAGACAGTATCTGGTTAAGTGGAAATATTTACTTGTTGAAGATGCTACTTGGGAGGGAGAAGTGATTTTGTAGCATCCAGCATTAAGATTGCTTGAGGCCAAGCAATTCTAGGAGGGGCAGACCTGTAATGTCCCCATTTTGGAGGAGTTAATTATTTATAGAGTTATCGATTAAAAGAATATATTACAAGGTAACTTTATATTTAATTAATTTAATAAAGTGATATATTTTGTAAAGTCATTAAATAACATAATGTTCTAGAGGTTGCTAGAAGAAGTGGAGAGAAAATTAAAAAGGAGGTCAACCTATCAAGGAAAAAAAGAATAAATAGGCATTGACGGATCATTGCCTATCATTGAGATTTATTATTGATATTTTTTGATGTGCATTGTGGAGCCTAGGGTTTCTACAAGTAGCCACAATTGGCCATTGAGAATTAAAACTCTCAATTGGTATGCAATTTTGAGAGTGTGAAAGATCACTTGAATTGTTGCAGCTGTGGGAAGGATATTTCAGTCCTTTCACTTGTGCTTAACTGTTGGTTTGGAGTTTCAATTGGAGTTTCACTTCATCATATCATCTTCAGCATTCAGTCTCCAGCATTTGATCAATCCAGGTTCTTCATTTCAGTTTGTAGATGTAACAAGTTCTTAGTTGAATTCAGCCAGTTAGAGTTTGTCTATAATGTGCCATGTTGTAATGTTTCGGTGAGGAAAATTGCATATCATGTGTAAAAACACTTGGTTATCATTGAATAAATACATTGGCACTATTTTACATCAGTTATTTAAGTAGAAAATTTTCTTTTATTCAGCAATATGCTTTCAGCAGTATATTAAATTTAGGGGGTTTTTTTTAACGGCCTATTGGTAAGGGTCATTACATTTTTCCCCAGTTAAAGTCATTAGCACTCAACGAATAGTACATGACTGTTGTGATTATCAAGATGTCTAATAATCTCAAATTTTACTTAGTGTAGACACCATCAAATATATTTATTTTTACTTTATATCCAATTAAATTTTTTCTACATGCATTATTATTATTGAGGAAATTATTGTTGACTAATAAGCATTAAAGAGAACTACATAATTTACTTTTACATCCATATCTTATTTTATTATATAATAGAATGGGTTATTTTAAGTAATGTGATATACATTCATATAAATGGTAAGGGACTATGTGGGAAAGAGGATATTTGTATTAAAGGAGAAAATCAATTTTACAAAGACTAGGAATCTAAAGTTAATATCAAAGTAGCATCAACAATCTTAAAAAGAAAACAACCAAGACCCATAACAAAACTAGAGACCTAAAAAAAGATAACTATCACATGGTAGAATAATTATCCTAGATAGAAAACATTAGAAAAATGGCAACAAAATTACAATATCTTTTTTTCCAAATTAGAATGATATCCTCACTGTCACTCTTGGAATTCCTAGTAACACTATTGGTAGGGGTAAGAGCCTCATGCTAGGGTTAGGTAAGGTCTTCATTATAGCTTCCAAAATAAAATCTACTTTGTTTGAAGTAGTTTTTTTATCTCTTTCAAGCACCAACATTCATGGAATTTTCCTTCTTGATCAATTTTGTATTGATGGTGGGAGAGATATCATTGGATATAGTGTAGAGGACTTTATCCAAAACATTAATTCTTCATAGACCATTGTTCATGTTATCCATTATCATTTTACTCACTATGACCACCACTCATACTTTGGACCTTAAGAAACTCATCCTGCAAAGCATTGATTCAACTTTCATGTCCACTTTTAGATGTTTTATCCCATTAGCCAATTTTTTTTTAGAAAATATACTCCCAAAGTTTCCTTCACTTTCAAGTTATTAACCTCTTGGATGAACAAAGAGAAAAACCAAATATGATTATCTGACTAATTCTTCAGATTGATATTGGTTATCATATGATCAAAGACTAATGAATGTATCTCCTTATAAGTAATCCTACAACCATGCATATCATAAATCCTATTTATACCCACATCCTACATAGACCCACCAAAATCATGTAGAGATAAAGTCTTCCTTCAAGGGGTCTTCCTATTAACATTAATTGTAGGGCCCCCAAAAATCTTACTTTTCCCTTGTAACATAGAAAATACCATAGCCCTACCTCTATTAGAAAGGATAGGGTTATTGTTGCACCAAAAGATTGACTTATTAATGCTTGATACAACCAATAGTCTTACAGAACCACATGAGGCTCTTAAGCCATGTTGTGAATCCCACAAGGGACACTGGTCCATTGCCAACAATCCCTCTCCTAGTGTTAGTCATTATGGCCAATAGGATTTTAACTTGTGACCAAGCTCTGATACAAAATGTTAGAAAGGACAGGGTTGTAGTTGCACCAAAAGATTGACCTATTAATGCCTGATATAACCAATAGTCTTATAGAAACACAGGAGGTAGTTAAGCCATGTTGCAAATCTTGCGAGAGATACTAGCCTACTACAAACAACCTCTACCTCTCACATCAATGATAGGATACAAAAAATATAGAACATATTCAGGGTCATTATCATTATCAAATAAAAACAATCTATTTACCAATGGAAACAAAGTTGGGAATATTTGGCTTAGAAAATGAAGTACCTTGCTTCTTGTAAATGTGATAGATCTTATCATCATTAGAATCCACCTCATCATTAGAAGAGGTGTCCCATTAATGGACCTTGATGAGTTTCTAATATTTAATTTTTCTCTTGGTCATAGGATTTCACTTAATATGCAAATTCTTCACATATTATATAATAAATACTATGAATCCCTCATAGAGTGGAGGAGAAGCTTTGCTCTTTTCATGAGCACTAATTCTATTATTCAAAGATGAAACCAAATAAAAAGACTATTAGAGGCATTTTTAATGTTTAAAATGATTCTAAAAAATAAAGTGGTAGCTAAACCTTTTATAAAACATATTATCCAAGATAAGGTATCACATATTAATCTTAGTAACATCTTATCATGGCTTGTGTAGAAATTTTCTTTCCAAATCTCCATTTGATTTATTTTTTCAAATTTTCACTTCCCTTAAATAGGAAGAAAATATTAACCACTTCAAAAGACCACTTTTTGTCCATATATAATTTTGTACACTAAACCTAAGTATTAAAGACCTTGGCCACCAACTCTTGATTCATTTCTAGTTGTAGATAGTAAACACAGAGAACCCCATATTTCTAACATGAAAATGTTTGAAATATAGGACAGGCTAGATTAATGAGAGGGGAGGGGTGAGTTAGGAACCAATAAAAATTAATCTTATTTCACCAATTAATCCTTTATATGTATTAATATCTAATTGCATGCATGAAAAACTGAAATCATTAAAACATTCGTAACACTTTGACACAAGATATGGTGACCTAGAAACCTTCCAAATAGAAATTAAAACTAGGGTGGGGATGGTACCCATAAGCTTTAGTACTGTAGTACAAAGTTAACCTGTTAAGTTTTACATTTGATGACTTCTAATGATCTGCTATGTTAGGAGCAATAAGGATTGCTAGGTCCACCTTATTAAAGGATTTACAAAAAATACATTGAAGTATGCACTTGGTAAAGAGATTTACAAAATACTATTAATTCTACCTTGTGAAAGGATTTAACTGATACACCTATTAGGATGAACTAGTGGCTAATCTTTGATCTACAACTCTGATTTTTTGGTCGAGATTCCTTTCAAATGTAATAATCACCTTGTTATGATAGATAAATCTTTACCATCCCTTATACTGCTTGTAGCCTTCTTAATTTTCAGTCATGCTCATATAATTTTTTTTTTATTCACATTCTCATATTTGGATGTTATACAATACAACACATATATACCAATCCAAACTACAATTCATCAAAATCAGCTACAACACAAGTTTCACCAAAATACACAAAGTCATCTCAACTGTTAGAACTTGGGTTCTAAAGAAAAAATTGGTGAGATTTTAATACTCAACAACCATTTTCAACACTCTGCATCATCATGCTCTTGGTAGACATAGAAGCTCAGTTCATACTAATCATTTCAAAGTAGTTTAAACATGGTCAACACTGGTGACTCAGTGAACACTGTTAAACTTGACAAATAAACTAAATCACTTGGTTGACACTACATGGCTCAGTCAACACTAACACTATGAGCTAGGTATAAACTAAATCACTTGGTTGAAACTTCTTGGCTCGATCAATACTATATTCACATCAGTGACATTTCGAGCTTGGTAAACACTGGACAACATAGTTGACACTATGCAACTTAGTTGGTACTATGAAGCATAGTAGTAACTAATCAGCATGAACTAAATACTAATTTTGGAACTTGATAGAAAATGTAGAACTTGGTAGAACTTGGATTACTTAGTTAAAATAGAAAACTACAAGATAAGATAGGTAGTTGTTTTAATCAATTTACTAATGTGAGTCACTAATAAACAAACTTGACCATAATGTCAAGAATCTTCATGTTTGGCATTAGTGAAAAAAACACTTATCAATCCAAAACTGAATTCCCAAAATTTCAAGTCCAAACCATTCTTTTGTCTCCCTTAGGTGTCTTCAACTTTGTAACATATTCTGTTTTTGAAATTTTCCAAAATTTCTTTTTTAAGGAATGTTTTCTGATTATCTATACATGTATATGTATAATATTATGTTGCTCCCCATTAGATTTATCTCCTATCTTATTTTCTCACTTTTTATATATCACATATTCTCCCCCTTTTCGACATAAATTCCAAAGGTGTATGCTACATGGTAATGCATAAATGTGACAAGAAGTTAGAATGTACCTTCAAAATTAATGTCATTGTCTTGTCCAAATTTTCTTGTAGCACCTTACTTGCATGAAGTGTAATTTGTACTTCTGCTGGTAACTCCATCATGTGATCAACTATGGAGAAGTTATTATCATGGATGAGAGTTTTGGCATGTGCAATATGTCTCTAAAATGCATCCATGTTTGGAAGAATCATGCCTTGGATTCTACAAGTGTGCCCTTGATCTTGGCTTCTTCCCTTATTATTTTTTCTTGCAAATTAGTTAGAGATTTGATCTTTGAATAGTGAGAAAAACTATAGCTCAAGTCAAGTGACAACTAGTGTGCACTTGCCTTCAAGTCTTCATCTATCTTAGAAAGTATGTCTTTGATTCCCTGAGTAGATGTCTGACATAAATTTCTAAATAATGAAGTTACATAATTTGCGGAGGTTTCTAATGAGCTAAGAATAGTAGACAGTTCTACTTGATTTATTACAATTTTCTGTGCAACTTGGTTGAATACTTTGTTCTCAAATTTTCTCTCTACTCTCTGTAACAATGTTTCTTGTCCATTCAAATATTCATTGAATTTTTGGATAACTTCTATGAATTGAACCAAAATAGGTTGAGTACTATCAACCTTAGTACTTAGTGCATCTATAAGTATGTTCTTTACATCTTCAAGCACTTTGTTTTCTCTACTTTTCTCTTCTCTAAGCTTCTACTACTTATGCAATAATTAAGATATGATTTTTATTTGATCAAGATTTAGAGTAGAGATATCCCAATTCAGGATAACTATATCCTCATCAAGACCATTTTTTTCTTCTTTACCTTTGTCCTTTCTTGAAACTTTAGTACTTGGTTGAGGCTTGCTCTCAACTATCCTTGTACTTACTTTTTGCATACTTTGAATTGTGCCAAAAGTAGAAATAGAAGGGCTACTAACAAAAGTAGATATTGTACTGATGATAGAAATGTCTAGTTGTTGTGTAGCCAAATCTAGTGATGGAGGAGGCACTAGCTACTTGGTAGATGTGGTGTTGATAACCTTAGTCAATGTGGTACTTAGCTAAATAGGTGCAGATATTGGTTGGGTGAATGGTGTTGTAGTGGTTGCCACAACCAACTTGCTAGAAGCTTTCTCTAAAATGAGGCCATAACTACTATTGTAATCTTCTCTAGGTTGGTTTCCTCAATACTTTGAATCTCAAGTAGATTTTCCTCTGTAGCTTTTTGCTCTTTCTCCTCATCATTCAGATTTACATCATCTATTTTGATATCTTCATCATTTTTGTCATGTTCTTCCTTGTCATCTTCATCATCTATGTCACTAACATGAACAAAAAAATTCACCCGGTTGATGAAGTTTGTAAATATTCTTCCATATAGTTTTAGCTTTTTTCACCACATGTTCAATGTCATTTACCAATATCATGCATGTGTTGAAGTTCAGAGTGAGCTTTTCATCATTTTTCTTCATAGATTCTTTCACCTCTTTGTCACTAAGGCTTGGCATGAACTACTTCAGAATCTATTCATAGATGTCTTTTTCAAATTTTTAAGCATTTTCCCATCTTGGCTTGATTGCTTGCATAAGTTCATTGGAAATTTATTGTACAAGTTGATCAGGTGAGTTTTTCCATTTACCCAGTTTTGACATCATCGTGTCTTAAACATTCTTCTTCTCATCTCCTAGTCTCATATCTAAGAGATTTGAAGTTTTTCATTCCAACTCCTTCAATTTCCTTTTATTTTTCTTGAAATGTAGGTGGAGGTTTCTTGAAAATAATTTCCTAACCTAATTTCAATTTCATTCTTGATATGGATGCTCTTCTTATGAATATTGTAGTAGATGACTTAGTGGGTTGGGTAATGATAACCTTTCCATTCTTCCTTGTCAGTTGTTCCTCTTAAGACTTTGTTTCTTCACCTTCAACACCATCTTCTTGCACATCATCTCCTTCTCCTTGTGTCAATAGGAGAGTAGAACTTGCTTGCCTTAGTTTCTCTATGCTCTTCTTTCCTTTACTGACTACTTGAGGAAGCTTGATTTCAAGTTCTATTATAGCTCTGGCTTCATCATAGGTACCAAAATGAGTGGCCTTGGGATCCACAGGTTCATTCAATAGTGCCTTAATGATATCCTTGGTGTCATCAATGTTAATGGAATAGCTTAGAGGCTTAACTGACACCACTATATATTTGATTTCTTAAATGTAGACTTTGTAACAATCTACCATAAAACAAACATCATCCTTGTAATCTTCTATTCATCTTCTTCTTGAATGAATCAAAGTAGTTGTCCATGATATTGACAAAGTTCTCACCCATCTCTGCTATATATTCATTAATCTGATATAGTACTGGTACATCATTTATCCACATGACTAAGCCTTTAGAAGGGAGAAACTTTTGCAGAAAGAAGAATAAACAAAGAAAGAGTGAACCGAACTTACATGGATTATTCTTTTAAGTTCTAATGCTCTCCTTGTTCTTGTAGAATTGATTCAACATTAGCTCGGCAAGGTTGAAGGATATTTTGTTCTTCACTACCTTGAGAGCTAGATCAACTTCCTCACATCACACGTTGTTGATATGACTAGAGCTATAGGTCTCATGAGCTATCACATGAATTCCAAATTTCAGCTCCATGTCTGTCACATTGTTGATCTTCATACCTCTTCCATCCCACTCAGCAAGAGTTCTATTTTCTAGATCTACCCAACTTAACATTTTGGTAGTCTTTTCTTTGTTCAAAATCAAAAGCCTTGTAATTTGATGAATCATTTTCTTTGAGATTTGAATAGGCTGCTCCAACCATAACTGCCCATTGTGCACATGGTCAAGAATAAACCTTATCCATTTGATTTGAAAGTCTTGGGGCATATGTGAAATGTGTGTCAAACCCTTGGTCTCTAAATGTTGATGTTTAAATTTTAAAACACCATTAACACATAACTTGTTCAAAGATTAATCCATTTCTAGGGTTCCAATTTCTTCTATCAAATAGAAAAAATGTGAACAAATATTGTTAACAAGTAATACCTTTGGTGAAATCTATGAATGAGCTCTAGTTGGGTCAAGTGCTTCTACAATAACTCGGTGATACCTTATAATCTTAAATGCTAATATGTATATTTCTTTCTAGCTGGTCGGAACTGATGTAAGATGTCTACTTTAGAATCTTAGTTCTAGTCATTCCTATGGGAGATCATGTTGAGACACTTGCGTAAAAATTTCTTCAAGACTCAGACTTGTATTCTCAGAAGATTTTGTAATCCATTGTTGCTTGTTAGGAGTAATAAGGACTGTTAGGTCCATCTTATGAAATGATTTAGCAAACTCGGTAAAGTGATTTATCAAAGATTGTTAAGTCTACCTTGTGAAAGGATTTAACTGATCTACACCCATTAGGATGAACTAGTGGCTGGTCTCTAATCTACAACTCTAATTTGTTGGTTGAGGTTTCTTTAAAATGTAATGATCACCTTGCTATGATAGATAAATCTTTACTATCCCCTATATTGCTTGTAGCCTTTCTAATTCACACTCCTACTCATATGAATGCTTTTTTATTCACATTCTCATATATGGATGTGATACAATACATTACATATATATCAATCCAAACTACAATTCATCAAAGTTGGCTACAACACAAGTTTCACCAAAATATACAAAGTTGGCTCAACTAATGGCATTCAAATTCTGAAGACAAACTCAATGAGTTTCTGATGCTTAGAAACCATTGTCAATAGTTAGAATCATCATCCTCTAGGTAGATGTAGAAGCTCGGTTCATACTAATCACTTCAAAGTAGTATGAACTTGGTCAACACTAGTGACTAGATGAACACTACGAAACTCGATATATAAACTAAATCACTTGGTTGACATTGCATGGCTTGGTCAACACTAACAATACGAGATTGGTATAAATTAAATTACTTGGTTGACACTTCCTAGATTAGTCAACACTAGACTCACATCACTAACATTGCAAGCTCAGTAGACACTAGAGACCATGGTTCACACTATGCAACTCAATTGGTACTTTGAAGCTTCGTTAAAACTGTCACTGATGAACTCAATAGTAACTTCTTGGTGTGAACTAAATACTAATTCTGGAACTTGTTAGCAATTGTAGAATTTCCTAGAACTTGGAATACTTAGTTAACATAGCAAATTGCAAGATAAGCTCAGTAGCTATTTTAACCAATTGACTAAGTGTGAGTCACTAATAAACAAACTTGACCATAATGTCAACAAAATAATAGCCTCAATCATGAGGGCATAAACACTATGACAGTTCTCAATAGACCCTATTAATCCACCTAAACAGAGATCACTCCAAAGAAAATCCATATTTTTAATTTCTCATTAATAATTAGTCGAGAGAACTTGTATCATCTTTGGAGTCATTTTGATAGGACTCTTTCTTGATTATTTCAAAAAAAATTTTGAATAAAATATACCCTATTTATGTAATTACCATTATTTTGTTTTCCTTTCCAATATTCAACCTATAGTTGGATTTGTTCCTTGCCTTTCGTTCTATTGTGACATAATGCTTTAAGACCTTTGTCACACTCGACAAACATTGGAGGGAACCTCATAACTAAAATCACTTTATACATGGTTAAAAAATTCTCTATTTTTAGTTGGAGAAGGTTCCTCATAGCCTTGGTATATTCTCTGTTATTTTTAGTAGTTTTGTACCCTTTTTGGGATGCCTATTTTCAAATTAATTGTCTTACTTGAGACTGGAAAATAGTACCTCTTTTAATAATCGCACTCTTCTTCCAAAGTTGGAAGAACTCTAGAGATAAATTTTGGTCATACCCTTGCATAGATGAGAAACAAGATATCAATTTCAGAATCAAAAATATTTTTAGCCACTTTTCACATTTTAATGTTCGTTTTGGTCTATTTGAAGGAAGTTGCCTATGATTTTAGCACTATTTTAGCGAGAAAGAAGAAAACCAGTCTCTAAAAATAAATTTAAAAGGCATAGAATCGGTCTGTAGAACCACAATGAGTGAAACTGATTGGTAAGGAACAAATATGGTTACATAACTTGTGAACCTAAATTTGATCAACATTAATTGATATTTCATGCTTCTCCAAGAACAATTTTTGAGAAATATTTGTTGGTAGTGAGGACACATCCTTCCACATCTTGTAATCGTTAATTCATTTGGTAGGCTAGGAAGAAAGTACACAGCCTTTCTACCTTCTCTTAAAATGAAAATAATCATGTGATTATATAATACAATAGTATTAATTTTTTCTTTCTTAATGAAATCTTACAATTACCATATAAAATTAGCTTTATATTTCCAAGATTGGATGCATTCACCCAGTCTCCCTTTGTAACGATCTTGTGTATTATTTTTCTTGAAATTTTAATACCTATCAAAACAACTACAACATAACCAAATGGGGAGGTTCTTTCTCAAAACTTAAAGGAAAAATAAAGAGTGAGTAATGGATTGTGATATTATTACACTATATTTAAATTCAATTCAATTTTTTTATGTGCTTCATGAATCTTCACAAGTTTTTAGATAAGAAATATTTGTATTAATATAATTATTTTCTTTAAAATATTATTAATTTTTTAAAAACATATATATCAATGGATAAGGCCTTTTTAACCCTTATCCAAATATCAAAGACACTATTACAACTAAAACAAGTTTATATATGGTTAACTTTCTCTCTTTCTTGTTTGAGAAAGGTCCTCACAACCTTTGTATAATGTTCATTCTCTTGAGTAGTCTTGCACCCTTTTTGGGATTCTTATTGCCAAAGAATTGTTTTTGTTGAGATGTGGAAAATAATACCACTTGTCATAACCACTCTTATTCCAAGATTAGAAAATTGTAGCCATAAATATAGAAAACAACCTTGCATACATAAGATATAAGACATAACTTTGAGGACCACCAAAATATCACAATCATCATATTATTTTTCATATTTGATATTTTCTTTAGCCTCAATTTGAAGGAATTCACCTCTAATTTTAGCATTTTTGTAGATATTAAGAATGAAACCAAGCTCCAAAACAAGATGAAGGAAATAGGGGTATAGTGTAGAATGACATTGAGAGAAAACAATTGAAAAGGTTTCAATGTGATACGAAAGAGTAATAATCTAAGAAATGAATTAAGTTTAATTCCTATTTCACTCATTTTGAGGCATAATTTTTTAGAAACATGTGTTGGTAGTTAGGACAAATTGTTCTAGATTTTTAATCATTGATATGATTTTTTGCAGGAGAAAGAAAGTTTACAACCTTTCTACCTTCTCATAAACCAAAATAAACCATATGATTATATACAGTGTGATATTATATTGTCCCTCATCAATCATATATTACATTTACTAAATTAATTTATGTTTATAGCTGCAAGATTGACTGCATTCACCAAATCTCACTTCATAATGATCTTGTACACCCCTTTATTTTTAAAAAGTTGAATGCCTACTTAAATAAATTTCACTTAAAAAAAGGGATATGTTTGCAATAAAAAAATTAAGTAAAGAAACTGTGACTTATTAAATTAGATTTTAATAATGTATGCCATATTATTATATCATATTTTGATTTATTTCATGAATATTAACCAATTTTTTGGATTAGCTATAGAGTATCAACAGGAAAGAAGTTACGAAATGTTTTCCTAGTGAATCACAAAATCTCCATGTTGAAAATGTAAAACAAACTGCAACTAAACAAGTATCCCCAAAAAACTGCTGAAAAAGGTTTAACAGAATGATTACATTTGGCCTATATTATGATTTACCCTCCCACCAAAAACCCCTATAGAAACCAATCATCGATCCAATTAGACTATTTTTCAAGCATGGATGTCCCTAATCATCCCCATAATATGAAACTTCACATTGAACATGGGCATTATTTTCTCCTAAATTATTCCAATTGGGGTCTTCATTGCCACCTAGGACCAAGTTATTATGAATGACAATATTAGCATTGTTACAGCCAAATTTATGATGAGCATCACCACTAAGCATCTCTCTATCTTTAGCATTTTTAGAAAAATTAGATAGTTTAATATCCTCCTTGAAGATTGGCAAGTTACCCTCCTTTAGAAGATTGATGAATATTTCCCTCAGATTTCTAATATGGCGATTACTTATGATATTATATTATATGGGGTGATTTTTTAGAAAAACCAGTAAGGCTCCTTTACCTTTGCTCAAAGAGTTTCGCATTTCTTAGCTTCCAAATGCACCATAAAATCTAATTAGTAAAATAAAGCCAGAAGATATTAGTTTTTGTATCAAAATTCTCAACAAAACCATCCAGAACTTCTTTCCAAAACAAACCAAGAATATGATTCCATTGTAGAACATTACCAAAAAAATAAGACTACAATTTAGAGGCCAATTTACAATCGAAGAAACACATGTTCAAAAGAATACTCACATTTACGTAAAGAGAAAAAAAGGGTTTTTTACCAATAGGAGAATGAAAAAAACCAACCACTAAATTTATAAGAAAAAACAACCATCTAAAGCATAGCTTCTTGGACTAAACATGTAAATGACAATATAAATAAAATGTAAATGGTGATGTAGAACATGACTAGTCAAAACCCTAGATCTGGTTAATTCTTTCAAAGATATCAAGCTCATCATTAAAAAATTTATAGATATGTTTACAAGAATTTTCATTCATCAACTTACCATCAATCGACTTCAGCTGACCAAGAAACTAAATAGAGTTGAAGATCTTACCTGGGAATATATTTTCTTTTGGGACTAAGAAAGATTATATTTATATTTTACCTCCTCCTAGGAGAAAGCCCTAATCTTGACCACAATATTCTTTATTAGAGATAATCCTTTCATGTTCCACCCCTTGGTAGGAAAACTTTGAGTAAGGGCCTTGGGCTTTTCATTATGATAAATTCCTATTTTCATTTGGGACTAAGAAATATTATATTTATATTTTACCTCCTTCTAGGAAAAAGCCCTAATCTCAACCACAATATTCTTTGTTAGAGATAATCCTTTCATATTCCACCCCTTGGTAAGAAAACATTGAGTAAGGGCCATGGGCTTTTCATTATGATAAATTCCCCACCAAATTGATCTATAAGTCACTTCATAATACATATTCTTGCAAACAATACTCCTTCGACCAAGTAAGTGTTTAACTTGACATTGAGCCTTCCACAATGACTAAAATACTATAGAACCTGCAACCTTGGCATCAAAGTTTCCCAGCACACTGTCAATTAGAGGAATATTCTCTTAGTGTTTACTTTTCTTAAGTTTGGCCCTAGCCAAGTTATTTCCAATCAACATTTTCCATGGTTGATCATTAGTAGGGGTTCAATTGATCCATTTTGTGGTAAGAGAAAGACCTTACATTCTAAGATCTCTCATGCCAAGGCTGCCAAGGTTCTTAGGAAAACAACACCACTCCCACTTCACATAGTAATTCTTTTTATTCCCTATACCATCATACCACAACTCCCTCAATGTTTTCTAGAGCCTATTATATTGATAATTGGAAAATATCCAAATTGAGGCATAGTAAACATAATTGGATGAAAGAACTTTTTGAATAATTTGTACTCTCTAAAGAAAAGAAAGAAGATGAATTTTCCATTTAACATGTTCATTTTCAAATTTCTTTAAGATTAATTCCACATATCTTTTGAAAAAGAATCTATAGAGAAGGGAATACTAAGATACCTTAGTATAGTTTTGGGACCAACCCATTGCCACCTTTTGTTAAGGACCCAATTGGGAGGGGTGTCATCTCATCCAAGGATAGAAGATTTCATTTGAGTATTTTCTTTCCTCCTAAGGCTTCATAAAATAGCATTAATTTGTTCACCATATTATTGAAATTACTTTATGAGAGTTAAATAAATGAAAAAGTATCATCATAAAATTGGTCTTAGATGAACTGCCTTATGAGTTTAAAAAACTTCTTTAAGAGGTAGGCCTTAGTCATTTGCTTTGAGCACATCAAAAAGGGCATCATCTTGTAACGCAAATAGAGAAGGAGAAAGAGAGCATCCTCTCCTAATAGATTTGCATAAGGCAATAACCTCCAGGAGATAATCATCAATATCAATCACACTAGGTGCATCATTGAACAAGATATTAACCCATTTACATAAGAAGGTGGGAAATCCCATGGAATGGAGAACACCAAGCACAAATTGCCATTCAATTCTTTCATAAGCTTTTTCAAAGTCAAGAAGAATCATACCAACATTTTTTCTACTATCATTGGCCCAATTCATGGCCTCCTATCTAGTAATTAGGTTTTCAAGAATGTATCTCCCTTGGATGAATCCATTTTGAGTGATAATGCTATCAAGCATGTTAGAAACTCTCATAGCCAAGAATTTGGAAATAATTTTATAGGACAAATTCAACAGAGTTATTGATCTCCAATTCTTAATTTCATATTTATCTCCCCCTTTAGATAATATTTTAATGACTCCCTTGTTAATATTATCCCCAAGGGAGCCAATTTCAAAAGCCTCTCCATAGACCTAGAGTAAATCAACTGAGATATATTCTTTATTTTCTTTGTAGAATTGTGTTGGAAGATCATCAATACCAGGAGATTTTCCATTGGATTAAAAAAAAATAGTATGTTCAATTTCACAAATAAAAATTCTTTGACATGGAGAGTAATCTTGTTCTTTTGACATGTTATGAGGAATGAGCCTAAGGCAATTCTAAAGGGTTTCATTTTTTTTTGATTTCTTTTTGAGGTGAACAAGTCCTTATAGTATTGTTGAAAACCATCCATAATACCTTTGTTGTCATCAGTGATTTCATACTCCATTTGAATGTCGTCAATCCTTTTCTTGTTATCTTTAGATCTAATGAGATTTTAAAAAAATTGGATCCCCTATCTCGATCCTTCAACCAGTTAGCTTTAGCTCTGATTCTCTAACCCTATGTTTTATAATTTTGAATATTCCTTATCTACATCGTAGTAATGACCAACTCCTTTTGAAGGTCCACATTATTTCCTTTTTGTTGCAAACTATATTGAATATAATTGAGTTGCATTTGGTAAACATGCTCTTGAAGCCTCCTACCTTTACCTTCTTTGACTCCAGTAATTTGAAAAATCTTTGTCTCAGAATCAACCATAAGATCTCACTTGTGTCTAGCAAAACTAGAACTACAACAAAACTTTGTAAGGACTACAGAGATCCTAATAGCATCATTGGAATCTTCAACATGTAGCAAGGATGTTATTAATTTTAAAATATTGTTTTAATTGAGATGACTAGGAATATCATCATCTTTAAATTGGAAACAGGATGAGATAGGAGAATGGTTAGACATACTAAGAGGAAGAAATGTGAAAAAGATATTTCCCTAGAGAATGAATTAGACCTATTAAGAATTGGTTAAGGTAAATTATTTCTAATCTAAAGTAAATCCTTTTTTTAGTAGTTTTTTTATGACACAAAGTGAACCGAATTCCTTCCAGATCCTTCTTACTTTTTTCAAGAGGGTCCTAATTAATTTTAAACCTTCTTCTAAATTTAGACCAAAAGTACACCTTGTTACCATTCCACTCATGATTGGAGTCACCCATCTTGTCAGAATCATTTTAATCATATTAAAATCACCTATAAACATTAGCTACAATCAGGGCGATTCTCAACAATCAAATCCCAAAGAGATTCTCATTCTCTATAATAATTAGAGGCATAAATATTACATATTCCAAAGGTATTAAACTTGTTATTAAAAGTGGTCCAAATAGCTCTTTGACATGGGGAAGTATCGTGCTTTATCATCTTGTCATCCCATCATGGACCTATTAACATAGCTACTCCTCCATGACCTCTGACATGTCCCAAATAAATGCATTTAGCTTTGTCTCAAATGAACTTAATCTAGAAACTTTGATCTCTTGGAGACAATATATTTATGATGGATTCTATTACACCAATTTCTCATCATATATTTTCTATTAGGCATCTCAAGACCTCTAATAATCGAACTATGTATATATGAAAATTCATAATCAATTTTTGGATTGCGAGGCACTATTACACAACCTATTAAAATACTTTGGTATTACATTGCTTTGTATTTTAATATTTGTCTCACAATTCTTTTGACTAGTTGTTCTCTCCTATGTTTTCCTTTTCTTTATTTTATTTTATTCATGAACTCCTTGAATTCTTCATCTATGGGAATGACATCAACTGCATTCTCTTTAGTGGTGCTCCTAGGTAGTGTTTCTTCATTGTGGATAGGCTCCGTGTGAGGGAAAACATTTTCATCCAAGCGTTGCAGCCTCAAGCCCGAATCTTCTTTATCATTAATATTCATGAGATCATTAACCTTTTCCCTACCAACTTGTATATATTGTGGCCGAGGATTGAAGAGATCAAAAGTATTCTGCTCCTAGTGAGGAGCTTGTAATACAACATAATCATCCTCATATAAGGAACTAGTCAAAGTAATTAATTTCTTACCAAAACCATCTTGCAAGATATCGACATTGTTAGGACTATCAACATGATTATTAGTTTTGATTTCAACATTAGCATCATCTAGAACCGAAGCTTCCACACAATTAGGGTTTGGGGTTTTCTTAACGGGTTGAGGATCAAAAGATTTCTGCACATTTTTAACAGTGGGCAATCTCTTCGGTTATGGCCATTAGTTTTACGATGAAAATAAGCATTAACATCACCCAATATATTAATCTTCCAACAAGAAACATCCTCTTAAAACTTAACTAAAAATCTCCTCTCGAAAGACAATGCTTGGGTTAATAGAAATGAGAGCTCGGGCATTAAGATGTGGAGAAGTAATTCTAGGGTACTCAACTTGGAGAACTGGCCTAAGGGTTTTAAAAGACGGGCAAGAATGACCAAAACTCAAGTTGAACATTTTGAATCTCCAACTAGGTGGGAGAAGAGGACCACAGGAATGCCCTAAATAAAGTTTGACCAATATTCCATAACTCTTTATTAAGAATCTTCATTTTCATATCATGATTTTTCAAGAAAATAAAAAACACGCCTATCTGTATCATCCTACAAAAATTAACCACAATTCCAAGTTTTATGCCCCAAAAATTATTGATCCAGGCAGTGAAAAAATTTCTAGCACGAAGAAATTCCATATCCATGCATACAAAGAAAATGACAATATTTTTTAATCGATCTTTCTCACCGTTAATGGCTTTTACCATGTCATCATTTGGCTCAAGTTTAAGGATATCCATAGCCGGCATGGGGATCTTACCTTCTTGTTTTCTCCCGTCATCCTTTCCATTGTTGAGGTTGTCATCTTCACACTATCTATTTCTATCGACACTGCTTCCATTATCTCGTTTCCACATTCCTTCTATAAAAAGCTCCATGAAAAGTTTTTCTATTTGTAATACAACCACAAACATTTGCGCAGTGACACTGTAGAAGGGCTTGGTAGCCATATCTTTCTAATAACTCATTTTACCATCTTCAGTCATGATGTTTTCTCTTAGCTTGTCCCTATCATTATTACTCTCCTTTGTGACCATGATCAACTAGATCTAGGGCAAAGACTCGCACACACCAGAGAAAGCATAAAGTTTGAGAAATGAAAAGACACACACATGCAGGGAAAAGGAAGAAGCCGAAGACAAACAAACGATCACACCAAAGAATGAAAGTACCCAATTTTATCGCATGCAAAGAAATGATCACTCAGAAATAAATAAATGAAAGAAAATTAAACACGAAAAGGCCAGCCTACACAGGAGGGAAACACATAAGCTACGATCTGCTAAGAAGTCACAGAATTTCCACCAAGGCACTCTACAAGTAAGGTACACACGATGACGAGATGGAATCATAGCGGACCCTATTTGCAAAGAACGCTTCTCTCTTCTCACCATATTTATTTTATAAAAAATATTTTTATTATAAATATTTTCTTAATAAATATTATAAATAATAGTTTTAAACACAGATACAAATGGGTACAACATTTTCAACCCTTAGGTAAACATCAGAGAGAATCTTAGAAATGAAACCACTTATGGTTAAACTTTTTCCATTTCTAGTTGGAGAAGGGTGCTCATAGCCTCAATATAGCTTACATTCCTTTATCACCCTTTTTAAAGGGAAAGGCTAACATAACTATAACTATTCAACTTCAATGACATAAAATTGGTATTATTATTTTGAATTTGAAAGTTAAGTAAACTAATAAAATGTGTAGAAATTGATGAAGTTTATAATAATTTTTTTAAATAATTATTTGGAATAAGAAATGATATATTTTCTTAATTTTATAGATAACTTTTTAGGTATTGAAAAACTATATGGAAATAAACTTATTTCCCTTTGATCTCAGATTATGTTATAGATAACACATATAGCTGGAACAATAAAAAATAAAACTCATCTTTAGACTTATATTTTCTCTTTTATAATGTTTCAAATTTCAACTCACTTGAAATCGATAGTTTTCATCTCCCACCACATTTTTTAAAACAAATCTTTTATAACTAGAAGAAAATTTATGCATTCTAGAATATGACTCTCTCCTTTAGAACATCATATAATTATTATATGATTTAATATTTTTTTTCTTAAAATCAATATCTTTTCGAGTGTTAAAATATGTGTTTGTTAAATTTTTAATTAAGATATACTATATCTAATTAAGACACTATAAACTCTATATGAGAATATTGACTCTAAAATCTATAAAATGATGTTTATATGTTATTAAAAAAAAAATTAAAACAATAATAAAAGTTATTGAAACTCTACTTTTCTGAAATAATGTTATTTCTTTAGTAATTGTATACAAACTAATATAGAACATGTATTTAATAGAAAAATTGGAAAAGTATGAGACAATATATATAACATAGCTTGAATTTATTTATCTAGATCATATGTTTGAAAAAATTAAAATTTATATATAAATACTTAAATTCAGTTGTTTTGATAAGTTAGGCAGGCTTAAAGGTGACACAATTTTGTACTTTTACAACACCCTTCTTGGAATGCCTATCAAAAAAAATAATTATTATTTTTTATATAAAACATAATACCACTTGTCATAATCATTCTCTTCTTCAAAGATTTAGAAAATATTATAAAGAAATCTAGGTAATAGCCTTGCATAGTTAGGATATAAGACAAGAATTTTAGGACCTCCAAATATACCAGACATCACAATTTTTTTTTGCATTTTAATGTTAGTTTTTTTTCAATTTGACAAAAGTGGCCTCTAATTTTAGCATTCTTAAAAATGGAAAGAAGAAATTCTAGTTGTCATTCTAGCTAAATGAAATAGAGGTATGTTATAGAATCAATTTAATTAAACCCAATTTAAAAGGCCTCAATATGGTTAGAAAGCATGTGAACCTAAGATAGATTGATATAAATTCAATTGTCACTCATGTCAAGGAAAAAAAAATGAGCAATATTTCTTGGTGACAACATCACCATTTATTAAACCACAAATAACATGTAACTCTATAAGACTATGATATTAGAGTGTTCTTTATCAATGAAACATTGTATTTACTAGTTAACCTTATCTCAATCACTCTAAATTTGACTGCATCATCTAGTCTATAGTTCTAATGATCTTGTGCATCCCTTTATTTTTTGATGTTTTTTATTCTTATCCAAACAACTACTACCTCAAAAAGGGAATAAGTTTTCACTCTCAAGTTAAAGGAATGAAAAAGATTGAAAGATTGCATTCGTTATTAGTAGACTACCAAAAAGTTTGATTTTATATTTTGATGTACTTAACAGATATTAACTAGATTGTTTTAGATTAAGGGTAAAATAGGTTTTTTCACTGTGAACTTGAAACCCTAAAAGTGTTACAAATTTAATCAAACTTTTAGTCCCAAAATGAAATAGTATCAACTACATTAGACACACCCACAACCAATAACCAATTCTAACGGGAAAAAATCAATTACAAAGAAATAAGGTCAAACTAAAAACAAATAGAAAAACAAAAATAAACAATAAACAATAAAACAAATAGGTGAAAGAGACTAAACTAACTCTTCCACCTTTTTTTAGCTCATATAAAATGAATTCAATCTCATTAGTGACCTCTTTCATGTCTTATTCATCAATCTGGGTTCCATTCTTTTCCTTCCTATTTGTGTTGGAGCAGGTTCATTTACCAAGACCAACTTCCTCCATTTCCTTCTCATCTTCCTAAAGGTCAAACACAATGTTCACCTTTCATGTTGATTCACATTTCCCAATGCTTGATGCAAAATACAATAGCTTCAAGAAAACCCTAGCATCTAAAAGAGAAAATATTAAACCATTTATTTATAAGAAATATTTTTATGAATATAAAAAAGCTTCAAAACATTATGTAACAATCTTAAACATACATATCAATAGACAAGACCTTTCCAACCCTTATCCAAATGTGAAAGAGAACCTTACAACTAAAATCACTTTATATATGGTTAACATTCTCCCTTTTTAGTTTTAGAAGGGTTCACTTATAGTCCTTATAGTCTATACTAGTTTGAGAAGTTTCAGGCCTTCTTTAGGATGATTATCACATTAAGAATGCCCTGGTTGAGATGTGTAATATAGTATGATTTTCCTTAGTCACAATGTAAGAATTTGGCTTAGGCCAGAATTCACCCAAGACAAAAGAACTTAAACACAAACACACAGTAGACCAAATAAATAAAGTATGATCAAAATGATAATATTCATTTAATATGCCAGCTTGAGAGTACATTAGGAGTGCCTGTATATAAAGGCCTGAGGAGAGCTTCTAGAATGCATAAAAGTCAGCATTATGATAAGTCATACAACCAAGCACATGTCCACCAAATATGGGTTATCCTCCATTAAGCACAAAATTGAGTGCGATGATGTGAGGATAAGCCTACAGTGGTGTATCACGCAAATCAGTGGTGTAGACAACATGTGCTAAATAAGGAGTGTCGATAACTATGTTGTCATCATGACAACTCAATGAATGATGCAAAATCTTGTGTTATAGACACCATGTGCATAATTAGAGTAGCATAACTCATGAGAGTACACAAACTCCTAAGTGTCTCACCTAAAATAATAATAAAATAATGCAAATTAATTAAATAATGTATTAACCTAAGTAAACTTAAGTAAGTGTAAATAGTGAATACTTATTTACACCAACACCCCCCTTTAAGTGCAACTTCAAGGAATGCCTTTAAGCTTATGAAACTAGGATGAAGTGCAAGATGGATCTCAACTGCTAAGCCATATTAGGTACCCATGTACATAATGAAGATTCAATCTCTCATAAAGTGGAGGAAGAGGGAAAACTTCATGGGAAAAACCCTCCCCTAAAAAGAGAGATAAATAGGGATGCACAAATGGATGGAGTAATCAAGACCCCCCTATTACGACATACATCCAATATATACATAAGAGAATGATGAGAAGAGGAAGAGAGATAGGATAGGCTCCCCCCCAAAGAAGAATGCTTGCTAGTGACTGCTTTGATAAAGAAGCTATTTTAAGACTACAGAATGGTGTTCCTCCCCTTAGGAAGAAACAATGCCAAAGATACAAATGAGACACTTCTTCTGTGCATGGAAAGAATCCCATGGATAAGTGATGTCTCTGAAACCTGTTCAACTAGCTAAAGAACCTGTCTCAAAGACTATCTATCTCTACAACTAATGAAGAATCCTACTGCAACTGCTGATCATAAGTATCCACAATCACTTCAACCTATGACAATCGATCATGTAGAGAACTAACAAGAGAGTCATATGGAGCCCTCATGACAATTGAAGAAGGTTCTTTTGCATCAAGAAGAAGAGGTAGATCATCAATATTGTCCCTCAAATCTATCACTAAACCTATATCTAGAAGACTGGATGTACACTATTGTTTTGGACCTATCACTATGTTGATGTATGCATGTGGACTAAACTGATGGAGTGACCTCTCACTACAGTTGTCGATAGAACCCCACATGTCTAAATCTATTAAAGCACTATCGTTGGTTTCACTATTAGTTTCCACATGATGTGATGTGCGAAGAGGAGTAGAGGACAAGCTAGGTGAACTTTCCTCAAAGTATACATCCTTCTCCACGAAAAATTGATGTGTCTCTAGATCTAGAAGTCTATATGCCTTCACACCATCTTCATAATCAATGAAAGTACAAGGCCAAGATGATTGTGCCTTACATCCCCTAAAAGATCTATTTTCCCATGTAAGACAACCGAAGACTCTAAAGTGTGTCACAATTGGTTTTCTACCACACCATGCCTTAAAAGGAGTCTTGCCATCTAAGGCTAGATGAGGAGAATAATTAAGAATGTGAGTGGCACTAGAGATTACTTCGACTTCTAATGATGGATCTAGAGACTTGGATTTTATCATGCAACTTGCCATAGACTTAAGAGTTTAGGTCCTCAATGCTGGAACATTTGTCTCATGCAGATTGAATGTTGGCAGTCTCTGAAGATCAATTCCCTCATGTCTGCAAAAGTTCTTAAGTCTTTGGTTCACATACATGTTTCCATTTTCCATTCGGAGAACTTTGATGGCCTTTTTGGATTTTCGTTCTACATGAGTCTTGAAGTCTAGAAACTTGTCCAACACTTCATTCTTATTATGAAGAAAGTAGACCCAAGTGAACCTTGAAAAGTTATCAACAAAAGTCAGTATGTAGCAACCCTAGCTGAATGCAAAGGGATCTACTAATACCATGTGAACCATCTGTAGAACACTTGTTTCTCTAGAAGACTTCCCTAACTTCCCCTTTGGATGCATATCCACTGAATCTATTAAACATTCACCCTTAGAAAAGTTGATTTGAGGTAGATCTTTAACCATTTGGTTTGTGAAAAGTTGCTGAAGATAGTGGAAATCAAGATGACCATACCGCTCATGCCATAATTGCATGCTTGAATTGGATTGAGATAACAAGGCCTTTGAAGGAGACTTGGGCACAAAATGAGAGAAAGAGTATAACCTTTTCTTATGATTCACTTTCCCCACTATGACTAAGGAGTCATCTTTAAGACTGTGCAGTCTGGAAGGAACTCAACTCTATGTCCATCTCAAAGGTGAGTGATTTGGTAGATTGATAGGAGATTTGAACTTAGGTTTGGAACATAGAGAACATTTTGAAACTTTCCATTTTCCATCTCCACATTTCCTTTCCTTTCAACTTCTATTTTTCTATCATTCCCCATGAAGATGTGTGGGACTAAGATTGCAAAATCTGATGATCATTGATGGTTTTTGACCCCCTGCAACAATAAAAACTGGCACCTTCTTTTGGAGCCACCCAGTGACACTCATCACTTTGGAAATAGGACACACATTGTCACTCATTAATCCACCCATGCACAGTAAAGTCTACACATGACAACAAAATATTCTGTCAAGCGAATATTTTGGGCCACAAAACAAAATCTTGCTATGCTCATTCATTCCCACCCATGCCACATGGACTGCTCCACCCAATCTCTAATTGACACGTGGCATCCAATTATTCTAGCCACATGGAGTTACAATCAATGGTGAGTGTATATCTCACATGCAGATAAGCGGACATGTGTTGGCCTTTTATTTTCCCACATCATCATCTATGTCAGCACTGCCTAGTTAGACCATACAACATAGTTAGCTGACACATCATAGTTATACTGTATAGTTAGCTCATCTGTATAGTTCTGTACAATTCATATAGCTGACATCATTGCAAGGGCAAGGGACATTAATGTCATCATTTCCTTAGCCTAAATTTGATGACCATCTAGATGTAATTTTAGGATAATTTTGAACTACTATGATAGCCGTATGATCAAAAAATTTAACCCCATCATTCATTGATGCAACCCTTCTCCAGATTGATTTTGGTTTTTGCAGTCCGACTTTGGGAGGCCATAACTTGGACATCTCCAAATTAGGTGCAATTTTATTTGAAATTGGGTAGAATTTTCTAAATTTTTTAGTGGTGTAGCTCTTTTCTAGTTTTGGTGGAAGGACTATTCAAAAATTATATTTTTTGGAAACTATACCCACATAATCTTGCATTTTGCAACTTCAAACGCTCCATATAGGCACATCTAGAGTCAAAAATAGGTTCCTTTTTTTTGAAAGTGTGTTATCTTTTGTCTACTTTCCAGATCTGCTATCAGATTGTTGGGTTGTGTGGACAAAAGTGTCACTTTCAAAAATAAAGCCTTTCTTTGCCTTGTAATGCTTCAGAATTGTAGCACATTGTAAAGTTTCAGATTTCTAATCTATTAAGAGGCTATAACAAGAAAAATCAGAAGTCCATGAAGGCCAAAATTGGCATGTGGATTATTGTAATGACACTACTGATAAAGTGCCCAAAGCATCTATTTTTTTTTGGGGGGGGGGGGGGGGGGGGGGGGTTTCTTGATTTAGTGAAAAGGGGGTGTGTTCTTGGTGTTGTGTTGTCTCTTTTCTACAATTTTCTTTCATTTTCTATATTATAGGCAATTTTGAGTTTCCTAAATAAACTCCTCATAACTATGCTACATGGTCCATAATAATGTGGTATCACTTAATGCATAATGGAGTTTCACAATATGTAGATGGTACTCTTCCTAAACTAGCAGGTGATAATGTATCAACAAGTGATATTTCAGCTTGGGTAGCAATGGATAGGAAAACCTTAGGTGATATATGTTTTGGGGTAGATGATATGATCATGTATCAAATCAAGAAGTGTTCTACATCCAAGGAAGCTTGGGATACCCTTGAATGTCTTTTTGGTAAAGTTTCTGAAGAGGATGTTTTCAAAATTGAAGATGAGCTTGTCTCCTTAGATCCTAAGTCATATGACTCAATACAAGATTTCACCATCAAAGTGAATGAACTAAAGACAAAGCTTACTAATTGTGGGAGCTCTATCAAAGATGACAGACTGATCTATCTCATACATAACAAGCCGCCATCAGAGTATTCCACATTTGTATCTTCTTTTAACACTTCTAAGACTACCTTAGGGTCTGCCGACAAGAAATTCACTTTTGATGAATATGCTAAACTATTGGATGATGAAGGAAAGAAGTTGAAATCAATGGGGATTCTCAAATCACCTCAGTCAAAAGCATTGGTGGCCAATAATGAGGGTTCTCAACATTCAACTGGACAATCTTCAAATAAAGGAAAGGGTAAGAAGAAATGGAAGAAAATAATTGAGGATGTAGAAAAGACAACACCACAATCCAATCAACAAGGCAAGTCTTCCTCAAATTCCAACAAGAAGGGAGACAGTAATAAGGAGAAAAAGAAGTGTTCCTATTGCAAGAAATTGAGTCATGAAGAGCATGAGTGTTATCTTAAAATGACTGATAGGTTGATTAACATCATGAGGAAACTTAATGTTCCATTGGCTAATGATTACAAGGAGAAAGGGTCTTCTTCAGATTCAAAGGGCAAAGGGCAAGCACTCATGGCTAATTCAAACTCTTCAAAGGAATGAATATTTGGCTCTGATATCATGTAAGAATTTAGCTTAGGCCAGAATTCACCAAAGACAAAAGAACTCAAACACAAGCACACAGTAGACCAAATAGATAGAGTATGATCAGAATGGCGATATTCATTCAATATGCTAGCTTGAGAGTACACTAGGAGTGCCTATGTATAAAGGCCTAAGGAGAGCTTCTAGAATGCATAGAAGTCAACATCATGATAAGTTACAACCAAGCACATGTATACCAGATATGGGTTATCCTCCATTAAGCACATAATTAAGTGAGACAATGTGAGGATAAGCCTACAATGGTGTATCACGCAAATCAGTGGTGTAGACAACAGGTGCTAAATGAGAAATGTGGATAACTATGTTGTCATCATGACAACTCAATGAATGATGCAAACTCCTGTGTTATAGACACCATGTGCATGATTAGAGTAGCGTAACTCATGAGAGTACACAAACTCCTAAGTGTTTCACCTAAAATAATAATAAAATAATGTAAAATAATTAAATAATGCATTAATCTAAGTAAACTTAAGTAAGTGTAAATAGTGAATACTTATTTACACCAACACATAGTTCTTCCAAGATTTAAAAATATGTATAAAAAAAGACAAACAAAATCCATACATAGAGATGATATCTTACATGAATTTCATGACCTCAAAAATGGCCCAAGCTTCATATTCATTTAATCATGTATTGATGTTATTTTTGTTCCATTTGGATTGAGATAAATATTTAGTATTATTGTACACACAAACAAGATAACCAATCTCTAAAACCAATTAATGGAGACATAGACATGTTCAATGACTACGAAAGGAAAAAAGAAGGCTTCACTATGATTGCAAAGAATGTGTACATAAGATGGATTAAATTAAATTGAAATACCCTCATTGCTAAGCATGAGTTTTGAGAACTATTTTTTGGTATTGAGGACACACTATTCTACATTTTTTAATCTTTAATTTGAGTTTTTATTTCTAGCAAGAAAGAACACATCCTTTCTACCATCTCCTAAACCTCAAACACCCATGTGATTATAGAAGACTATGCCATTAAAGCATAGTTTATAAATTATATCTTACACATAGTAATCAAAAATATCTTAATAGCTCCAAGATTAAAAAATTCAACAAGTCTCCCTTTGAAATAATCTTGTTGATCATTCAATATTTAGAAATTCTAATGCATATCCAAATAACTGATACCTCTTTAAGGGTCTGTTGAGTTTGGGAAGATGACAGGAACTGGGTTTTTCATAATCTGAATTTGAATTGTTTTGTGTTTGTTTCAAAATTAGTAAAATAGACTTCAAATAGAATACTTGTAATTTGTTCTCAAAACTCGGTTATAAGACTTTCCACTAGCAAGTAGGAATTGAAAATCAAATCCTAGCTACACTGATTGAAGAGTTTAAAAATAATAGATTGGACTATATTTTGTAGTCTACCTACAAATCAAAGCTCACACATAAAAACCTATCTTCCCACTCATCTTCCTAGTGAAATAAATTGTTCACAAAAATTCCAAAAAAATGAATGAAATTTGCAAAACTTTGATTTGGCTAAATCAAGATTTGTAGAAATCCTAATTTCTACAATTCCACAAACCAAATGGACCCTAAGGCTCTGTTTGGTCAAGGAAGATGAATTTTGCTCAAAACCTTATTATCTCATAATCACGTTTTCAAAAACATGGTTTTGCATTTTGGGAAGATAGTTGGACCATTTGGTTTTCATACAAGATGAATATACAAATCCATATTCTGCCTTTGATTTTGAGACACAAGAAAGAAGGCGAACTTGGCAAAATTATTTGTTTGTCTCGATTAGAGCCACAAAGCACCGACTTCTTTCAGTAGAGGCACAAGTGTTTCATTGATATGACAAGTCATGGCGCGGTCCATTCCTCCAACAAGCTTTCCACCAATAAAAATAGCTGGCACAGCCTAACCGCCTCTGTCTACAATCCTAACCAGCACCTTCTCCATTTCTTTACAATGGCTGTCCTAGTCGAGCTCATACACCGTCAAATTTACTAGCAGGATGTAGAAGAGATGCTTGATGACATGACACATGCATCAGGAGCTCATGCTAAAGACAACCACTACACTTTCCGCTGCCAAGCACTCCACCCTCTCCACCGCAAGAAACTTGCCTAGCAAGAAACCCCGAAAAAATGCCCAAGAACAATGTCACCTCCGTTTTTCATCTTTCAAAAACCTAAACGTGATTTTCGTGGACATGACGGTTTTATAAAACTGCATTCATAATAATCCAAAATCGGATTTTAATTTTGAATTCCAAGATGCATCTTCCAATTTTGATCGAAAAATGAAAGATCAAAGTGAAAATTAGGTTGTAAGTTTAAGCAACCAAACTCCCGATTTAACCTCCAAAACCAAATTCTGGCCATCATATCCCTATTCTGCCTCTCATTTTCTAGAAACCAAACAGGGTCTGAAGGAAGAGGTTTGCATCGAAAGATAAATGTTAATAATAAGAAAGAGTGAGTGATGGCATTGCTTGTTAATAATTTATTATCAATGTTTATTTCATAATTTGTTGTGCTTCATGAATATTGACCAATTTTTTTTATAAGAACAATTTGTATTAGTATTAAAATTTATTTATTTATTTATTATTTAAGAGTCTTAAATATATGCATGCATGCATGTATATACATATGTGTAGATAGACACACACATACTTTTACAAAGTTACATAGGAATATTTCACTCATTCTCATCACAATAGATAAATCAAATGGAATTAGATAGTTGGAATTTTGTCTATTTTGATTGTCATGTCATATAGACCCACCATGCATTTATCTCCAAAGAGCCTCTTGAAAATCACTTCTTCTACAATCTTATGTTCCTCCATGATGAGAATATAACCCAAGAACCTAGAGAAAACATGAGATTAGAGTCTATTGTGGTGATTAGTAAAAATAAAATTGAAGTCTCAGATTTATTTGATTGAGTAAATGACTAGATTATGTGCATAGTGGGAGACCTCTTTAATAGTTATCTCTAAAATTGGAATATCAAAGGATTACTAGTTATTTTTTGTGTTTCATGTGATGAGAATATCCATCATTTATTTCTTTACTACCACCCTCATCTATCCACTTAAAATTAAGAAAAAAACAAAAGACAATATTGATTGGAAAAAAAATTAGCATGGGACTACTTTAAAGAAAAAAATTTCTTCCACACACTTTTTATTTTTATATTGATGTAATACTTTCTATATTTATTATGAGTTCACATGATTCTGGTGAGTGGGTGTCCTTTTCTTGTGTTTTCCATCTCCTAGAAAATTAATGTTCATTAATGGTTTAGTTATTTATATATGAGAAGTGTCCTTTGTTTCACTACTATTACTTGGACAAAGGATTTTTTTTATTGTAGAGTACATCCACTAGAACTAAGATTTTAAGGGTCCTTGTCATATTTTCTTAAAAATGTTTAGTTGATCTAGGTTGCATCATGTCATATCTTATCTGATATAACCTATCTCTCAATACTTGTTTTGTCAACATTTTTGAATTAGCCTTACAAGATATAGAAGTATTTGAATTATACAAGTTCGTTCATTCTAAAATTGATTGCCTCTTCCATATCATTCGAACATGGAATTCCACATATCATTTAGTTTCAAGATATTAGGAATTGATGTCTTTGTTTAAAGTTGCATGTGTTGCTTAGCTATTATATTGATAGAAAGTTATTTCATTGACAACAACATGTGTTCTTATCTTTATGAGTGACTGAAATTTCTTACATCACAGTTTATTTATAAGATTAGTGAGAGAAGTGATTGATAGAATCAGACACATGAAATTACATATGTATAGAAGAATGAGTATAAATATCATATATATGTTCTCTATTATTCTATGATGATATAGTTAAGCTATGGATTTTTTGGTGAAAATTGGGAGTAGACCATTTTACAATAAAGAATGATAGAGATAGTGGTAAGTATTTTAGCCATATCTAATTGGAAAATTGAAATTAACTCTGGTGAGTTTAGGAGGTGATAGTTCTCATATTCATGGAAGCTGACCATGTTGATAAAGTGTGTGATTTATCATTGGAAAATATAACTTATTATCATTGTAATGTGTTTGAAACTAAAAGTAATAATTTTAAGTAATTATGATGAATCATACATTCAAAAAGCTCTAATAGGGCAACTTAATTAATTACTTGTAAAAGCATATAAAGGAGAAAAAAAAAAATTTCTTGCATATGGATGCATGGTATGAATAGTATGTCTAGATATATATGATGCCATCTATTGTGTAGGATAACCATAGAAGAGAAAATATGCTAGCAGTTCTAGTTAAGTTGGGTTCATAGGAAACTTTTTTGGTGGGTAAGGTGCAAATATTTGTGTTCATATTTATTGGATATGTTATACTAAATGTATTGTATCAAAACTTTTTTATCATTTAAATAGTGTATATACTTACTCTTTTCAGTCTTTAACAAGGTTAGAACCTTCTAACAACCTTTTTCAAGGTTTCCTAATAGTGATCTATCATTTAACATGGACTATTGTACTAAATGAACTATATTTGACTCTAAATAAGCTCACATTCTTTCAAAAGAAAATCATATATAAGTACATTATCTTGTGGGTACCATCCCTAATAATGTTTTCTCTCTGATTAAGGTTTTCCCTACTCAATTGATCCAAAGCATCCTAGGGTAGTCAGTAATATTGTATGTAGGAGTGTCAAGCTAGGATCTTTTGACTTATGGTTTGTGCACTTTGGGATATATTTGAGGTATGTTAGAAAAACTATTACCAAGTGTGTATTTATTTCAAAGTTATCATCTTGGAGTTTGAATTGTTTTGAGGATTGTTGGTCATGTGTTCTTGATTTACTACCAAAATGTGGAGATCGTATTTGTGAGCTTCAATCTGAGGGAGTTGACGTGTGTGCTCTTAGATTTGGATAGTTTAATGACATGTATACCTATACCTAAGGGTACGTACTTTTATGTTTTCATATATGAGCTAGTCATACATTATAAACTCAGGGTTTGTCTTAAGTATATAATTTTTTAATGTATTTAATGTTTGTTGGCAAGTGGACTTGTGGTTTGAAGGTTTATTTAATGTAACATTCTAGACCAAGTTGTAGCTTAGTTTAGTATAAGTAGAGGGTCTTGCAATGTATAGAGTCATGATTAGTCAACATGAATAAGATGGAGTAGTTGAGAGGAGTGAAGTACAATAGAGCTAGTAACCAAGTGTGGGCTTGGCAAAGAAGAAGTTTTTGTAGCTTGCAAGAACAAGTTCAAAATGTTCTTGGAGTTTGTGCTAGATTATGATTTTGGACTTGTTAGTAGTTGGATCTTGCAAGGTCTTACAAAATTACTTCTATAATTTCTTATGTATTTGGTTGTAACCCAGATGACCTTATAGCTACACATGTTGGATGTAAATCTTATGATTCTTTTATGAAAATTGGTTGTGGAAGAAAAGAAATAGTGGAGACCCATTTGGAATTAACAGCTACTTCAAGAAATGAGATCACAGTCATCGAGATCTCGCCAATTGTGATAAGAAATGATTCTTCATTGCCACATATAGAACCTGATGAAGAGGAGAATCAGACCCAAAATGATGAAGAAACTATTTTTCAAATTAAAAAGGCTCCAAAGAACAAGTGGAAATATGTTAATTGTTCATTGGCTTTGATGGGTGTCTCTCTCACATTTTTCGGGTCTGATATTCGGCCACGTAGTTAGCTAAGTTGATTCTTAGTTAAAATCTTGTTAATGATTATGTGGGATTTTAGGAGTGCTGTTTTATATGTTGCCTGTTGGTAAACATATTTGTTACTATAAAAATGGCCCAATAGAGTGTATGTGGAAAACCATTCACAATAGTTGGATAGGCCCTTGACATGCAGCCTTCCTCTGCGTTTAGAGGGGCAACTCCCTCGTATGATATAATTTTTAAAGATTTTCAAATAAAGAATCTAAAATTTTTAAGATCAAGAGAAAGTCGTTCAGGACAAATGCACCACACAACTTCACAATCATCTTGACTCAACATCAAATGATAATAGAGGCAATCAAGAACTACACTTGAAAATGACCATTATTACCATGCTGATTCATGATTCATAAGCATTCACACAATAATGTGAAAATGCTTACTAGTTTATGCTGCAACAATCATGATTTCAAAATAAGAAACCAAAAGTGTATCTCATTTCATTTTCTTGCACCAAGAAAAGAACATAATAGAGATTTTCAATTTCAAAGACAAAATTTGTACATACTTTCCAAAATTTGTCTCTTGATCAAAATTTCAGCATAGTGTTCCCTTATTCTAAAGTCCAAAAGTTCCCTTACAAAGCCAAAAATGACTCCTTATATAGACATAGAGGTTAAGAACTACCTCTTTGTGGTTAGTAACTACTTCTCAAATATGTGATTTGGGTGAGATTAATTAACCTCTACAAAATTAATCTATATGACTTGAAACTTGAACCTTAGATATTTTGAGAAGAAGATTGAATAATCAATCCTTATCGATCCCTTGTGATCTTTAGATCATTTATCCAACAATGACAAATTCTACTTAACAATCATCTCCCTCATGGCTCTCAAGCGTGGCTCCTTATCTTCATATTTCTCCTTAACATAAACACTCATATAATCACCAAACTGAAACTTGGGATAATCATTCCCATTATCATCTTCTTTGACATCAGTCTTGGCCTTCACTGCAGGATAAATAATTGCAGAGTATGATGGGTTATGAAATGATGCCACTGATAAACGACTGCCATTCTCAGTGGGAATAATACGATGCCATGCACTCTTGTATCTTCCTCCACTTATGGCTTTCAACTGATCTCCAATGTCAATCACAGTGGAATGTGAAATGGGTTGTACATCAATCCATTGCCCATTGCTGAAGACCTGTAAGCCAGGCAGTTCATCGTCTTGGAAGAAAAGAATGGTGCCACCTGCATCTGTGTGAGCACGAATGCCCTTCATACAGTCTGGCCTCGGGCATGGAGGATAATTGCTCACCTTGGTTCCAAAAAATGGCTTATCGTCACCTGCAAACACTTCTTTCAAATACCCTTTTTCAAGGCCAAGATTCATGCTTATTATCTCAAGCAAGGTCTCTGCCAGTTTGTATATCTCCTGATATTGAAGCCTGAGCATCATTGCCTTCTGGAACAGTCGCATGATGGCTCATATGAGCTTCCCTGGGAATCTTAGAAACCTGGGACACTTTAGCAGCACCGGTAACTAATTTATCGCCATTCATCAGGTAATCCACATCCAAGTATCCATTACTATGTACATGGTCAATCATATCATCATTACCCAAACTTTTCACATTCTCAAGCTGATTATCAGCAATAGCTTTCCCCAAATGTGTAGAAGCCTTCTATCCATTATCAGCTCCATCACTCAGCAAATCCTTACCCATCTTATAGTTAATATAACTGACAGGATCATTTGTACAGGAACTTTTTATGATTGTAGTACCTTTTGGCTCACCATCATTTTCCAACATATCTGAGTTTGAAATCAAAGGAAGCTCTGGTAAAGAATGAAGAACCCTAACATGTTTACCATTGGAAGATTCTAATTTAGTGTTCTGCCCGGCTTCTACACCTTTACAAGCAGAATAGCCATCTAATATGGTTTCCTTCCTTATTACTGCATCCTCCTTAGATGAGACTGTTGTGCCCTTAATATTGAAAGAAGATGAAAATTTTTAAATCGACCGCACCGAAATTGATGAAAGACTCTCCTTTCTAAAAGTGGCATTCAATGATGTTGATTTCCTATGCTCGAGCTCATTGCCTTGATGCTTTGAATTAACTGATGGCTGATTTAATGTCTGTTTATCACGTACATAGAACAGCATGTAAGCCTTCTGCTGTAACACGACTTGCTCACTCACCTTATAGACCCATTATCACCTAAAGCGTGCCAGTTGCCAGTTGATGTACGAATGAAGCAGAAATAATAACCACACTGTGTGCTCCAGCCAGCATGCACCAGGACGCCATACAGTGTATAATTTAAATTTCCTTCCTGTTGACCACTAACAAAGGGCTTCATATTTAATGTGCGCCCAAACTCAACTTTCTTATTTACTTTCCCTCCCATTGGATTGAAACGCTTGAGATGAATAGCAAGAACATGTGGAACGTTATCAACAGTGAACTGTTTCACAGCCTGAACTTATACTTCACACTTTTCGGATTGATACACTTTATCTCCTCCTCCTAGTAGTTCTACTGCAGTAAAATGGCAAAGTATGATCTTCAACAAAGAATCGGATTGAGAAATTTCCAGACTCAAATCTAAAAAAAGTTCATATGTATTTGAGCAATGCGAACATCGTCTGCATTTCACCTGGCGCCTGAGACGGCCACCAAAAATTTTATGTACAAGGCTTTTTTATATATGCACTTGGAGACTCACTCACTGTCCCTGAAGGACATGAACATTACCATGTACTCCATAAGCATTACCATGTACTCATGACCATCTTCTTGTCTGGATATGCGGAAGCTGCGAGATATGTAGCGAAGATTATTCACAAGATGAGAAGGTGCCAAAATCTTGTCACTTGATGAAACAACATGCATCCCCAGTCCTTTTGCACGCCTGGCAACTTCTGATCCAACCTTTATCAGTCTTTATCAGTTTATTCAGAGGGTTGGAGCTTAATCTTAATCTTTTGAAAGGTTAATGGTTAATGAGGCAATTGAAAATAGGTATTTTTGGTTCTTCCATTAACTTGAGATAACTTTGGACTCGGAAGCTGGATTTTGAAAATTCAAAGTGCTAGACAGAGCTGCGAATGAGCCGGAAACAGGACAAACTTTCTCAAAAACTTAAAAGAAGAAGTAACCATTTTAATAGTTAAAACAAGACATATTTCAAAAATATCAATATCATTAATAAGATAGAAATCGAGACAATTTTTAAAAACCGGACAACATGTATACAAAGATTATGGAGGAACAAACACTTGGGGTTGAATACGATGAGCCCGAAGTATTTGCCGATAAGCCGTACCAACTATTTCTTTTGGCGTTATCAATACTCTTGAAAAGCATAGTATTCATTTCCATTACCACCGACGCTTTTGAGGAAAACATAACACGCTCTAAGTCTATGTACAAATGCTTTACCTTATAACACATATAATTTATGGTCTCGTTTTTTACAAGTTCCAAAATTTATCCGTCTACTATGTAGGAGAGCATGTTTTTCTTGGTAACATCAAATCACAGTATGATATATTTGTAACAAACGATACTCAGAAATCTTGTATGTTCAGGCAAGTGTACATGAATACTACAATAAAATTGAGAGCAATAGTTATAATGAATTCGTTTTTCTCTTTAAATTTGAAGTAGATGATAAGAATTAGGAAGTGAATAGTGAAGTAACAAATACATTTAGTTTTGGCTATTTATGTGTATTTTGATATTGTTCAGATCTGTGAGTTCAACTTAGAGCTAAGGATTCTAAGGCATAATTGCGGCTCTTGGTGTGCTCTTAGTGAACCATTCAACCTCACCAATAGACCAAGGGCCCATTGACTATATATTTGTAAAATATATTATACTTAATTCATTTAAAGAATAAGATCTTGTAGACAACCATAATTTTCCTTTTGAAATTTTGTCACTAATTTCATAACATTACTTACATATTAAATATTTTAATTGTCCTTAACAATTGTAAAACAATATTACTAACATATCACCTAGAAAAAGTAACGAATGCATTTAATTTTTTTTCAAATATTTATGTTGAAAAAAAGAACCATCATTTAGACTAATAGCCATCGATTTGTTGCTTTAGTTTATAGGAGAAATGCATATTTACATTCTTTTAAAGTAGTTCAGAGAATTCCATTATAATAGTAGACTCTTATTTATTAACCTTATCTTAAATTGTGAACACATTTAAATATTTTTTTTAAATAATAAATAATAAAATTATTTTTGATAAAAGAAATTGAAAGAGGGTCTTGACCTACAATACAAACAACACTCTAGACACACATTAGCAAAGGATTAATAGCTTCTTGAGGGCATAAAGAAAAGGGGTTCCATAGTAACTTGTCTCCATCAAAAACTAACTTAGAAAAAGATTTAATCTTCTGAAAACTAACATGAACAAAAAATAGAAACCAAAATAAACTACAATAGTTCATCATAACATAGTAAAGTAAACTATTAAGCCACACATGAGTAGAGTTTTAAACATGAACAACATATTAAAAGTATCAAATCCCAATAGGCTATCCAAGAAAAAAAGAACCACCATAGGAAAAAATTGCTCCCACTGAGCCTCTTGGACAACAAAATGTCTTCCCATTCCTCATCAAGCAACTAAAAAATCTCCTTAGGCTCTTTTTCCTATGTAACATCCACACAATAAATCATTTCCTGTAGAGTGCACAAGGTGGTAGCACTGGCATGAATGTTTTTTAGGGTAAACTTATTGATGTCCTTGAACCTTTTGTTAAGGCCCGCAATCTCATCTTTTGACTGTGCCACCACTTTATGGAGCTAGTTCATCTTGGTTTTTAGAGAGCCAAGAACACCCCCAAAATGACCTTCTTCAACAATATTTTCACCGACCATAAAATCATTAGTTGGTTGGTGATAGGAGACAGGAAGTTGGTGAGTAGCTAATCATTCTTAGGGGTTTTAGTGTCCATGAAAGAAGAGTTAGATTTAGATTTTGGGGTTCCTTTAAGAGTAGTTTCATCAAAGGACTCCTCAATGGCTAAATTCTTAATGGTTTACTTCCTTTTTTCCTTAGAAATTTTGGATGAGGGTTAGGTATGGCAAACATTCTCCTCGTCCCTATCAACAATAGTGAGGATGGTCTTTTTGGTTTTTTTTCCCAAAATTTGAGCAAGGTTTTCCAGTTCCTCCCTCTTTCTTTTGACCCATAGACTAGAATGCATAGCTTGACCAAAGGTCAAAGGGATAGTATTCGGATTATTAGTGATGAGAAGAAAATATGGGCTAGTGGGTAGAGAGCATGCTAAAACTGGAATAGACAAATCATTAAACCTTGGTGAAGAATAACCATCTCTTTCCCTAGGTTAACAACCTCTAATGGGTCCAATACAATTGTTTGCATAGAGTGAAAAAGAAAGATGAAATGGAAAATAGGTCTTTGTTACAAATATGGTTGAACAAAGGGAGATGATAGTAGTAGTAAACCCCACACCTACCTTCTAGAGTAAAATAATTGATAATGATATACAAATTTTTGGTCTGATGTCTGGAATTTGATACATGTTATAGTTACCATACTCCTTGATAGACTTCTCCTTGAAATGTTTTTAAAAATTGTCCAAACCTACTACATTTGGAGATCTGATGGTCTATTTCTATTTACACCTAGTAGCATCTAGGCTAGTGGCCTAGGTTACAACCTCTTCATTAATCTTATAGGTGAGTCCTCTCACAATAACCTTTCTATTTTTTGAGGACTTCAAAAACTTGATCGAGCCATTCTCTTCATGACCCATCATACTTTCCATAAATAGTAGAATGTTGCCATCCTTACAAATATACATGACAATGGGATCATTCTTAAATTATTCCTAAAATTTGTCTGGCTAAATACAATGTCTATTCCCACCCATTTTAGCAAAAGAAAAACACATAGAGAAAGTAGGGCCCAAGCATCATATATGTATATAGAATACCCAAAAAATACCCAAGTATAGAAATGAACACAACTAATAGACATGGAATAAAAATTTCTCATCAATTAAAAGGTGCAGAGAAGGCAATAAAAATAATAATGGCTCATGTCGCATTAGTGGTAATTAATATTAATAGAAATTCACCATAATCTCTAAAAATAAATATTATTCAAATGAAGCCTATAGTCACACAAATGACCATGCCCACCATATCTTTTCATAATACAAAATCCCTCCTAAATGACAATGATATTGTATGAGAAATCCAAAAATTTCTAAGTGATTTACATCATTTTCCAAGAAACCCAAATATCCTCCATGTGGTCTTGAAAAAATCCAAGTTCCACCTTTTGGCATGATAAAGAGGAAAATAGTGGGCCCAATCAATTTTTTTTTTCTATACCTCTAACATCTGACATAGAAATTTTCAAGTCTATAATAGAGACTAGGATATAAAAGATAGCTCAGTAAGGGCGCCACCTTATTGTTATGGGTCTAGCAAGGATTTTTAGAAAATTCATAAGATTGCCAGCAAAGCTAGGAAACCTTATTTTTTTCATAGCCAAAATTTGAGAAACATAGTGGTTAACCATCATGGATATTGCTTGAGAAAACTTTGACTTCAAGATTAATGAGAAGTTGGATAGGCTAAGGTAGTTGAATAACATTATGCTAGACATTAATTTTTTCCAACACTAAACAAATTGTAGCATTATAATCCACACTGTTGTTTTCCATCCTATAAATGTGCTAGACTGAGACATCCTGAAATCTCTTTAGAAGGTTTTGAATGTCTCCAAGGATTAGATCCACTCACCATCTTGCATTATTATCATTCTTAAGAACATCTATAATGATTTTGGAGTGCCCTTCAATTTCTAGACTATTGCAATCTAGATCATTAGAAATCCTTAGACAACATAAGAGCGTATCCCTTCTACTTGATTGATAGTATACTCCATAAGAGGAGTGATAGAGACATCTAGAAGTTGACCATCAGAGTTTCACAAAGCACCTCCACTAGTAAAATAATCCCCTTTGATAGAAAAATAAAAATTTTCATTCACACACTGAGGAGCCAGGGGATCCACCTAGTCTCCTTTCTAGATGTGCCTTTGGATTCATCAAAAATGGAAATATTTCTTTTAATCCTCATGTTCATAGAAGTCTAGAGGTCCTCAACCTTATGGGGAACAAGCATTTTTTCTTTGGAAAGTCAAGAAATTTTCTCTAAAGAGAGAGAAACCTTTTCTAAAAATATTAACTTGGGGAAGAGCAGTGTCTCTAAAGATCCTTTTCTTTCTTTCTTTCTAAATGCACTAGTATATGTGTGGGGGAATTCATCACCAGACAAGGTGGATGATGTAATTTTGGTAAGGGGACTTCCAACCTAAGAAGAATTATTGGATAGTAGAATTGAACACCCATAATATATTCAGGATATCTTGAACATAGACCCAAATTGCTCTAGCATATTCATAGTGGCTAAAAAGTGGTTGATACTTTTTTCAGCATGTAAACACAAGCAACATATATTAGCCATGCTAAAAACACTTTTGGATAGGTTTTCAAGGGGGGGAATTTTCCCCTAAAGGAAAAACCACAAGAAGAAATTTAGTTTAGGTAAAAGTTGTTCTCTACAAACCTTCCCTCAATAGGCACTATTAGTGATAAAACATTTAAATTTTCTATGTTGATGATCTAAAACCTATATATATTTTTATATTTGAGAATGAAATAAAATTGACCAACAAATTGGTAAATAGAAGAATAGCCATCTAAGCACTTAAAACAAAATAATTTTACGTTATGACTGACATATTACATTTTTCTAGTTGGTTAGATTACTCCACCAAAGAAATGGTAAAATAATAACTAAAGTAAAAGGAGTCAGATATTTGTTTCCATGTCATTCTACAAAAACATATCTTAACGTTGTTTATTTATATATTGCTAATAGGTGATAGGCCACTATATTTTATATGTCACTATATATTAGAGGAATATTTGAGTTTTTATCATAGATTTGTAATTTTTTTGGTTTGTTGGTATCTCTAACTATTTTTGTCTATTAGTTTCAAATACTTAGTCAAATATTAGGTAGAGTTAGAAGGTCATCACTGTGATTGAGCTACTCTATGTAGGTTGAGTCATGAGATAGACTTGTAAATAAACATATATACCAAGCTCTATATGATTCAAGCAAGTCTTTGGTCACCTAGTATTTTATGTATAATCCAATCCTAATGATTTCCATATTGTTTAAGTATATTGATGTCAAGTTACACAGAAGGTGTCGAGAACAAAAAAGACTAAGCATCAACAACATATATAGTGGATGTTGAATAACAGAGATAGTAAGTATCAAGTAGTGTAGAATTGACATTCAAGTCAAGAATGACACAAAACTTGAGGTAAACCATTTCAAGTCCATATTGACAAGATATTTAATAGTTGTAGAGGTTATTACATATTTTATGATGTCGATCATAGATCTCTATGTGATGTGATTAACTAATCAGATGAAGAGGCAAAATAAGGAAGCATCTAGAAAACACTTTATGAAATATTTAAAAGAGTAGATCTAAACCTAGTTTGATGTAACATTGATGTAATGAGAAGGAGAAAACAATCTATTCATATAATCATAGATCAAATCAAGCATGATAATGTGAACATTGCAGAACAGGCAAAATAATTTTGTTATTAAGAAAATTGTCAAGCAGTGAAAGATAGTAAAGCTATATCATATCAAAGATCAGATGAGATTAAAGAGAGGAGATTCAAAATTAGCTTATCATAACTAGACCGAGGATCAAGTACTGAATTAGTTTGAAGAGATTGAGTTAGGGGTAATCTCTTAATAAAGTGGTCTTAATAAATCTTTGTAAATCTCATCATTTAGTCTTTACTTTGTTGTAATTGTGAAATCCCCTCACAAGGTAAGACCTAGCATTCTTGACAATCTTTAATAGGTAAGACCTGTCATAGTGTAGAACATTAGATATGGTCAAGGATTGTAGCCCTAATAGTTTAACTTTATTACTTCAGTAGTGAAGATTTGTGGGTCTCATCCCCACCCTAGTTTTTCCATCATCTTGGAGGGTTTCTGGGTTACCATTTTTTTGTGTTAGATGCTTACATTTTATGCATGTGAATGATAGATTGGATCTACATGTTACCTTTGTTTGACTTTATAATTTATGTTATGTATGCATTTGACACAAGGCATGAGATGGTAGATATGGTGAATGCACTAATGAATTATTAAAAAGCTTTAAGTGTTATAGATCCTAATTCACCCCCCCTCCACCCCACCCCCTCTTAGTATCTTACTTTCCCGATTAAGACTTCCAACATTGTTAACCCCATTTTTCGCCAGTTAAATTTCAGATATCAAATATTACATGAAGTGTAGCAAAGGATAGTAGCAAGAAGATGAATTATATAATGTGTCAACCTTATTTGAATTAATCAATATGAATTGAAAATATCTAACTCGTAAGTAATATTATCAAATATCAATTAACAAGAGTTGTTCTATCTAAGTAGCTTATTAATGAATATAGATCTTATTTTTGCAGAATTTATTTTACTTCTATTTCAATGACTAATTGATATAAATTTGGTGTATATTGTTGAGATGGTGAAGCTCAATGGTTGCATTTGTTTTTCCCTCCAATTATCATGAATCTTAAATTTATTGTCTTATGCTATAGATCTATTGTTTCATTTATTATAAAACTAACTTTTAGTTAATAATATAATTCCTCTACTCTTAGTATGGATATAGCCACAATTTGTGGTTAACCATGATAAACTAGTGTTTTCCTTGTTTTTTAGTATATTTGTTCTATATTTTCTTGTTATCACTTTCATCACACTTCACAATTGGTACAAGAACATGGTATATTGCTTAAATCAACTTCCATCATTAAAAATCAAGAATCATGAAAGATTTGAGAGTGCATAAATTTTCTTTGATAGAACTTCATCCTATGGAATGTACAAATGCATTCCTTGTCGGTTAGGAAAGAATTGTAACTTTAAATTGGGGGAACAACTGAGGAACCAACTACAATATCAAATAATGATTGGGAAAAGATTGATGGGAAGGAGATGTCATCAATCTTTCTTTCGCTATCTCAAATTTTTTTAGTCAATCTATTGAAACAAAAAGAAAACAAGAAAATTTTGGGACTCCAAAGTATGTACAAAATGGCTTTTGCTGTGAATAATGTTTTTTATTATGAAGAAGCTCTACAAGCTCAAAACCAAGGAAGGAACCATGATGTCAAATGACATAAATAGGTTGAACACCTCATTATGTCAAGTAACCTCAATTAGCATGACTCAAGATGATGTAACCAAGGTTATCATATTTTTAGGTTCCTTACCTAATTGTTGGGATATGTAGTTACAATAGTTAGCACTTAAATTTCTCATGATAGAAAACTAGTCTATAATCCACTCTACTGAGTGAGGATATGACGAGCAAGAAAGAGTCTTTATCCAGTGAATCTCTAATGATAGTTAACATAGAAAATAGAAGAATAATTCTTCATAGAGGCAAAAACAATAAAAAATTACATATCATAATCTGCTACAAGATCATATTCTTAGGGTAGACAAGGTGGTTCTTGGTTTTGTGGAAATGCTACTCACATAAAAAATGGTTGTTAAAAATATAAGAAAGGACAAGACAAGGTTTTGGACAGCAAATAAAACATAATTCATCAGAGGTATGATAATATTTTGGTCCTTTCAACAAGTGGTACAAACTCAATTTTGTGGGTAGTTGATTATGGGGCCTCCATTCATGCTTCTTCTTACATGAAAGCATTCACAAATTATCAAGAAGGTAAGTTTGGGAATGTATATTTGCATGTCATCAATGATTGTGAAATTAGTGTGAGGGGTGATATTCTATTATCATTAAAATTATGTGTTCAATGATTTCTTAAAAATGTTAGACATATTCCAAAATTAAAAGGAATTTGATTTTTGTAAGTCAGTTGTACACCCAAGCTTTTTCTACAAATCTCACTAATATATTGAAAGTCACCAAAGGTTCCATGGTTATGAAAATGTAGATAAAGTTGGCAATATAAATCTATATATAGATATAGATAGATAGATAAATAGATATATACTAATGACGTGGTGAGAGTTGTCATGTGTTTTGTGGGAAGCAATGTGGAACTTTAGCATCAAAGACTAGGCCACATGAGAAAAAGGGGCTAGTGGTTATCTTTAATCAATATTAACTTTTAAGTCTGCTATCAATGGATTTGGAATTCTATGAATATCTTCTTCATGAGAAACAAAAATGGGTCATATTTTTGAAGAGTGGTCATGACAAGAAGATAACACCATTCAAATTAGTACACTCAGATGTCTTGGGTTCTATAGACATAACTTCTTATGGACAAGAAACCTATTTTATTTCTTTCCTTCATGATTATATTGGGAAAGTTTGAATTTATATGATTTCTAGAAAAGAAGTTTTATAAAAGTTAAAAGTATCAGCTTACAACAAAAATAATAATTGCTTTCTAGATCTGGAATACTTTTGTCTTGTTTGATTTCTTTAATAACTAAATTGCATATTCTCCATGTTGTCTCAAACTATTTTGTTACAAAAATTTCAATCATTTATTTCATTACAATGTTAAACTAAAAGAATTAGGTTTATTAGATAGTTATTTATTTAATGGTGGAGATTTTGGCTAATTTATTGAATGGTGGATAGTTTTGGGGAAATTAAAATAAATATATAGAATTGACACAATGATTGTTTAAAAGTTTTGTTTTTCTTTTATTGGAGGGGGGGAGGGGGGTGGCATAGAGACTAAAGAGACTGTTAGCTAAACATAATTTTCTTTTATTTGTAAACTTTAATCCTTATTTTTATTTATGAGTTAAAACTATTTAATATTTTTGAGAGTTCTTAAAACTTGATTAAAATGTGCAAATTTATTCTATCAAGTTTTATCCTTTTTTTAATAATATATCATACTTCAATATTTGATAAGGTTGAACTATAATTTTTTAAACAAAACTATTTTTATTTTTTATTTTTTGAAAGTCATATTGCATAAAATATTTTAATAATATATGCCCATTTTCCAAAGACAATGACACACATATATTTTATAAGCTAAAGTACATCACAAATCTTAGTGGTATGGACAATGGATTCATTGCTAGAGTAGTAGATAGAGATTTTAGTGGTCTAGATAGAAATTTGATTTTCTGGTGATGCATGGCTAAGGCCATGTTCTACACTATGTCTTGATGATATGGTTAAGTGTACAGAGTCTAAGTCAAAGACATATGGAAGTTGTACCAGATTTACTGAGACCAGTATAGAATCAAAGTTCTTGAAAACAACATTCTGATGTCTATTTGATATGTTTCATTTGAGATGTAATGAGAAGATGCTTAGTCAGATAGAAATAGAAGACAATTTTATGGTGATGTCGGCAAGTGCGCAAGCCCTAGTATCAAACATGTGAGAAGTTCTATAGACTATGAGCTACAGTGCTATTGTAATTATAATTTAATTAATTATCTTATTATAATTAACTAGGAAAGCCTCAAGGCCGACTGACAAAATTATTTTGAAGATATGGTATAAAGGAAAGTTGTTTTACTTGTTTGTAATATGATTGTATGATTCAAATATATGTGAAGTGCAAAAAGGAGCAAAGTGTTTACTGAATACCTATAAGAGATCCAAGGGATTATTGGATGTGAGTTTTGAGATCTGGTTACAAGATCTGAAGGAGCAAAACTTTGGTTGAAAGGACAAAGATGTAAGGAAACACATGTGTGGAAACAACTTCCTACACTAATCTCTTAAGGAAAGTATTGTGCAAACTCTTTTAAAATCCTTACAGTTATAGATTCAATATTATGTAAACAATAATATTGCATCCAACCATGAATACAAAAAACAAATAGAGAAATAATAACACATAAATACAAAGATATGCTAGTGGGGAAAAACCTTTTGGTAAAACAACCCCACTCCTCCAAAAACTACACAATGTATTATCTTCAACTTAAAGATTGCAACACACTTATAGTGCATTGTCTTCTAGGACATGGAAGACTTATCCAATAGTAAGCAACAATGCACTTCACACATACTCACTATCTATAGCCCTCAAAGTGCTTATATAATGTGCTTTCCATTGTTAGGGCATCTTCCAAAGATAGCTCTTACACATCATAGGAATATTTCATAACCATTTTAGTCATGATTTCCTTACACACAATTAAATCTTCCAAAGATATCTCTTACACGTCATAGGAATTTTTTATAATTCAAGATTTTGACACATGCAAGTGGAGTGGCACATCAACATGCCAACTAGACATGTACACTCACACTTAATTACATTATTTGCAAAAAGTACATTTATAGAAAAAAGAAAAGAAAAAATAATAGGAATTATCCAAGGTTGAGACACCTTATTCCTAACATTCTTCCACTTGTCAGACACCTTGTAAGAGCAATAGGAATATAACAAGATACAACTGCTCTAGGCTAAAAGGCCCATTGACTCTGAATACCATCTAAACTTCTTTGTTCCCATTGGTTTCGTCAATTCATTTGCAACATTCTTTATGGTATCTACCTTCTCCAAATTTACCTTTTTATCTTCCATCATATCTCTCACAAAGTGAAATTGCACATCAATTTCCTTTGTTTTGGCATGGAAAGTTGGATTCTTTGCAAGGCAAATAGCACTGTGACTATCGCAACAAATAGTAATCTGTCCTGCATCAACACCAATATTAGAACACAATCCCATTTAAGCCAAATGGCTTCCTTACAAGAATGAGTAACATCCATGTACTTAGATTCTATAATGGACAAAGAAACTATAGGTTGCGGCTTACTCATCCAACTGATGCCACCACCAAACATAGTGAACACATAAGCACTCGTGGATCTCCTGCTGTAAATATCACTTGCACAATCTAAATCCACAAACCCATGAATACAAACTGAATGTAGAACTCCAAAAGAGTCACCATGATAACAAATGGAGTAATTTGATGTACCCATCAAATATCTGAATACTCACTTAACTACATCCTAATGTACCCATCTAGGATTAGCCATAAACTGGCTCAGAACTCCCACTGCTTGGGCAATGTCTGGTCTAGTATAGACCATAGCATACATAAGACTACCAATTGCACTAGGGTACTCTACTCATGTCCTCCACCTCACTAGGAGATTTTGGACAATCATCTACAGATAACTTTGTTCCTATAGAAATAGGAACACACAATGGTCGACAATCTGCCATGCTGAACCTTTCCAACACAAACTTCACATACTTATTTGAACTCAACCAAAGTTTTTTTGTTAGACCTATCTCTATTGATTTCCATACCCAAGATGTACCTTACTCCCCCAAGATCTTTCATCTCAAACTATGCTGACAACTAAGATTTAAAATTAGAAATCATACCCTTACCCTTCCCAAATAACAACATATCATCAACATATAATGCAACAATAAGAAGGTGATCATTTTCAACTCTAAATTAAACACAATGATCTGATTTCAATCTTACAAATCCAATTGAAAACACAAAGACACAAAACTTAAGGTACCACATCCTAAGAGATTGTTTCAAACTATACAAAGACTTCTTTAATCCACAGACCAAAGATTCTTTACCTTTAACAATGTAGTGCTTAGGTTGTGACATATAAATCTCTTCCTCCAAATCACCATGAAGGAAAGTTTTCTTCACATCCATCTATTTTATCTCTAAATCATATGATGCAGAAAGAGATATCAGAAATCTAAGGGATGCCAACTTTGCAACAAGAGAGAATATTTTACCATAATCTATTTCCTCTACCTATGAGTACCCCTTTGCAACCAATCTAGCTTTGTACCTTTCAATACTATCATCCGCATAGAATTTCTTCTTCAACACCCATTTTCTACCAAAAGGTTTTCATCCTTTAGGAAAAGGTACAAGGTCCCAAGATTTTTTAATCCAATGAAGCCATCTCATCATCCATGGTCTCAATCTAGGAAGCTACATCTTCCATATCCAAAGCTTCTTTCATAGATCTACGCTCATTAGTGTTAGTAATCAAAGAAAAGGCACAAGTGGAATCTAACATAGAATAACTAAACATTTCTAGCTACTTTCTTACTCTCGTGGATCTCCTCAAGGGTTGAGGTTGAGGTTGTTCTTCCTCTTCTTCTGAACTATAAGAGCTACTAGAGCTCTCCTCATCATTAGACCCAACATGGTTTTTATATTTAGTCTTCTCAAGGGTAGGAGGCAACTGAACAATATCTTCCTTCTTTTCTTTTTCATCTAGTTGTAGCACAATAGGAGAAGATGTTAGTTCTTTAAAAATAACATTTCTTCTATACATCACCTTACTAATCACAGGGTCCCAAAGCTTGTATCCTTTCATACCAACATCATATCAGATGAAAATACATTTGCCAACTTTGTTTTCCAAATTAGATCTTTTCTACTTTGGAAGATGTGTGTAAGCTTCACAACCAAAAACATGAAGATGTCTAATTGAAGGCTTCTTACCAACAAGAGCTGATGTAGGAGATCTATTAACCAGATAGCAAGTAGTGGCCATAGTTTCAGCCCAAAACTTTGGTTCAAGACTAGCTCCACTAAGCATACTCCTAGCCTTCTCCATCAGTGTCCCGTTCATTCTTTCTGTAACTCCATTTTGCTATGGGGTATAAGGAGTTGTCTTATGCCTTTTGATACATCATTCTTTATAGAACTATTTGAAATCTATTGAGAAAAACTCACCACCATTGTCAGTCCTCACACACTTAATCTTCTTACTAGTCTGATTCTCTACAAGGGCTTTAAATTCCTTGAATTGACTAAAGACTTATGTCTTACTTTTCAAGAAATAAATCCATGTCCTTCTACTATAATCATCTATGAAGATACAAAAAATATAGACTTTGAGATTGAAGGAACTTTTACAAGACCAAATACATCATAATGAATAAGATCAAGAACATCAGAAGATTTGTGAGAACTAGACTAAAATTGAACAAGATTTTCTTTACTATAGGCACAATGTTTGTAGATGTCAAACTTGAGATTACAATCATTTAACCCCTCAATGAGGTTCTTGTTCTTCAGGTTTCTAAGACCCTTCTCACCAATGTGGCCAAATCTCACATGCCACAACATTATCTTTTTTGTAGGAAGCTTTCCTTCCAATGTGTTTGCACCCTTTGGTATACATGCTTTACTTCCATCGGAACCAATAATCACAATCTTCTTTACTTCTCATTCAGATGGTGAGGATGAAGTCATAGTTTCTCTCTTCTTTGAATAGAAGAACTATTACACTAAGAAATGCATGCATCAAGCTGAAACAGAGTACCTCTCCTAGTACCTTTAGCAAGCACCATAAATCCTCTCATCATCTTACATCCATCTTTAGAAAAAACAACATGCACACCTACATCATTTAGCATGCTTACAGATAATAGGTTTCGTGCTAAACTAGGGATGTGCTATACCCTGTTGATCCCCTTTACTCGTCCATCGAGGAATCTAATAGTGACTCATCCTTGTTCAACTATCTTTAGGTGAGAATCATCACCCAAGTACACCTTTCCACGAGCAAAAACTTCATACATTGAGAACCAGCTTTGATGAGAGGTCATGTGGAAAGGAGTACCCGATTCTATCAACCATACATCATTAGATGCATGCACTACCAAGGCTGCAATGAGAGCATTGCCATCTTCTTGATTTTTTATGAACATGAATCTAAGGCCTTTTTTTTCTTCTTTGGCTCTTTACAATCTTTATGGAAGTGCCCAGTCTTATTATAGTTCCAACATTTTTCCTTCGACTTCCTAGGAGTCTTTGATTTTCCATAATCTTTGGATCTACCTTTCCAAACCTTTTGTCATTTTTCTTGCATCTGTTGTTGGATCTAGCATGAATAGCAAGAGCTTCCTTAGCCGAATTTGATGACTTTCTCCTCATCTCCTTAGATAATAGCAAAGAAACCACATCATCCATTCTGAAAGTGACTAAAGTACTTCCAAGAGCCATCTCAAGATGGTCCCATGAATCCAACAAGGAACATAATAGGGTCATACATCAATCCTCCTCCTCTATCTTGACACTAGATGATGTCAACTATGCAACCAATAAATTAAAAGCATCTAGATGATCTATAATAGATCCTCCTTCCTCCATTCTTAGAGAATACAACTTCTTCTTCAAGAACAACTTGTTCACCAGAGATTTGGCTTGATACATAGACCCAAGCCATGTCCAAAAACTATTTGTGGTCTTCTCATCAAGAACATTCAAGAGAATTGAGTCAACTAGACAAATTATAATGAGACCCTTAGCTTTCTGATCCTTGAGATCCCAATCTACTTGAGATATTGTTGCAGGTCTCACATCAAGTGAAGTAGCCTTCCATACATCAAGATCTTCAAGCAAGTCTTCCATCTTGAGTTTCCACAACTTGAAATTACTACCATTAAATTTCTCCACCTCCATTTTTTCGTATGATGAACCAGCCATCTTAATTTGCAAATAAGATTTAGAATGCTCTGCACAAAACTCCCACTCAACTTGAGATTAGCTCAAAAAACCCTACCCAACAACTAGAATCAAAAGTTGATCAAGCTTTGATACCACTTGTAAGGAAACACAGGTGTAGAAACAACTTCCTACACTAATCTCTTAAGGAAAGTATTGTGCAAATTCTTTTAAAATCCTTATAATTATAGATTCAATATTATGTTAACAATAATATTACAACCAACCATGAATACAAAAAATAGAGAGATAAATAATAACACATAAACACAAAGATATGTTGGTGGCAAAAAACCTTTCAATAAAACAACCCCACCCCTCCAAATCCTGCACAATGTATTATCTTCAACTCAAAGATTACAACACACTTATAGTGTAGAATCTTTTAGGACATGGAAGACTTATCCAATAGCAACCAACAATAGACTACACAAACACTCACTATCTATAGCCCTCAAAGTGCTTATATAGTGTGCTTTCCATTGTTAGAGCATCTTCCAAAGATAGCTCTTATGCATCATAGGAATCTATCATTATTCAAGATCTTGAAAAATGCAAGTGGAGTGACACATCAACATGCCAACTAGACATGTACACTCACACTTAATTACATTATTTGAAAAAAAAAATATTTACAAAACAAATAATAAGAATAGGAATTATCCAAGGTTGAGACACCTTATTCCTAACAAAAGATAGGTGAAGGAAGGACAATTAATTTCTATTATTCTCCAAGGAATAATATGGGGATCATTTAGAGAGTGGGTTTATTGATATTAACCTTGAACTTTCTTGGGCAATGGGTCCATAAGTCTTACACAACTCTTAATAGGGTTAGCACAACTCCTAACTGATGCATCAACTTTTGGGAGTCATAACTCTTGATTCGGATGTGGGTTTTGGCTAAAATTTTATAAGAAGTTGCATAAGGAGGAGTTACATTGATTTCCAATTGAGCTTAGCTCGATATGTGGCTATTTTGCCATTTTTTTGGGAGCCCAAAATATCATCTTGGCCTTCAAAGTTGGACTTTTGTGTTCTTTTCCAATTTTTTATAAAGTTTCTTTTAATAATAAATCCGAAATCATATTCTTGATTTTGTAGATTAGTTGGAAATTCATCTTTCCTTTGTTGGGGTCTTTTCTTGGGAAAAATTAGGATTTGTAGGATGGGTTTCAAAAATTACCAAAAATGGAAAAATCTATTTTCCCCAAAAATTTGCCAAATATGGTAATTTTTGAAATTATAATAAGTAGTTATTTTCTTTCATTGTGAATGTAGATTAAACTTGGAGAAGCTTAATGAAGAATCTGGTATTCTAAAAATCAGTGTTGTGTTAACATTTTATGAGTTATTATTTTGAAGGGTTTGCACTACATCACTAACAAGGCTAGCACAACTCCTAATAGGGTTGGAATCTCCTAACAGGGATTCAAAGTCACCTAAAAATGATTGATATAAACTAAATGTTTTTATAGACTCCTAATTGGATCCATCCTCTAACAAGGAATATTTCTATTAGTACATCATCTTGTGGGTACCATCCCAATTGGGGTTTTCCCTCTAATCAAGGGTTTCCCTAGCTAACATATCTCATATTAATTGTATATGAGTATCTTGCTGTGGCTTTTGATTATATTTCACATATGTTTAAAGTTTAATAAGGTTGATAATTGTTATATTAGTTTGATAACTAATTCACACCTCACCCACCCTGTCGTAATTATATTGGTGGACTATATATTTTAACAAAGATATGAAATAAAATGAAATATAAAAGACTCACCTTGAATTGTGTAGAGAAAGGTGTATTTTTTCTCAATAACTTTAGGATATGAATCCTTTGGGAACTTCCATTTGTGCATCTTGCAATGAAATGATTAAAGGAGCAAAACCCAAAAATATTCCTAGAATTTAACTAAAGGACTAGATTGACATGGAAGGATGTCCTATAATCAAGTTGACATAGTTCATAGCTCTAAAACTGGTCACTCTAGAAAGATTGTGAACTATAGGTTCAAGATCTGCAATTCTTTTATCTCCTAACCTATAAATCATCATAGAAGAGAAAGGTTTTGGGGTTGGGTTTTGATGAGAGATTTCCTTGATCAGGTCCTAGATAAAGGAATTAACCATAAATAAGAAATGTAGATATAAATAAGTATGAAAAACAAGATAAATATCAATAATTAGGACTCACCTTCCCCACGTGTATGTAATGTGTATCTAATATAGATCTTAAATTAGGAATGTAAGATATCTCCACACTTTGCAATGGATCTATCATGACTTCATCATGGTTCCATTGATATGGATATGCATCAATGAAGATGATGAATTCTTGAATACAGATCTCCTCTATTTTTGGCCAATAATACCCTAGATATTGAGGAGGAAATGGTCAGAAAGGATTGTCCAATTCTAGATTAAATATCCTTGCTTAAATTCTTTAAAAGGCTTGAATACTTGACCTCCTTGAATGGAAAAGGACGAAATTCATTACTAGAGAGAAGAGCTTGAGAATTAAGTGCTTAAGATATGAATTTCTTGATGAGATATGAAAATGAAGCCTCCAAGTCTCCTACTATATGATTTTTTGCGTGGGAAAATAACATAGGCTTAGTAGATAACATTTATTAACTAATTAAACCCTTGAGAACTTTTGGGCCTTGAGGTACCAGACTATTGGGAAATAGGTCAACCTAGTCTATGACTATATTGATATGGGAGGACTAGGTTGACCTGGGTGGACCTAGTCTAGGAGGACAGGTCCCTGGTGCCATAGAGAGCTAGTGTAGATAGTAGAGAGATAAGGTGGAATGATGGAAGAGATAAGAGGGAAAGGGAAAAAGGAAGTGTGTGCATGAGCATATCCATGGTCTAACCTAAGGGAATCATGAAGATGGGTGAGCTCAGTGGTATTAAAAGGAAAGTTTCTCTATGTATGCATATGATGCCTTCTTTGTTCCTTTCTTTAGTTGAACTCAATCAAGAGTATATACTACAATGGTTATGGCTGCTCTCTAGAATATTTGTTCAATTTAGGACTTGTCAATTAGAAGTATTCCAATACAATCAATAATCAATATGTTCCATCTATTAGTGTTCCCTTTCTATTGTGGTGAGCTCAATAAAGGTAGTGTTGGATACAATTGATTAATTGTGTATTGTTTTTGATATTACACAGATGTCATATCATTATCGGTCAGTGTATGTCAAACTCACTCAGGAAGTGAAGACATTTTTTGTGTCTACCAAGCATTCCTATCTTTTCCTAGTTCAGTAGGCAGTGTCTATTGAGTTCACTCAGGTGACAAAGGAAATTTTGCAAAAGATGAGTGTTAACCAAGCTCACTTGGTTAATGAAGGAAAATTTGCATGGAACCAATGTTAACTGAGCTCAGTTAGTTACCAAAGGAACTTTGTGAATATGTAGTGTTAAGTGATTATACTTGGTTAACATAGGAAAAAAATTTCTAAGTTAGTGTCTACCGAGCAAGGTTAGCTAAGAAAGGATTTTCTTTTTTTGGGATATTGAATTTAATTGATTTATCTATTGGTTCCAGCTGACCAATTAGATGAATATAAGTTATTCTAAGTTGTATTTTAGCTGACTTGAAAATATGGATGATATAAGTATAAGGTCATGTTGTGGATTAAACTGTGAGTGAGAAGTTGTGAATGTATTGAAGATTTATTGATGAAGAGAGGAAGCAAATTAGAACGAGAACCAGAATATCCTTGCAGAGTTGAAAAAGTATATTCAATTAGAAAGGATCAAGTACAAGCAAGAACAAAGATCTATAATCAGCAATTCAGTTGCATCAAAAATCAGGTCATCTCATTGTTACTTTCTAACGATTATAGTAGTGATCTAAATCTTTTAACATAGTTGGCTTAGTTACTATTTGTAAATCTTCTGACAAGGTAGTAGTGATGCTGAATTGTCTAAAAACCTCTAACAAGGACACTCCCAATAGGGTGATTAAATCTTCTAATAGGGTCACACCTAATAGTGTATTTTGTAAGCTTAATAGGGTTGACTCCTAATAGGGCTCACTTCAAAGTTGTGAAAACAATAACTAGTTGCAATTGGTGGTTTTTCCCAAATTGGGTTTTTACATTAAAATCCTAGTGTCAAATGTGTTCATGCTATTTTCTTTTATATGTTTGTAACTAAGTTAAAGTAATGATAATCATAGATAACATATAAAGATTTGCATATTTAGTATTTACTAAGTTATAACATTTTATGTGTGTTTGCCGAGCATCACCAGTATTTAGTTTTCAGAGTTTATTTTGTACTAACATCTAAGGGATCTAGAAATTACTTTTGTGGTAACTAATTAACTCCCATCTTAGTTAATCTTCTTATATTTCCAACAATTTTTTTTAGAGCATTTGGTGCTTTTAGAGAAGGTTTCAAGGACCTAAGATAAAGATCAGGATGTCTTATATAAGAGAGACTCCCAAGCTCAACAAAGACAATTTTGCAGTATGAAAATGACTCATGAGGCTACATCTGGCTACTATTAGTGATTTATGTCAATATCTTGATGCTAAATAAAAGACTCTCATTGGAACATTATCAGTTGAAGATATAGTTTAAAAGAAGAATCATAACATCATGATGATTGTTATTGCATCTGCTCTTAGTTATGGTGAATTTGATGAAGTAAAAGATTGTAAAATAGCTCATGAAATGTGGACCAAACTGAAAGATATTTATGGAAGAGATGACAATGTAAGAAGAGCCGAAGCTGAATGTCTTAGAGGTCATTTTGATTAGATGAAAATGAGAGAAGATGAGAACATTTCAAAATATGTTAAAAGAATCAAAGCAAGTGTAAGTGCAATCAAGGCATTTAGAGAAAACATTGGAGAGAAAACTATTGTAGGCAACGTACTTAGAACTCTTCTTCCTATTTATGCAATTGGGGTGTATTCTATTCAAGATATGAGACGTGATCCAAATAATAAAATATCTTTAGATGCTCTAGTTGGAAGATTGACAACTTTTGAGTTAGATAATGTAATGCCCTGCCAAGGGATCCAAAGAATTTTACTAAGTTTGCCAAACAATTTTTTTTTTAAACATAAAAGATAAAACCATTCATAACATTTGTGGAAGCAATAGCAACAATTCAAATGAAAATAAACATAAAATATATACATAACAGGCTACATTCTTTAAAGATCCCTTAACATTGTATCACATCTAAATTAACTATTCATATAACATGCCATCCTTATGAAATAACAATGATACATCCAATGTACTTAAAAAATATACAAGTGTCCTTTTGTAATTATATTTTAGTTTAGCTCAATCATCCACTATACATATCACAGGGTATCAAAAGCTTAAAAGAATAAACATCCAAGTAAATAAATTACATCATCATCATCTAATATTAATCCATGACGCAATAACATAAATGACACCACATATCATACATGATATATCATCACAAAAGATATAAACATCCATCACAAAAGATAACCATATATCACAAACATAAATAACTAAGTGCATGGTTCCTCCCAACCATAAATAGCATCATTAGACCATCATGGATCCTAGCCATCCCTCTGTGCGTAACCATCCAAAGCACCGAAGAGATCATCGATATTAACATAGTAGGAATGCCACTTCTAAAACATCCTACTAACATGCAAAGTAAAGCATAATAAATCATCAACTAACATATGCAAAGTAAAGAAAATCATCAATATAAGAAACATACCAGTAAATACATCCATCATAAGGTATATTATCTATCATAATGCTCCAAGAACATAATGAAGAATAAATACCAACCAAGGATACTCCAGCCACGGTGTCTCCGACGGATCTCAAATGATAAGAGTGGAAAATACACTACCACCCGACCGCGTGGAACCTAAGTGGTCCACTCCCACCGTGCTGAGGAGATAATCTCAAGTCCCAAACAGGCTATCAATCAACAAAGCATAAATCTCTATAAGTCGAGGAATCTTAAAAGTATACTAACTCAAATGTTTCCATCACATACAAAATCGACATCTAATTCCTAGAGGCACACAATGACATGTAGGAAACCTACTCTGCAAGCGGGAAAGTGTCATCGCAATTATCACGTACAAGTTACCCTGGCAATTAGCTAAACTCCACGGGTCCATACTGATCTCATGCGGCCACTAGTATCCTCTCATATTGATGAGACATACTACGGAATGCACGGTTGCAACCATGCATTCTCACTACTCCCATCCTAGCCTATACAAGCGCTCAAGGCATGGGCGAGAACCAAAAAAATTATCTTTTTAGGTTCATTTAATCCCTATTTAGTGTGTAAATGTTATCACTTATTAACAGAACTTACAATGAGTTACCCTGGCAGCCACTTAGGGCCTCGGCCCCCATTGCAAGCCACTTCCCGACACTACAAGTAGATTACCTACCCTAAGCTCATGGAATCATAGAATCACCACAACCCTGTACAAGTGACTGTAAAGAAAATTCAAAAGATAATTCATAAAAAGAATCATCAAATATCCATGATAAAAGCACCAAATATCCATAACAAGAATCATCAAATCACCAAGATAAGAATCATCAAATCTCCATGAGCATCCGAAAAGAATCCATAGAAAATCATGACCAGAACAGTTCTCTATTGGCAACTGAAGGCGTCACTGATAATCATAAGTATCAATTGATTCTCAATAACCAAAATATATCTCAAGATAAATGGTTCTCAACAAGCAACCAAGAATATCTCAAAATCATACTGATTGAAGACTCCAAAATGGTTGAGTCAAACATGTCACAACATGACATCATCAAGAAATAAATCCACATTTCAGTCCCATCATGGCGACTAGAAAATAATCAAAGGATAACTAATCGATGACTCAAAAATGATTAGCTCAAGTGTCTCATACACATACATCTCAACTTCACACATGAAGACTGATGAACAATACAATCAGTAAATACAAACATTTCATAGAGCATACGATCCCATTACGATGGATGGGCTTATAAAGATCGAGACCAAATAAGATCAACATGCCATCACATCTCATAACCCCCGAGCCTCTAGTAACAACCTAGGACTGGTCAACACTAGTCAACTCAAAACCCAAAACAAGAAGCATATAGAATGCACGATGCAAACACATGTTTTGGTTTACTAAATTCACATAGTTGAATAATGTGTAGGGGTTTCCAATTTTCTGTTTGCAAGTATACTTCAAGTGTTTTAAGTTTCATCACTTGACCTACAAGTCAACCTATTTTCCCTGATAGCATTATCCTTCCATTATTAAGAATTACATTCTAAGAATAACTTAAAGGTAAATATTCACTAAACTGATCATCATTGACATTTAATTAAATTGTTCAATATTTAACCATGACCTATATTCTAATTGATTAACCTTTCAACTTTTCTAAGATCATTATTCGTTATAAATTATAAGAGAGCCAATTATCAATCTTTGAACAAGAAGATTACAACTTATTAAAATGATCAATTAACATCAATTCACAATCCTTGACCTTTTTATTATTCTAATAATTTTTAATTATATATTACTAAGTCTTCACCATTAAAATATCTAAAGTCATTATTCAAGTCATCAGATTAAGACCTATCAACTTGATATCAATACTTTTAAAATCTCATTAAAAGAATTATATTTATTAAATCTCTATTACATAACTTAATTATTAATTAAATCTAATTAACTCTCATTAATTGATTTAATTAATAATTGCATAACCATAGTAACGTTCCAATTAATATCAGTTGACTAATAACTAACTAGAATTCTGTAAGATAAAAGTCAACTATAATTCAATACTCAAATGTTCATATTAATAATTCAATAATAATAACTTGTCAATATTTAATAGCAAGCTATATTGAGAATAAATCTATAATGACCTCATTCGTTTTCTTTCAAAGAATACAAACATTCCCTTGACAAATTCGTATTATCATTAATATTTTCAAATAAGACTCTATCGCACAACTTAATTATTAATATCATAGTTATAATATCAACTCAATGAATATCAATTGATTAAAAATTAATTATACTTCAAATCTGAAAACTAATATCTTTACAAAACTTTAATCATTAAATAATCTTCTCTAGATTAAATCTAATCGAACTATTTACACCATTATTTATTAATAGTTTGCTAGTCCTTACAAATATTAATAAATAATAAACTCCTCAAACTATAAATACCCAATCTATAGAATCCTTCCATAAACTCATTAGTTAATATTTGGCTAACTCTTAACTCCATTAAGGTATTCAAACGTATTAACCAATAACATAATAATTCAGTCTTAATCCAATATCATTCAGAGTTTCTAAATTTAAATCAACATAATATAAATTATCATCTTACAATTATTTAATCAATATTGAAATAAACCATTACACTTCATTTTCTAATTGTTCTAATAATATTTTGTCTATAAAAAGATCCCTATCACAAACCAATAAGACTCATTGTAGATTTTAACATGAATAATCTCCAAATTCTTAACATTGTCATTTTCATTAAACAACTCTAAAATTGTTTAATATATATTAAATAGTATTCAATATACATTATAAAAAGTCCACTATATAAACCATATTAAAATATCTTTTCTTTTAATTTTCTCTCATTTAAAAATCCATTTACTTAGATTGACTAATAATTAATTACACTTCTTCTACTATTAACAAATCTTAATTAAATTTGATTTAATTAGATTAGATAATAAACCATATAAAACTGATGCATTTTAGTAAGATTCTAATAAAAAAAGATTTCAATAATATCTTTAATTCATTCCATGCTTTGATATATATTATTTTGTGAAGTTTAAGCATAAAGAATTTTTGGTTATGGAAAATGGAGAAATATCTGTTCTTGAATAAAATAGTCCCAATACGATGGCCATATCTCCCTAATAAACTATTGGATCAGGCTGAAATTGAAATATGTTGGAGAGGGCCAAGTTACACCAATTCTGACTGGAGTGATCGAATAAATTTGATCTCGATAAAAAGTTATGAATGACTGAGTTCGGTTCTATCCAACGAGCAGTGACAGAACAATTTGTGATGAATTAAGAATTTTCTCTTAAAATAATTTTTCTCTAAATTTAACCATAAAAGGGTTTGTTCATACGCATCTAAAAATATAATTGATAGAAAGATTACATCTAATCATTCGAATTTTTACCATAAAATTTTTATTTTAATTTCAAATCTTGTCTTTGTAATTTAATATAAATTTGAATCCAAACTCGATTAAAATCTAATTTCTTTCTCATTTGAAACTAGAATTTTTCTATTGTTTTCTTCTCAACCAAATAAAATATCTAGATTCCAATTTCAAATAGTAGATTTAATCACAGAGAGTATTCAGACACATAAAACAGATATGATGAAGATAGGAAGAGAAAGAGTGCAAAGGGAATATGAGAATATCACGAGTGCACCTGGACACTGATGCTAATTTGCCATGCCTCAGAAGTCCATAGAAAACCCCTTCTTTCTCCATCATTCGCAATTCTTCCAAGAATCCAAGCCGATCAAATCCTCCAACTGATTAGAAATGCTAGAAGGAGGATAGAAGTGAGTAGAAAATATATGAGCATATGAATTTTCTCCCATGCATGTAAGCTTTGAAGCTTCTATTTTAGCTTGTAGCTCGTGGTTTCCATTAAGCTTGTAGTTTTCATTAAGCTTGTAGCTTCCATTAAGCTTTTCATTTAAGCTTCTATGAATGCCTGAATATCAAGAGCTCTCAAGAAACTTTTAGAATGCTTCTTGAAATCGTCGAAAGGTGTCACCAACTAAGCATGGATCTTTTCCAATATTTTTTGATGAGTCATAGAATTGTAGACTCTTTGTGCTTAATTGATGTACTAACCCCCATGTTGTTGACACATGTTAATTCCCATGCAAGCTTGTAACTCCAATTTACTTTACTCTTTCTAATTTTATTTATTTATTTATTAAGTCTCATGCACTAACTTTAATATCTCCACTTTTCAATCTTAATATATTTATATTTTAATCATATGAGATTTAGAATCTTTTAATAATTTAAAATATATTTTTCACTTTTAAATTTCATTTTCCAAAATTTTATTGTTAAAATATTTATTAGCTTTAATAATAATATTATTTAGTCATTTATTTAAAAATGAGCTCTAAATATATTATTATTAAAATAAATATTGTCACATTCCAAATTTAATATTATAACTTTTATCTTCCAATTTAATTATTTTATTTTCAAATTTAATTATTTTATTTAATTAATTTTTCAATTAATTAAATAAAATAAATATTAAAATATCATATTAATTTTTTTATTTAATTAAACCATTAATTAAATCTTTTCATTAGGCTTAATTAATAGAAAATACTCCAAAGACTCACAAAGGTAAAAATACGAAAAACCCATCATAGTCAAAATACATACAAAATCAAACCAAGGGTTTAAATCATGAATTACGTCATCCAACGTATTCGGAGGGTACTCAACTCAGATTATTGTCCTAATTTTTTAATTAGAACAAATGGCTTGAAGGGTTGGGATTTGGACTTGAGAATTTATCTCCCCTCTCTTATCATTGGGATAATGTGATAGGGTATGCTCATCATGATAATTCAGAGAAGTCGATACCCGATACCTGCAACCTGCATAAAAATCATGCATGTACAAGCACAATATATATACTAAACTAATAGGCAATGGCAAGAAGTGGTGCATCGTGTAGATTCCGACTAGAAGGTGACTACGTATCCTTTCCTTAACTACATCAGACACGCCATATAAAAGCAAACACGCAAAGCAAACACGCACACCATACACATGCAAGTATGGGGTAAGTATCCATAAGAAAACACATATGATAATAAATCATCTTACTAATCATCATTAATAATTGCAAACACTAAAAATAATCATCATACATACATGAAATGTAGAGTCTAAGTAATCTCATCACATAATAAACTGAATCCATAGCTCAATATCTAATAATCTCAAAACAATGCTGCTAACCAACAATATAAAACTAGTTCTAAAAGAGTTCAGCAACGATAACAAAATGTGAACTAGGGGCAGGCACTACATCCACCTCCCCTGGGATTAGGCTTACTCCTGGAAGCCTACAAGAATGAATAGCTAAGATACTCACTATGCGGGTCCCATTGAACCCTTTTCCTCTGTAGGGAAAAATGTTTCCATTGAGGATATTACAACACCCTTAGAGCAATATGATTCTGGTTTAATGGTAAACCAAAAACCATATCGATCCAACATTCATTCTTTTAATAACTACTAAAATATATCCCTTAATACATTCTAAACAAGAGCAACTTAGTGCTTGCAAAGATAAAAAAAGGTATACTACCTTGAAACTTAAATAAAAGATACATGTTTTGCAACTAGAATAAGTTTTCAATTTTTAGTTTTGCCTTCGTTTAAGTTTTCAGTAAAATTTTCAATTTTGTAAGCTAAGTGTTGAAGTATGAAAAATATGCAAGTAACAGTTTTAAGTTCTATTTCAGTTCACCTAGTTTCAAGTTTTTAGATTGAAAAAGATACACATGATAGTTTCAAGTTTTCATTTTGTTCAAGTACTTAACAACTAGTGGCATTCAAATATACTCAGAGCTCTCAATGTTGAAACTTGGGCTCTGATACCAAATGTAATGCCCCGCCAAAGGATCCAAAGAATTTTACTAAGTTTGTCAAACAATTTTTTTTTTAAACATGAAAGATAAAACCATTCATAACACTTGTGAAAGCAATAGCAACAATTCAAATGAAAATAAACATAACATATATACTTCTTAGCTGTGTTTTTTGAGTAGATTGTGTTATAACATATATACATAATAGGCTACATTCTTTAAAGATCCCTTAACGTTGTATCACATTTAAATTAACTATTCATCTAACATCCCATCCTTATGAAATAACAATGATACATCCAATGTACTTAAACAGTATACAAGTGTCCTTTTGTAATTATATTTCAGTTTAGCTCAATCATCCATTGTACATATCACAGGGTATGAAAAGCTTAAAAGAATAAACATCCAAATAAATAAAGTACATCATCATCATCTAATATTAATTCATGATGCAATAACATAAATGAAATCACATATCATACATGATACATCATCACAAAAGATATAAACATCCATCACAGAAGATAACCATATATCACAAACATAAATAACTAAGTGCACGGTTCCTCCCAATCGTAAATAGCATCATTACACCATCGTGGATCCTAGCCATCCCTCCGTGTGTAACATTCTAAAGCATCGAAGAGATCATCGGTATTAACATAGTAGGAATGTCACTCTTAAAATATCCTACTAACATGCAAAGTAAAGCATAATAAATCATCAACTAACATATGCAAAGTAAAGCAAATCATTAATATAAGAAACATACCAGTAAATACATCCATCATAAGGTATATTATCTATCATAATGCTCCAAGAACATAATGAAGAATAAATACCAACCAAGGATACTCCAGCCATGGTGTCTCCGACGGATCTCAAATGATAAGAGTGGAAAATACACTACCACCCGACCACGTGGAACTTAAGTGGTCCACTCCCACCGTGCTGAGGAGATAATCTCAAGTCCCAAATAGGCTAGCAATCCACAAAGCATAAATCTCTATAAGTCTAAGAATCCTAAAATTATACTAACTCAAAAGTTTCCATCACACACAAAATCGACATCTAATTCCCAGAGGCACACAATGACATGTAGGAAACCTACTCTGCAAGCGGAAAAGTGTCATCGCAATTATCACGTCCAAGTTACCCTAGCAGTTAGCTAAACTCCACGGGTCCATATTGATCTCATGCGGCCACTAGTATCCTCTCATATTGATGAGGCATACTACGGAATGCATGGTCGCAACCATGCATTCTCACTACTCCCATCCTAGCCTGTACAAGTGCTCAAGGCATGGGCAAGAACCAAAACAATTATCTTTTTAGGTTCATTTAATCCCCATTTAGTGTGTAAATGTTATCACTTATTAACCAAACTTACAATGAGTTACCCTGGCAGCCACTTAGGGCACCAACCCCCATTGCAAGCCACTTCCCGACACTACAAGTAGATTACCTACCCTAAGCTCATGGAATCATAAAATCACCACAGTCCTGTACAAGCGATTGTAAAGAAAATTCAAAAGATAATCTAAAAAAAGAATCATCAAATATCCATGATAAAAGCATCAAATATCCATAATAAGAATCATCAAATCACTAAGATAAGAATCATCAAATCTCCATGAGCATCCGAAAAGCATCCATAGAAAATCATGACCAGAACAGTTCTCTATTGGCAATTGAAGGCATCACTAATAATCATAAGTATCAATTGGTTCTCAATAACCAAAATATATCTAAAGATAAATGGTTCTCAACAAGCAACCAAGAATATCTCAAAGTCATACTGATCGAAGACTCCAAAATGGTTGATTCAAACATGTCACAACATGACATCATCAAGAAATAAATCCACATTTCAGTCCCATCATGGTGACTAGAAAATAATCCAAGGATAACTGATCGATGACTCAAAAATGATTAGCTCAAGTGTCTCATACACATACATCTCAGCTTCACACATGAAGACTGATGAACAATAACAATCAATAAATACAAACATTACATAGAGCATATGATCACATTACCATGGATGGGCTTATAAAGATCGAGACCAAATAAGATCAATATGCCATCACATCTCATAACCCCCGAGCCTCTAGTAACAACCTAGGACTGGTCAACACTAGTCAACCCAAAACTCAAAACAAGAAGCATATAGAATACACGATGCAAACACATGTTTTGGTTTACTAAATTCACATAGTTGAATAATGTGTAGGGGTTACCAATTTTTTATTTGCAAGTACACTTCAAGTGTTTTAAGTTTCATCATTTGACCTACAAGTCAACCCATTTTTCCTGATAGCATTATCCTTCCATTATTAAGAATTACATTCTAAGAATAACTTAAGGGTAAATATTCACTAAACTAATAATCATTGACATTTAATTAAATTTTTCTATATTTAACCATGATCCGTATTCTAATTGATTAACCTTTCAACTTTTCTAAGATCATTGTTCGTTATAAATTATAAGAGAGCCAATTATCAATCTTTGAACAAGAAGATTATAACTTATCAAAATGATCAATTAACATCGATTCACAATCCTTAACCTTTTTATTATTCTAATAATTCTCAATTATATATTACTAAGTCTTCACCATTAAAATATCTAAAGTCATTATTCAAGTCATCAGATTAAGACCTATCAACTTGATATCAATACTTTTAAAATCTCATTAAAAGAATTATATCAATTAAATCTCTATTACATAACTTAAATATTAATTAAATCTAATTAACTCTCATTAATTGATTTAATTAATAATTGCATAACCATAGCAACGTTCCAATTAATATCAGTTGACTAATAATTAACTAGAATTCTATAAGATAAAAGTCAACTATAATTCAATACTCATATGTTTATATTAATAATTCAATAATAATAACTTGTCAATATTTAATAGCAAGTTATATTGAGAATAAATCTATAATGACCTCATTCGTCTTCTTTCAAAGAATACCAACATTCCCTTGACAAATTCGTATTATCATTAATCTTTTCAAATAAGACTCTATCGCACAACTTAATCATTAATATCATAGTTATAATATCAACTCAATGAATATCAATTGATTAAAAATCAATTATACTTCAAATCCGAAAACTAATATCTTTACAAAACTTTAATCATTAAATAATCTTCATTAGATTAAATCTAATCGAACTATTTACACTATTATTTATTAATAGTTTGCTAGTCCTTACAAATATTAATAAATAATAAACTCCTCAAACTATAAATACCCAATCTATAGAATCCTTCCATAAACTCATTAGTTAATATTTGGCTAACTCTTAACTCCATTAAGGTATTCAAACATATTAACTAATAACATAATAATTCAGTCTTAATCCAATATCATTCAGAGTTTCTAAATTTAAATCAACATAATATAAATTATCATCTTACAATTATTTTATCAATATTGAAATAAACCATTAAATTCCATTTTCTAATTGTTCTAATAATGTTTTGTCTATAAAAAGATCCCTATCACAAACCAATAAGACTCATTTTAGATTTTAACATGAATAATCTCTAAATTCTTAACATTATCATCTTCATTAAACAACTCTAAAATTGTTTAATATATATTAAATAGTATTAAATATACATTATAAAAAGTCCACTATATAAACCATATTAAAATTTCTTTTCTTTTAATTTTTTCTCATTTAAAAATCTATTTACTTAGATTGACTAATAATTAATTACACTTCTTCTACTATTAACTAATCTTAATTAAATTTGATTAAATTAGATTAGATAATAAACTATATAAAACTAATGCATTTTAATAAGATTCTAATAAAAAAAGATTTCAATAATATCTTTAATTCATTCCATGCTTTGATATATATTATTTTATGAAGTTTAAGCATAAAGAATTCTTGGTTATGGAAAATGGAGAAATATCTGTTCTTGAATAAAATAGTCTCGGTACGGCGGCCATATCTCCCTAATGAACCATTGGATTGAGCTGAAATTGAAATATGTTGGAGAGGGCCAAGTTGCACCAATTTTGACTGAAGCGATCGAATAAATTTGATCTCGATTAAAAGTTATGAATGACTGAGTTCGGGTCTATCTAAGGGGCAGTGACATGACTATTTGTGATGAATTAAGAATTTCCTCTTAAAATAATTTTTTTCTAAATTTAACTATAAAAGGGTTTGTTCATACACATCTAAAAATATAATTGATAGAATGATTACATCTAATCATTCAAATTTTCACCATAAAATTTCTATTTTAATTCCAAATCTTGTCTTTCTAATTTAATATAAATTCGAACCCAAACCTAATCAAAATCTAATTTCTTTCTCATTTGGAACTAGGATTTTACTATTGTTTTCTTCTCAACCAAATAAAGTATCTAGATTCCAATTTCAAATAGTAGATTCAATCACAGAGAGTATTCAGGCACATAAAACAGATATGATGAAGACAGGAAGAGAAAGAGTGCAAAGAGAATATGAGAATATCACGAGTGCACCTGGACACTGATGCTAATTTGTCATGCCTTAGAAGTCCATAGAAAACCCCTTCTTTCTCCATCATTCGCAATTCTTCCAAGAATCCAAGCCGATCGAATCCTCCAAGTGATTAGAAATGCTAGAAGGAACATAGAAACAAGTAAAAAATATATGAGCATATGAATCTTCTCCCATGCATGTAAGCTTTGAAGCTTCTATTTTAGCTTGTAGCTCGTGGCTTCTATTAAGCTTATAGCTTCCATTAAGCTTGTAGCTTCCATTAAGCTTTTCATTTAAGCTTCTGTGAATGCCTGAATATCAAGAGCTCTCCAGAAACCTTTGGAATGCTTCTTGAAACCGCTGAAAGGTGTCACCAACTAAGCATGAGTCTTTTCCAATCATTTTTGATGAGTCATATAATTGTAGACACCTAGTGCTTAATTGATGCACTAACCCCCATATTGTTGACACATGTTAATTCTCATGCAAGCTTGTAACTCCAATTTACTTTACTCTTTCTAATTTTATTTATTTATTTATTAAGTCTCATGCACTAACTTTAATATCTCCACTTTTCAATCTTAATATATTTATATTTTAATCATATGAGATTTAGAATCTTTTAATAATTTAAAATATATTTTCCACTTTTAAATTTTATTTTCTAAAACTTTATTGCTAAAATATTTATTAGCTTTAATAATCATATTATTTAGTCATTTATTTAAAAATGAGCTCCAAATATATTATTATTAAAATAAATATTGTCACATTCCAAATTTAATATTATAACTTTTATCTTCCAATTTAATTATTTTATTTTCAAATTTAATTATTTTATTTAATTAATTTTTCAATTAATTAAATAAAATAAATATTAAAATATTATATTTAATTTTTTATTTAATTAAACCATTAATTAAATCTTTTGATTAGGCTTAATTAATAGAAAATACTCCAAAAACTCACAAAGGTAAAAATACGAAAAACCCATCATAGCCAAAATACATACAAAATCAAACCAAGGGTTTAAATCACGAATTAGGTCATCCAACGTATTCAGAGGGTACTCAACTCAGATAGTTGTCCTAATTTTTCAATTAGAACAAATGGCTTAAAAGGTTGGAATTCGGACTTGAAAAATTATCTCTCCTCTTTTATGATTGAGATAATGTGATAGGGTACGCTCATCCTGGAAATTCAGGAAAGTTGATACCCAGTACCTGCAACTTGCATAAAAACTATGTATGTACAAGCACAATATATATACTAAACTAACCAGGCAATGGCAAGAAGTGGCACATCATGTAGATCCCGACTAGTAGGTGACTACGATTCCCTTCCTTAACCACATCAGACACGCCATACAAAATCAAACACGCAAAGCAAACATGCACACCATATACATGCAAGTATGGGGTAAGTATCCATAAGAAAACACATATGATAATAAATCATCTTACTAATCATCATTAATAATTGCGAACACTAAAAATAATCATCATACATACATGAAATGTAGAGTCCAAGTAATCTCATCACATAATAAACTGAATCCATAGCTCAATATCTAATAATCTCAAAACAATGCTGCTAACCAACAACATAAAACTAGTTCTAAAAGAGTTCAGCAACGATAACAAGATGTAAACTAGGGGCAAGTACTACAGATAACTTTGATAACTATGTTCCTAGCTCAAAAGTGATTGAGTCTACATTTGAAGCTAAACTCTCACTCAAGAAAAAGAGTAAGAAATCAAAGTCCAATCAATTAGGAAGTCAAGAAGAAGAATCATAAGAGAGTTCAGATAGTGATCTTGAAGTTGTTGAAGCCCTACTTGCAAGAAAGTATTCCAAAGGCAGAGGAAAGTACAAAGGTAAAGTTCCTCTGATCTATTTTTCTTGTGAAGAAGTTGGTCACATTGCTGCAAGGTGTCCCAATAGAGAAAAAAAAGATGAAAATAAAAGCAATAAGCACAAAGGCAAGAAAGATTTCAAGAACTACAAGAACTTCAAGGAAAAAGGTAAGAAATCTTATTTTATGGCTAAAGATTCTGATAAAAGTGAAGATGAAATAGTATATTTTGTTGTAAAGGATGAATTTGATGATGAAGAAGATGAGATGGCACTTATGTCTCATGTTATTAAAAATGATACATGGATGATTGATAGTGGTTGTTCACATCATATGACTAGAGATTAAAAAAAAAAATTGAGCATATGGAATATTATGATGGAGGGAGTGTAAGATTTGGAAATAATGAACCTTATAACATAAAAGGAAAAGGATGTATCTCTTTGACAAAGGAAATTGTATGTGACAATGCTTGTTGGATTGAAGGATTAAAGCATAATATACTAAGTGTGGCATATTTGAATAACATTGGAGTCAAGGTAGAATTCATGGATGGAAATGCCAAACTATTGGATGGAAAAGGAAATCTAGTTAGATCTAGCAAGCAAACAAAAGGTAATCTATTTTATCTTGATCTTAGTGAAAGTTCATGTTTTATTGCTCAAGTAGAAGAAATTTGGTTATGGTACAAAAGACTGTGTCATGTAAACTTTGATAATCTGGTTCAGATAAGCAAACATAGAGGAGTAAGAGTTATTCCTAGTTTGAAGAAACTTGATAAGGGTTTAAGCAAGAATTACCAAATTGATAAGATGGGAAAGACTATTTTAAAAAGAAAGAACTATTAGTTAGGAGAAGTACTATAAATTGTGCATACTAACTTATGTTGACCTATTGGAATAGAGAGTTATAGTGAAGAAAGATTTTTCATTCTTTTTGTTGATGATTATTCTAGAATGATGGTTGTAATGTACTTTAAAAAAAAATATAAGCTTTTCAAAAATTCAAATGGTATTTAGAAAGAGTAGAGAAATAAACTAGAAAGAAATTGAAATGTTTGAGAATAGACAGAGGTGGTGAATATATCTCCAATGAATTCAATAATTTCTGCGTTGAAAGAGGAATTAAAAGATAAATATTAGCCCCTGGTACACCTCAATAGAATGGTATAACTAAAAGAAGGAATAGATTCATTATGGATTGTGCAAGGACATTGATGACTAAAAAGAATGTTGCAATCAAATACTGGAAGGAAGCTATCAACACTACAGTTCATACCTTGAACATAGTGCAGTTGAAGAAAGACTCAAATCAAACTCCTTATGAAATATGGTATGGCTACAATCCTAATGTGAGTTACTTGAAAGTATTTGGTAGAAAATGTTATATTTTGAAATAATCTAGAAAAGAAAATTTTGATGTCAAAGGTGATAAAGGCATATTTCTAGAATAATCCTATAAAAGTAAAGCATACAAATGTTTAAATCTATCTACTCATAAAATCATAGAAAGTGTGCATGTGAGAATTGATGAGTTTGCAAAAAAATAAAGAATAAAGAAACGAAACACTAAAGGATTAAAAAATATTTATTTACTATGAACTTGATACCCTACCAAACATATTTGAAATAAAGGACCTAAGGCACAGTTAGAAATTACTGAGATAGTTCAAACAAAGTTTGATGGACCCAAGTCACAAACAGTGGGATCTAACCTTGATACTAAAGTTCATGATGAAAATAGTGGAACACATTCCAAATCCAAAGAAAAAGTGTTAGCAAGATATGTCAAAATACATCATGCACTTGATAAGATCATTGGATACAAATCTGATGGAATAATGACAAGAAGCAAATTAAAAGGTACATGTTTACTTGCTGAATTTGAACCTAGAAATGTTAAAGATGCATTGGATAGTGAAAGTTGGGTTGAAGCAATGAATGAAGAAAAAGAATAGATAGAGAAGAACAAAACATGGACTCTTGTTCCTAGACCCAAGGATAAAAATGTAATTGGCAGAAATTGGTAGTTCAAAAACAAGTTGAATGAAGATGCAGAAGCTTCTAGAAACAAAGCAAGATTGGTCTGTAAAGGCTATTATCAAGAAGAATGTATAGATTATGGTGAAACTTTTCCTCTTGTTGCAAGATTAGAAGGTGTTAGAACATTACTTGCATATGCAACACACAAAGGATTTAAAGTGTACCAAATGGATGCTAAATCTACATTCTTTAATGGTATTCTTGATGAGGAAGTCTACATTGAACAATGAGAACATTTTATGGATTCTAAAAAAAGAGACACGGTTTGCAAGTTGCATAAGGCATTATATAGTCTCAAGCAAGCTCTCTGAGCTTGGTATGGAAGACATCATAATTACTTGATATAGATTGCCTTTTAAAGAATAAATGATAAAAGTAGTATGTATATCAAAGAAGGACCAGACAAGAAGATTGTGTTAGTAGAAATATTTGTTGATGATACCTTATTCATAGGAAATGGTGACTTGTGCAAAGCATTTTTAGAAGAAATGAATAAAGAATTTTGAAAATTCATATTTGGTGAGATAAAATTCTTTGTTGGATTATAGATTTAGTAAAAGAGAGATGGTACCCACATTACTCAATCTAAGTATATCAAGGAGATACTAAAGAAGTTTGGAATGAAAGATTCAAGCCCAGTTGGAACCCGTATGTCTATTGGACATAAGCTTTCCAAAAATGATGATTCTAAGGTAGTAGATTAGACCACATATAGATCAATGATTGGAAAATTGCAGTATGTAGTACACATAAGGCCTGATATTGCATTAGCAGTTGGTATGGTGGCAATATTCTCAGAAAACCCTATAGTAAATCACATGATGTCAATTAAGAGAATCATGAGATATTTGAAAGATACTGAAGACTATGGCTTATGGTACAAACATGGAGGCAGTTTGGACTTGAAGGTATTCCCTAATGCTGATTGGGTAGGAAGTCTAGATGATAGAAAAATCACTAGTAGTGGAGCATTCTTTCTTGGTAAAAGAATAGTGTTTTGGACAAACAAGAAACAAAATTGTATCTCTTAGTCCACATCTGGTAGTAGCAGTTAATTTTTCTAACATTGTTTGGTTCAAATAATTGTTGGAAGGAATGAAGATAGAGATCAAAGATCTGGTAGTCATATACTCTGATAACATCAGTACAATCAATATATCAAAAAATCTAGTGATGCATACCAAGAAAAAGCACATTGCTATAAAATATCACTTCTTAAGAGAATTGGTGCAGGTTAATGAAGTTAAATTGAAATATGTAAAAACAAAAGAATAGATTATAGACATGTTCACCAAGCCATTAGCTAAGGATGCATTTGTGTATCTAAGAGGTAAGTTAAGGGTCATTCCCTATCTAAAGCTCACTAAATGAATTTTAGTGATGCATCGACTGGAGCAAGTTGAAGATCAATTAGTTGGTTCATAATTGACAAGGGCATATTGAAAATGAGTCAGTACTTAAGGTACATTGATATTAATAAAGTTGTTGTCTTTGGCATGTGTTTTCAAATAATCAAAAGTTTATTGTCATATCTCATAAGAAATTTTCATTATAAAGAAGGAGAATTTTTTTGTAAGAGGGAGAAGTATGCTATCATAGAGATGTCTAAGAGGTAGAATGAACCTGGCAGAAGTTGTTGCAGACCAGAAGTTTTCTGATAGAGGAGGAATTGAAGGTAGAAAGAGTTCACACTGATAGAGAAAGTTCTCATGGATTTGAATCAGAATGAAACTAAGGATATGTTTCTTACTTTATTCTTGTTCCAAAAATTTCATTGTGTTATTACATGTTGTGTTGCCATCAATGCCAAAGAGGGAGATTTTTGGATACAATTGATTAATTCTATACTATCTTTGATGTTACACAAATTTCATGTCATTATTAGTTAGTGTATACCAAGCTCACTTAGGTAGTGAAGACAGTTTTCTATGTCTACCAAGTGTTCATGTGTTTTCCTAGTTCATATGGTAGTGTCTAGAGAGTTCACTTGAGCACCAAAGGAAAGTTTGCAGAAGATGAGTGTTAACCGAGCTCACTCAGTTAATGAAGGAAAATTTGGATGGAACCAGTGTTAACCAAGCTCTATTGGTTACCAAAGGAACTTTATGAATATATAGTGTTAATTGAGTTCACTTGGTTAACACAAAATAATCATTTCTAAGTTACTGTCTATTGAGCAGGGTTGGCTAATGAAGGACTTTCTTGTTTTGGTATTTTGGATTTAATTGATTTATCTATTGGTTCTAGCCAACTAAGGATATGAATATAAGCTATTCTAAGTTGTATTTTAGCCAACTTGAAAATATGGATGATATAAGGTCAAGTTGTGGGTTAAAATATGAGTGAGAAGTTGTGAATGTATTGAAGATTTAATGATGAAGAGAGGAAGTGAATTAGAATGATAAGAAGAATATCCTTACAGAGATGGAAAGATATATTCAATCAAAAAGGATAAAGTACAATCCAGAACAAAGATCTGTAATTAGCAATTCAGTTGCATTAGAAATCAGGTCATCTCATTGTTACTCTCTAACCATTGTAGTAGTGATCTAAATCTCTTAATAGATTTGGCTTAACAACTATTTGTAAATCCTCTAAAAAGGTAGTAGTTCTATTGAATTGTCTAAAGACCTCCTATAAGGCCACTCCTAATAGGGTCATTAAATCCTCTAATAGGATCACACCTAATAGTGTGTTTTGTAACCTTTAACAGGGTTGGCTCCTAACAAGGCTCACTTCAGAAGAGTGAAAACAGTACCTAGTCACAATTGGTGGTTTTTCCCAAATTGGGTTTCCACATTAAAATTTTGGTGTCAAATGTGTTCATGCTATTTTTTTTTATGTGTTTGCAACTAATTTAAAGTAATGGTAATCATAGATAACATGTGAAGATTTGCATATTCAGTATTTACCAAGTTACAACATTTATGTGTGTTTTCCAAGCATCAGTTGTATTTTATTTTGAGGGTTTATTTTGTACTAACATCTAAGGGATCTGGGATTTATTTTTGTGGCAATTGATTCACCCCTCCCCTCTCTTATTACTCAAAATATTATAGAATAATATTAGATGTAGAGTTTCTCAAAATATATGCAACTTGATATATTCAATGGAAGAAACTACTAGTTGAAGATGTAATATTAGAAGATATTAGATTTTCTAGGTACATATATGAGGTTCATATAACAAAAATAAACATAAATATGGTATATATATAGGGTAGTGATCTTATTTTAACAAATTGCATTTATTATTATTATTGAAACGTTTTGAAGACATTAGCCTTGAAATTAAAAGGAGGTTTTTCCTCATAGTAGTATGATATTGATTAAGATAAAAATATTTTTTGAAGGAACCAATATCATTTAATATAAGGTCTAAGCATGATAAAGAGTTAACTATTACAAACCAAGATGGATAGTTATGCATAAAAAATGAAGAATAATACATCTCATATCAAAGAAAAAGAAAAAAACATAGAAAGGAAAAAAGAAAAAAAGACATAGACAAATAAGCCAAGGTCTTCAAAGTTCCCACCACCTCAATTTCAAGTGATTTCATATAATGTTAAGATTTCTCCATCTGATGCATATCTTGGGGGATCTTTAGAGTCTTCCTTTTCAACTTAGTTCTCATCCTCTAGCTTGATTTTGTAGATTACTTTTGACCCTTCTCCTTGTCCTTTTAGAAGTCAACAATTAATTTATTGTGATAAGTATTCTCTAGTTTACCCACCATGTTCTTCATGGTTTAAGATGTTAATTAGAAAACTTTGTGCTTAGTGTTAATATAGTCTAAAGAAAGTCCTTGATTGTGTTCAACATTAATTAAATCCATTGACCTTTTTTCTCAAATATGCAATGTCATATTTAGCTAGTCCTTTTTAGAGTAATATGGTATTATCAAATATTTGTAGTGAAATTAATTTTCATATTCTATTGTAAAATTTATTCTATTGCAATTGAAGATATAAATGTATTACATTTATAATTTGATGTACTCAATAATTTTAGATGGACGGTCGTTTTATGATTTGGTTTCACTTTAAATTGGGTACAAAATAAAAATTAGAAATGTAAATAACCATGTCCATTTCCATTCAATATTTTGGTTGTTTTGAAGAGAATATCTTAATACATAGAAGCATTGATAAATTTTAAATTATTAAAATATGGTTCTATTTGATTATGTTTCCTACGCATATATGAGACACAATTCTAGGAAGTTAAGTATTTTGACTCACATATAAGATCAAACATCCTTATACATTTTCTACAAGCACTAGTTTATATACATCTACAAAAAAAAATCAAATGTAAAAAATATCTTTTTGAGGTTTGATAGTTTAAATATATTATAAAAAAATTATCTTTGTCAAGCCATCCTTATAATTATTGAATCGTGATATAAAATTTATATGAAAACCAAACCCAAACTTTATCTTGGCATTAAAAAACTAACTAGACAAAAAGAAAATCCCAATGTGGGTCTATATTATATCATTTTAAAGTGTGAAGTATATCTTTTAAATTTCACTAAAGATTTTTTTTAAAATCATCATATCTTGGAGCATAAGTACTTCGAGAGATGCATGAAAATGAATCTAATGACATAGAAACACTCATAGGGGCATATTCGTAATTAAATTTTTATTTATGTTTTGTATAAATTGTTACAATTTGAACTAGGATAACAAATTCCCTTTTCAACCCAGGATAACAAGTTCCCTTATGGATTTTGATTTATAAGAAATTTCAATCCTTAGAAAGTATGATGTATAGAAAATTAAAGATATGATAACTAATTGCAATGAAATAAATATATGAATTGTTTATTACGAGCTCATGATAAGAACAAATATCCACACTTTGAAATTTTCTACAATAATCAAATATGTTTGGAAAAATAATTTATGCTCTAAGTTTTTAAGGCGATAGACTTATATGTGGGAGCTTTGCTCTTGATTTTTGCTAATTTTTTCTAGCAATTATTAGCCTCATCGACTAGTTTTATAATTTTTTGGGAACAAATCCTCATCTAAATATTTTTGTTTATAATATTATAATTATTTCTTTTAATTTTCCTTCATCTTAGAGTTTTCCGATTGTTTCCTTTTTCATGCCAAAGTTTTTAGCTTGTCATGTTAAGTTTAGGCAACTGTTTCAACTTTTGAATTTGTTCATTTTTCCTTTCTAATTAAAAGCTTCTATTATTGTGGTAATGGCTTGAAGGGTTCAAGTCCCTATTCATCTATTCCTCTATGTGGTGATTTTTCAAATGTTATATCATAAATTTTAGTTCATTCTTCTTGAATGTTTTAGTTCTTTTGGCTTCAATGACTGACTTTAGAAAGAGGGCGCATCAGGTGTTTGAACATTGATTCTTGCACTTCTATGTAACAAGGCACTTTTTCCTATGCGCATCCCCATTACTATTTCTCTCACATCTCATGTTGCCAAGTTCCTTGCAAGTTGAAATTGGAGCCTTGTAAAGGAATATTAGACACCATGTTACAATTTTCAATTAAGGTTATAGGCAATTTCTTATTAGAGGTTTTATGTCCTATTTGAGGACCTCCTAATAGGTCATTCAGATGGTTGGATTTTCTCACTAAAAAGGGAAAACATTTATAGTTTCAAATAAATTGATTTTATATTTCCCCACAGATATGGTGTCCCTTGTGGTCCACTATAACAAATTATGTTTCAGTTTCATAAATTTACCTATGTCAGAAATGAATATTGCTTGCTCTATATATTGTTCATGCTATATTTGTATTTGCATTTTTTATTTTCTTGGCATCATCTACTAATATGGGTATTGGAAAGAGTGTCATTAAACTATGCAATTATATTTAACAAAATTAATTTTGCTTCCAAATTTTTAGGTTTTTCTAAAAGAAAATTATAGAAATGTTTAAATATAACTAGAAATTTATAGAAATATTATGTTTCTATTTTAGTTTTAGATTTATTTTTGAAAAATTATATAGATTTGGAAAGATACGATCTAAAAGAATTTAGAAAGATATTATCTAAAATAATTTTAGAAAGATTTAATATGTATTTTGATTTTAGTATTACATTTATTCTAAAAACTTTTGTTGATTTAAATAAAAATTTAAAAAGTAATTATAAATTGTAAATGTTTTGAATGTGAAATTCAAAAAAGGAAACTAAATTTTGATTAAAAATGTTAAATTCATAATCATTATTCAAAATTTTAAATATATTTTTTAATACTGAAATTGTAAAAATATAAAAAGAGTATAATTGTTTAGAAAAATAAAAGAATTTTTAGAATGATAAATTGATAAATATTCAAAATTTTAAAAAAAAAATTATGTGAGGAGAGGGATAGAGTTAAACTAATTAATTTTTGAACAAATAGCATTATGGTTTACTAAGGGTTGATTCAAAGTTAGTGGTAAAATTACATAATAAACTAAAATAATTTTACAAAGATTATTTATCTATTTTGATTTCAGTTTTAGATTTATTCCTAAATTTATCGTTGATTAATTCAAATTTTAATCAAAGAACATTAATTATAAATTGTAAATGATTTGCATGTGAAATTCAAAAAGAAAAAAGAAAAATTTGACTATAAATGTTAAAATATTAAGGAGTTTTGAAGAGTCCTAAATAGATAAATATTTCACAATTTAAATAAAATATTTGTGCAAGGAAAGAGATAGAGTTAAACTAATTAATTTCATAACAAATAGTATTATGGTTTATTAAGGGTTAATAGTTAGTGAAATCTTATCACCTATTGGCTCATCATTGCAGTACAAAAACATACAACTCCTAGTAGTTTTATACTATATTGTAAAAAAAATTATGATAACTAATAACTTTATGGTAGAAAATGTAAGATATTCTGTAATCTATTTTTAAATTTGTTTTGAAATATTCAAGCCGATAGGCTTATTGTGGGAGCTTTGCTCCCCAAATTTAATATGTGAAATGGAAGAGTTGTAAGACCACCTCTATTTTTAATTTTGT